>RPOG01000237.1:0-420625 GCA_008086565.1 Thalassoma bifasciatum | reverse complement strand
GGGTTAGGGTTACAGTCAGGATTAGGGTTAGGGTTAGGGTTACAGTCAGGATTAGGGTTAGGGTTAGGGTTACAGTCCGGATGGGTTAGGGTTAGGGTCAGGGTTAGGGTTAGGGTTAGGGTTAGGGTTAGGGTTTGGGTTAGGGTTACAGTCAGGATTAGGGTTAGGGTTAGGGTTACAGTCAGGATTAGGGTTAGGGTTAGGGTTAGGGTTACAACTTGGGAGTTGGGATTGCTGAAGGTTGAAAAAATAAAAAGTAGTCTCTCTCTACCCTGGTTCACGCAAAACTAGATCCTTTTTGGTATAAACTTTTTACCAGAGTAGAGTGAAAACCTTAAAGTGTAAAAAGTGTAATATTTTAGTGTACTAAACGAGGTCCGAAGCTTTTGTAGTGTCAACATAATCTTTATTAACGGGGAAAGATTTGATACCTCAATTAACCTTCTACGACAATGTGTCATTCAATTGTCACCACCAGGTGGGGCATGTCTCCAAGTTGCAATTTGGAATTCCAAATTCAGTTGACCCTAACCTTAACCCTAACCCTAACCCTAATTTTAACTGTAACCCTAACCCTAACCCTAACCCTAACCCTAATTTTAACTGTAACCCTAACCCTAACCCTAACTGTAACCCTAATCCTGACTGTAACCCTAACCCTAACCCTAACTGTAACCCTAACCCTAACCCACTGAGGAGTTCTCTTGGAACAGAATCAACTCACCCTAACCCTAACCCTATCTCTGTTTAGGGTTAGGGTTAGGGTTAGGGTTAGGGATAGGGTTACAGTTAGGGTTAGTGTAAGGGTTTGGGTTACGGTTAGGGTCAGGGCTAGGGATGGGGCGAGGGCTTGGTTGGGGAACAAAAAAGGGGGAAGGGAGGGCGAAGAAAAAAAGGAAAAGAAAGAAAAACGAAAAAAAAAAGGAGAAAGAAAGAAAAGAGGAAAGAAAATAGAGAAAAAGAGAAAAGGAAGGAAAAAAGAAAAGGGAGAAAAAAGAAGAAAGAGAGATGAGGTAAAAGAGAGAAGGAGGGAGAAGGAGGACAAGAAGGAGAAGAAAAAGCAGGAGAGAAGGGGAAAGAAGTAGATAGAGATACAAAAGAAAAGAGAGAGTGCAGGAAAGAGAAGAAAAAGAGGAGAAAAGGGGGGAGAGAAAGAGAGGGAGAGAGGGGGTGGATCGAGTGAAGGAAAGGGGGAAGAAGGTGTTCATTGTGTTTTGAGAGGGAGGCTGTCAGAAATTAGGGGTTGATCCTCTGTCTAAGGAAGTCCCTTTTTTCATCATTTGCCTTGTTCTTTTGGTCATCCAGATTGTCGCTTGAGGGACTGGAGCAGGGAGTGAGAGAGAGGTAAGAGGTGAGAGGTAGAGGTAGGATGAAGAACAGAGATCTGAAAGTTCCCCTCGTCTAAGGATGAAGCTTTCAGTGACTGTCTAGGCTTCTCTGTCTTCCACCCCAACTCCAGCCCGGTGGGGAGGAGGCGGGGGGAAGGGGTGAGGAAAGTGAGGGTGAGAGAGAGAGGTAGGAGGAAGAACAGAGATAGGTTAGGGTTTGGGTTAGGGTTAGGGTAAGGGTTTAGGGTTCCAGCGGTACTTCCTCCAACGGCTCTTTTCGGAGCCACCCAAACATCCTACAGAGCAAACGTCCTGCTGTATCACTACACAGTCCCAGAAATAAAATGAAATGAAAGCATGAATGTCAGCACATCATGTTTTATGTGTTATGCATAGCAGATGTGTTACAGGTTAGGTTGTAGGCCTGTCACAATCAATAAATCATTTAATGAATGAATGAATGAAAACAAGCTCATTAATTTAGCCAGCCTTGATGTGTTGACAGATATTTGCGTGTTTGTTTTCCTCCTCCTCTCTCTACCAAACGCACTGCATGAGAGAAGAGAGTTCACTCTGTGTATTTGTCTTCTAAAATAGAGCCATTTTAAAGCTTAGACATTCCAATCTTGAAAAATTAAACTTTATTGCTATGAATTATCATTATATTAATTTAAAAATAATATAGACAACAAGATTATCTGCATAATGTGTAGAACAATTATCATCCAGCAGAATTTATCATTGTGACAGGCCTATTAGGTTGTAATTAATTTTTAAAAGAGTATAATCCCTTACTTATAAAACACAATAACATAGCTAATTAGTTTTCAAAAACATTCTTTTGATTAGATGGCAGTGTGTCTGCCACTTTTTTTTATAAACATATTTACCTATATATCTTTAGTCTGATATTTGTCTGTAGAGATGTGATAAAAGACAGCAAAAGCAATGCAATTAACATATTTATTAAATTTAGTTTTTACATAGAAATATAACATTTTATTTACATTAAAAAAAATTTAATTCCTTAATAAATAAAAATAGTTAAAAAACAAAACAAAACAGAAGAGCCTCAGGGACACGTACACAATTCCTCGATAGCCAGCCTGTTCCCTGCAGAGATTGGTACCCCACGAGCTAATAAGCTACTCGGCTGGGTCCAGATTAAGCACAACTGTGCCAGCTTCATAAATTTATTTGTGAATTTGAAATTTCACATGAGCCTTTACTTGGGGCTCCAATCTCTCCAGGGAAGGAGCGAGGCTATCGAAGAATAGTTGATCCTCGGAGCGGGGAGGCTGTGGTGCAGGAGGATGAGACTGGCTCCGAAGAGCCTGGAGCAGCAACCTCTGGATCTCCTCATTGGGGTCCTCATCCTCCCGCACTCTTCTGGTTCTCTTCCTCCCTGTATGTTGAAGAAACACAATGCATAGAATCTATTTGTGTGTGTGATGATGCAAAAACTGTGCACCTTATGTGAAAAAAAGGCCAAAATTTGTCATGTACATACCACTCCGAGGTGTCACCAGTGAAGGTGGGGCAGCGGCAGGGGCAGAGGAAGGAGGGCCGGGAGTTGGGGAAGTCGGTGGGGCCAGGGAAGCTGGTGGGACCAGGGAAGAGACAGCAGGCTCGTCCTCCTCATCAGGAAATTCTTCTTTTGCATTTATTACAAAAATGTATGAATTTTACAAACACATAAAAATACACTCAAATCAAACAGTTCAGCCACAGTAATACCAAGTCTCCACAACACTTTTTAAACTGCTGATTAGTTGAGGCTGTGAAAAATTAATACATTTGCTGAGTCTGACAGCAGGCATCCTCCTACATGATGATGTATTTTATAAACAAATCTCTCTGAGATGAGCCTGCTGTCTCTTCTTCTTCCTCCAACTCCCTACTCTGGGGGGTCCAATCCTCCTCGACCCCCTGCTCCATGTTTCCACTTGTTGTTCGTGGAGCAATAAAGGGGTGGAGGAAAGAAAGGACCCCCAGGTACCTCCACTTTCTTCCTGTCCCTGCTACTGACCCACTCTGGGGGAGTTTCCTTTGCTCCTTTGTGTACATGTCTGGCCCAGGGTGGGTGGCTGCCTAGGCTGGTCCTGTTCTCTTGTGGGCTGGGCCTGTCCCCGCCTTCGGGCTGGGGGCGGGCCACTGGGCTCATGGGGCCCCGAATCCTGCTCCCGGCACGCAACCGGTTGCCCGGCGCTGGGGGCCCTCTAGGTGTGTGTCCGGTCCCTGGAGGCAGCAGGACTACACCTGCATGTTCACTCCCTGGCATGATCACTCAACACCAAACACAACTCAACTCTTATAATCTGCATTCACACCCATGCCGCTGCTTGTGTAGGTAAGTATATGCGTATACATGTGTTCCTGTGCATATAGATTTATAATTGTTATTGCTGTGCTCATTGATTCTCATGATCTCTCCAGTTCATCTCTTCACAGGTGCTCCTAGAGATTGTTGTGTCAAAGACCTCGGGATACTGTGGTTTGTTTTTTTTTGTCTGCTGTTTTTCTTTTTCTCCCCTTGTTTTTTTTTGCAGGATCAGCTGCTGGTTTTGAATCTCCTGCCTGTATTCACACGTCCAGTTGTTGTGATGGTTCTATTCTGTTGTTTTATTGTTTATCTCTCCCTCTCTGTCTATCTCCTTCTCACTCTCTACGCTCTTTCCCTCTGTCACTATCCCTCATCTTTTTTCACCCCAGACCGTTCAGGCAGTAACCTGTAACCTTGGCAATGTACAGACAAAAAAAACTACAAAACACTAATCAAAAATAACATTTAAAGCTGAAGGGGAGCCCCTTACACAAACGGCTCCTCTTGGCAAAGTAAAATGTGTTCCACAAAATACGGCAGCCGGATCACAATTCTGTTGTCGTGATGCTGAACAGGACAAGGGGGAAAAAAAGTAAAAAAGAAAAAAAAAATCCATAATGAATTTGTTCAAGCAAGGTAGAGAAATAATGTGTCCACTTAATCATTGCCTGTTTCAATGTGCTGACATCATGGTTAGTGTTAAAATAATGGACATTGATTAATGTGATGAGTTTTACAAGGTGGTCTCCTCCTTTTTCGCAAGAGCTGCAGACAAAATTCTGAGACCAAATCTTAGTATTTGTCAAACACATAAGCTTGTTTGTTTCTGAAGTACTTTTCTCTTATTTTAAAGAAGCTGATTCCCTTCACCACCTGCAGATGTTTCAGCATCTGAATGGGGACTGTTTGTCAACTCCTTGTCCTCTTTTGTGCTCAAATGCTGGTCGTTGAAAGATGCACTCCACCCTGCACTGCACTGTGAACGAGTTTTGTATTTTGGGGCAAAGATGCTGATAAGGAAGTGAAGGGATTTCTGCATAGAGTATCTATCTTTTGAACCACAAATAAACAACTTCTGCTCCTGCAAATCAACTTTATACCACAACAGATACAGCTCTACAGTCTCCTTCCTTTTTCATTTTAAAACCATTCTTCTGAGACATGTTTATCAGAAATTACTGACAGATTGAGAAATAGAAACACTGAAATAAAATCACATATCAGCCCAACCATGTACAGGTCACATTTTACATGTAAAAAAAACACGAAAAACAATTGAAAAGCAGGACCATGCATGCTTCAGCAGATTAAAGTTAGGAAGCCAATTAGACTCCTGATCTCTGATTTCCACAGGATTAAGAGGGAAAATCTAAAGTTTGGCGTCAGGGTTGAGACATGTAAGCTTTATGTCAGGCTTTGGAGCACAGACAACAATGAAGACTTCAGACTGGACTTAATCACTGGGCCTCAAATGCAGCATGCAGTCATGAAAATGTGTAGTTCTGCTCTTTGCAGTGTCAGATTGTACTTAAGTGCTACACTATGCACAATGCAAGTAGAAGTCATGAGTTAACACTGCACTTATTTTTAAGTACTGTAATCTACATGATTTAAAAGTTTACTCTATGCTTCATAAACCATGGAAACTGGATTTTGTACTCCATGGGAAAAAAAATAAGAAAAAAAAAGAACTGTGGAAGAACCTAGGGGTCTGTTTTTGCTACATTTGGACCTAACTTGACAGAACATGTCAATTGTTATTATTACTATTACTATTTCTGTTCTCAATTTTATTCCACTATGTCCACCAAAAATCTGTGATTTACAGGTTTTCTGATAAGTAGCTATATCTATGGGATTTGTGTTGAGCAGCTGCATTGCTGAGTCTTCATTTGACCCTTGTGATGAATCTGCCTCTCCGCCTGTGATTAAGGGTACACCTGTAGATAGTGTTGAGAGCTACACATACCTGGGCACTGTTATTTTTTTTCTATTAAATGTTCATGAAGCACTTTTCTGGATAATGCTAAATGCATTTTCTGAACACATCAGCAGTAAGGGTTGCTGAGTTTCTGCAGAATGAAAATAGATTTAGCTCCATACAAGTAGCCTGTGCACAGCCTGAATTTTTGGTGAGACATTACCAGATATACTAAGTTCTTTAAAAACCTGACAGGGACTGTAAATGTACATATTATCTAGAACATGATTCATTTAAGTGACATAATTAATACATCGTAAGGTGAGCAGGGGGTCACATGAAAATGGACCACAGTCTGTTTTAACAGTGAGACTTTTTATATGTTTTGGTTATGTCTTCATCGGGTTGTGTTGCACTGTCCTATATTTGTTTATCTGTTGTGTCTTTTGTGTCCACTGCTGCAAATAAAATTTCCCTTCCAGAGACAACAAGGATCTAAACTGATCTGCAAAAGTTAATAGCAGCTAATGGGGAACAAAAAGAGCATTATTATTATACTTTTTGGTGTAACAGTAAATGGTAAAATTCAGATGAAACTAAGCTTTAAGAATATGAAATTAGCTCTGCACTCTTTCTTCCCTTTCCTAAACTCATCACCATCAAAGGTGTATTACTGGCATTAACTTATTGTTACTTATTTACTTATTCCTATATTTCTATTTATTTACTTACTTTTGAGCTCTTTACCCTGGCAATGTAATTTCTGCTCTTGTTGACTTGAGAGGGGTGTTATGGTTTGTGTTTTTTTTTCTTTTCTCTTTTTCTATTATAGCTTTAATATTGCTTATTAATTTAATAATCTTATCTGTTTTTTGTTTTTGTGTGTGTTGTTTTTTTTTATTTGTGGGGTGGGTGGGGGGTGAAATGAAAATGGTTGACTAAGTCCCAACTGTGCTGTTGATTTTGAACTTGTTTGAATAAAATTTGCTGTAAAAAAAAAGAAAAAAAAAGAATATGAAATTAGTTGGAAATATCTCTATGTCCTTTTACTGATGCAGAGATCAACAAATAGCGCAGAAGTGTGTCAGTCACTGTGACCATAATTGGAGCTGTAGACGGGGCGGGGCTTAGCGCCTCTCCCCTCCTCTCGTGCAAACGGAGCAGGGGCTTACCCGGATCTACTGCAGATATTCGCCAGGCTCCTCCCTGCACTTTTTATCGCCTTATAACAGGATATCTCACTGGCGCGAAAAACGCACTGTGTGGCTTCTATTACACATCGTGGGGCGGACCTTGTGCTGCTGTGGGAGCCACCGGCTTTTGTGTTTTTGTTGGGTTAAACTCAGAACTCAAAGAGAGGTTTACGCAGCGTCGAAACAGCTCATCTCGGTGGAAAAACTCGGACAGCTTTTATCTGTGTGATTTCTGTGCGCCGGGTACACTCTGATCTTTCGCTGCGGAGTGATTTCCCATGTCCTGAATTTCACTTTGAGGTTTCAGGCAGAGCCGGTGAGTCTTTTTCTTATTTATTCCTGAGTCTGCCTGTGAAAGTTATAAATGAGGAAACAGGGGTTTGTGTTGAAGTCTGAGCCCACTCTTTCCTCCTTCACATGACTGCTCTGATGAAACAAAGCGCTGCTCACATTTCAGGAAACGCTGCCTTAAAACACCCCAAAGTCCTTGAAATCCAACTCTGTGCGCTGTTGAAACGCAAACTGGATCACAGCTGATCCTGATGAAGACTATTCCTACATTATGTAATAATTATGTATTTCTGGACAGCTGAGTCCATCACTGCAAAGAGAGCATCTGCAAGATCCCTAATCAATTATTAATGTGATCCCATTTGGTGAAAGTCTGCTGTTATAAGAGTCTATTCAAAGTGTTTTAGGGAGTTTATTTCTAAGAGATTATGATGGCTAATTATGGTGATGTGTCCCCTTAGGTTGGAGATTTGTTCATCTCTGGGAATTAACTCTTGAGGATTTTATAAACTGGGACTATGGAGTACGATTGCTTCCAGCACTACTTTCTCGACGATTTCGACTCAGAAGAGGATTTTTACAAGTCGACCGCACCAAGTGAGGACATATGGAAAAAGTTTGAGCTGCTGCCCACCCCTCCCATGTCCCCCACCCGGACTCTGAGTGGCGCTGCCCTGCACCTCTCACCGGGGGACAAGCTGAACTGGTTGACCAAAGTCCTGGGGCAGGACGAGGAGTGCGAAGGCCAGTTTGTTCCGGACACTGAAGAGCTGTTCGGAAACCTCAGCTCCATCATCATTCAGGACTGCATGTGGAGTAGTTTCTCCGCCAGTAAGCAGCTGGAAAAGGTCAGCGGGAAGGTGGTGTCAGCCGCAGCGCAGACCGGCGTCTCCCCGTTGGCGCAGCTTTCCGTGAGACCCAGTAAAGCGCAGTGCGTCTCCCCCGCCGGCGCGCTCCCCTCAGCGGCGACAGACTGCGTCGACCCCGCGGCTGTTCTCACCTTCCCGGCAAACAGCTGCAGGAAGCCGGCATCGTCTGGATCCGAGTCCCGCTCTGATTCCTCCGGTAAGGAAGCAATCATGCTGTAAATTGCCCCACCCTACCTTCCCCTACCCCTGCCTCGGGATTATATTACCCTCTAACAATGCGTAATTCGGAGCGCTGGGCTGCTGTTGCGTAACAGTGGTCTGTGGTGCAGCAGGGTTATCAAGTACAACAGCCTGTCACCTTTTCATCCGGATTTTTACGCATACTTTGACATTGCGCCACATGTTCTCCAGAATAGTGGCGCTATCTTTAAAAACCGCGCCCCGTCACTTTTACTTGAATTTCCCCCCTTTGAATACCTGCCACTGGCCCTGCATTACAATCAGAGTGCGGCAGAGGGGCGGGGTGACGAAGTCCAGATGATTTATGACTTCTACTACTACACACTCGTTTAGACACCGTTTGTAAGAGTAACTCCTTCACATTTACTGATATAGTGAATGGCTCCTGACAGTCATTCTGCTCATTTGAATGGTTGATTAATGGTCAGTGCTCAGTGACAAAGCCTGAATTCCTGCAGTGTTTGGCATGGATGACCACTTCTGTTAACACCTCAGCCTCTGCTTTGGGGCTTACTGATTTGCATATCAGTCTGTGGAATGCACTTCCTTATAGTCACTTGAGTTAATCTTTGATTGATACTTTCTCTTTGGACATTGACCACACTGATACCTTCTGCCATGTAAGCCCTTTCTCATTTGTGTCTTCATTTTTTTTTCCCTGTGTAATTACAGATGATGAAGAGGAGATTGATGTTGTCACCGTGGAGAGCAAGCAGAGCCGAATGCGCCTCCTGAATGTCAGGAAACCTGTAACCATCTCAGTCCGGGCTGACCCCTGCCCCAAACGCTTCCACCTGTCTGTACACCGACAGCAACACAATTACGCTGCCCGCTCCCCTGACAGTGAGCCGGAGCCTGAAGATGATGATGATGAAGATGAAGAGGAAGAAGAAGAAGAGGAGGAGGAGGAGGAGTATGGAGAAGAGCCTCAGTCCAAGCGTACCTGCACAGCCTCGGCGCAGAACTCCCCGGCTCGTCACTCTCAGCCCACTTCCCCCTCAGAGACCCCCCTGAACTCTGACACAGAGGACACTGATCGGAGGAGGAACCACAACTTCTTGGAGAGGAAGAGGAGGAATGATCTGCGATCTCGGTTCCTTGCTTTAAGGGATCAGATCCCTGGTTTGGAGTCGTCCAAGACCCCGAAGGTAGCGATCCTGACTCAGGCTACGGAGTACCTCGTTGATCTTCACAGCAGAGAGAAACGACAACTCCAGGAGAAGAAACGTCTGAAATCCAGACAGCAGCTGCTTCTCCGCAGATTATCTGAACTGAAGCGCTCCTGAGACACAGAGGAGCACACTTTGAACAATAATCTGCCTCATTCAACGTTGGGAACTGTCGTCAAGTTCAGAAACTTTCAATTTTTTTTTCCTAAAACACCATGCCTCATGTAAATAGCTGTGTGGTTTGTGTGGTAAGGAGTCAGGTGGGCTTCCTATGGACTGACTGCATATGAACCTGTGAAGGGGAGGAGCAGTTTGTGTGCTGTGTTTAATATGATCTTTGCACATTGATTCAGTAATGAGCAAGGGGAATGACTCTGGTTTTACAGTGGAGGTGTTTCCTTGTGTTGTGATGGGGAAACAAGGACATAATCTTCTAGTAGCTGACCTGTGTGATCATGAACATAATGTAGCCTTCAGGGTGTGTGTGTGTGTTTGTGTGTGTGAAAGCTGATTAAGGTGTCTTAATTTTAATTATTGCACACTTAGAAAGGAGGGAGGTATTGGAGTCTTTCTGTGTATATATTTGAAAGAGTCAGTTCCTTGTGTGTTTGGATTGTATGACTGAATGTTTGATGTACAAAATGTTCTGTAAATAATAGCTTATCCTTTCTGGTGAAAGAGATGAAATCAAGAGTCGTCAATGAGCTTTGCTCCTCGTTACGAGAGGCCACCGGGCATCGAGGAAACTTTTATTTTCATAAGAAAACTGGGAAAAAAATTTAAAAAGAAAGAAAGAAGCACTGCTGTACTTTATATACACACGTCACTTTGTGATTTTTATGCTTCTGATTTTGGTTTATTTCTGTTTTTAAGCATGCTCTCATCGACAGCAACATTAAATTTTTATACCATGTTTGCAAAGAATTTAAGTCTGTCTTTTTTTATTACTGTATAAGCATCATATGAAATCCCTCCTTACAGTACCTGATGTACAAATGTGTGTCTTGTCCACCAGCTGCTGGTCTACACAAGGTTAGACTATGTGAGTGTGTGTGTCCTTGAGACTTACCCTTGAGGAGTGTGTAGCACTGTTGTGGATCCTCCCCTCTGCAGTGTTTGCTGCATGCTGGGCACCTGATGTGCTCTAAGTAAGTTACACACACACACACACACCAACACACACTCATACACACGCTTAGAGAGAGATTGGTATCTTTAGAGCAGTCCCATGGGTTTGGAGACTGGATTGTGTGAATGGTCACTTGGATACAGCGTGGCTCTTCACACAGGAACGCAGTTATGTAAGCCACTGTAAAACACTTTAAAGGAAGGACACTGAAATTGCTGCTCCATGATTCCTAAATTGTGGGATGACACCACTCTCTTGTGCTGCTCTGTGAGGTCTATATTTGACACTTGGGATTTTTCTCATCCACCCTTTGTTACTCTATCCCCATAAAGGACATGGTGTAACTGTTAGGCTGTACCTGGGCATAACTTGAAAGCTTTAGCTTAACCAAACAGCTGGGAGGGGCTAAGGTGATTGACAAGTTGATGTACATTTCTGATCTGTTTGGACATAGAATTTCAAGTTGAAATATTTTTTGTAGTTGAGATGACGCAAACGTGTGATCAAGTGCTATCACAACAACTTCAGTAATCTTTTGTGGTATTGATTTAAATTAATATGCTAGAGTAACAAATGTGCAAAAATCGCATTCTACAATGCAGACTGCAGATTACTAACATGATTTTCCAGAGAAAAGCTACTTGTGTGATAAAAGTACAATAAGGATGTGAATAGTAAATTAATTTTGTTTATTCTGCGCAATTATTTACAAAACAGGAAAAATTAGTGGCTCGCATTATTGTACATTCAATAACCTTTCTAGAATCAAACTCCCCCATTACCTTTAGCCGTTATTATTTAACACCCAAATGTTTAAAAAGTTGGACTACTGTGCAGAATGACATGGACTAAATAAAAAAACATATCTGAAGGACACCCCTCATCTTATAATGTTAATTTGCAACATGTTATTTCCATGAATTGATGTCAAAAAAGATTGTTGCAAAGGGGTTGACTCTCAAAAGAAAGATGTAAAATGCCTTGACAAAAAGTTAATGATAATAGGTAATAATCCTCAGATCAAGACTTTTTAAAGAGTTTAGATATTCCTTCACCCCAACACATTATATCATACCATAACAAATCACTGAAAGTTTTAGAGAGTTCATAAAAAAAACTCTACAGAGATAAGGCCTTGGACAAACACTGGAGATCTTATCAGTCCAGATGATGCAGGGGGTGAAAGGGGAGGAAAAAATAAAATCAACCATAAAGGGAAGCAGTTAGATCTGAGAAAACATCACCTTTTTTTTGTTCATTTTTCTCAACTGAATAAGGCGATTAATGTTTTCTTCTATCAGAACACACTAAGATAACATCAGGGAAATCAGGTTTTCCTGTTGAACATGATAAATTAGTTACCTTTATTCAAAAAAACTGTCAACGTTCAGACTGAATTGGAGGTTAAAGGATGCACAAATGAAGCAAAACCTGGGTTGTCTGGTTTTAAATTAGACTAGATGTAGGTAAATATAGATGCATCAGTCATATATCAAGAAAACTGCCAGAATAAAACTCTTTCTGGTTGTGATTCTGTATTAAAATTTAACCTAATGCATGACTTCTACCAATGTCTCTGTTATAAAAATTTCCTTACATTAAAAAAAATGAGTTCCTGTCCCATTGTTGACCTCACAAACGAGTCTCTACAAGCCTGGATGATTGCAGTTTGCTCTCCAGTCAATTGTAATAAAACTCAAACAACCATTTGATTCAAGGGCAGCCTGACAGACGAGATCGGCACGCCCAGAAGTCCAACCGTCTCACACCTCACTGCTCTTTTGTTCAGGCTGTTTCACCTGCCTGTGTTCACTCTCTAGGCCTCATTTTCAGCCTTCAGGGCACTTTTTTTTGGCACAACTGAGCTTTTCCTTTGTATAATCAACATTTGGTCTCAGGAGAATCCTCAGAAGGGAAAAAAGTTACCCCATTAGATAACAGGAAGTGCAACAATCTTGAACTAGCAATAATTTGATATGATTTCAACAAAACTCACAGCTCTGGAGTCTCCAAATTTCTTTGAGTGTCTGAGAAATATTTAACTGACTTATCTGGTGATACAAATGTGTGAAAGTAGACAGCATAAACCCTGTTGATTGAATCTGTTGCAGCAGCTTTGTTGCTGATTCTTCATATTGCATTAGGAAGTGAAAGCAGAAATCAGATATCAGGTTAGGACTGAACATGTTTCCTGTTAACCTCTGACCACAAACTTGTGTGTGAAGAGCAGAAAATCAATAAACAACTTAAATAATTAGCTGAGGATAAAATAGTACCTAAATATCAAAGGGTTTGCTGGTTCATTTTAGGATACTATAACCAACACACCAACATGCAAAGTCTTTGGCCTACGATGTGTTTGTTGGAATGCAAATGAGAATACTGTTGGTGTCCAGGTCAAGAGTGAACAAAGTTTTTGTTCACAGAAGTTAAACTGACAGAGAATTAATTGTATGTATCAATAACAGCAGCAGAAAATCTGCAAATGCCAACATGAAACACTCAGTACTTGTGTTGCTGCTAGATGTCAGTGATCTTTCTTCAAAGCCATGAGGTAAAAGGATCTCTTTTTCCGGTAAGATGCTCTGCTCTGACGGTTAACTCGCCAGACCAGATTTTCTACTCTCAAGTTCATGCAACGCCCATGCTGCCTTACCTGTAGAGAGCATGTGTGAACACTTTCTTAAACACATGTTCTCATACCAAGCTGAACCCTTTTACCCCACATGTGTTTTATTCTCTCACATCTGCAGGCCTGCCTTTATTTCCTGCTATTAAAAAAAGCCGTTTAGGCCACAAACAGCTGCACCCTGTTGCTGTCCCATACACTAAATATAATGTGTGTGTAAGAGGAGAGCCATTCACAGTTGTGTCACAGAGGTCTGTGTATTCCCAGGATGCGTGGCAGCAGGCAACTGCTTCCCTGGTGGTCACACAGAAGTGTTTGTGATGTGTGTGATCTGGGTGGGACTGTGGCGAATTGATGATTTGGCTGGGTGGAGTTCAGACACTGTCTTATTTATATTTCTTCCTCAGACACATCTAAGATTAAAGCAATCTCATAAATCTTTTTGATAACATTTTTATACTTCTTCACTGTTGCAGTAAGGAGGGTGTGGTGACGTTTACAGACCTGTTAGAATAAGACTGAAAAGCTTCATCTTAACCAAATACACTAAAGCATGCAGCATTAGCTTGGGAAATCTTGCAATAGTTGACTTGCACAATGAAAAGCAAAGAGTTGTGCAACTTTTTATACGAGTACTCACTTTGAGATAGCTCTATTGTTCAGCTCTCAGTGTCACCTTTTTGTCATTCTTATAGCTAAAGAATACACCCATGACACTGAAGACACAAAACTGCATAGCCTTAAAAAATGTTCAACATGAAACGGTTGGCAGATGAAACACACGTGCAGATGTCTTATCTTAGACAAGTCTCCCTGACAAGAAACAAGACCAGTCAAACTCGCCACTCTGGCATTTCTTGCTCATTAAACTAACATCGAGGTTAAACAGTCTTGAATCTGGGCTTTTAAACATGTGCCCGATGTCTATAGCTTACTTCGATTTGTTTTTTTTTCTCTTATTGAGCAACTGTGTTCCTGGTAAACGGGAGGGTGTGCTTTTGCAATTGAGATCCCCTCACTGTCACTGTGATAAATCTCTTTACTCTGCACTTTAGAGGAGTGAAAAGAGAAACCCCTTCTCAGACACGTTGAGCAATGTTTCCACCATATTAACTGGTTGTGTCCTGACTGGCCTAGTTTGTATGGCGTGTGTACATTGCGTGTTTACACAGCGAGGCAGAGGAGGAAACGGACCATAAACACACCGCACTGGTTTGTGATTCCAAGAGTACGGCTGAACTGGCTGCTTATCTCTGACCTAGATGTGTGTGAATATGGGACAAAATAATAGTAATATAAGCAGAAGGGAAAAGGGCTTAGCTGAGGATGACCTTTGACCTCTTGTGTGGGAATGAGATGTGGTGTAATTGAAAAATCTCCTTTTAAGAGATTTCAGACACTGAGGGAATTTTCAGCTGTGGAGAGAAGTAGACTCATTGTCATCCTCCTCTTACCCAACACTCAACTCACACCCTTCCCTTTATTCTATTTTTTTAAGGACTGACGGTCAGGGGAGGTTTAGAAAACATAAGCGGGAAGAGATGCAGATACACACATCTTCCTTTGATGGCACACACACACACGGCTGATTCAAATGCTCTTTCCTCAGTCGCAGTCTTTCATCTCTCTGCCTACTGACCCACATTCCTGCCTGGTTGTGTCACTGGGACTCAGCCAGGGCTGCGGCCACTACTGTCCATCTGATCCTGATGGGGCTGCCATAGAAAAACCACACGAATACACTGGCATGCCAAAGATCTCATTCTTTTACTCACTGTCTTCCTGTTTCTTTTCTTTTTTTCTTTCTACCCTCTAAATCTCTTCATCCCTGGAAACCACCCCTCTGAATCAGTCTGCTGGTTCCTGCCCTCCCCTCAGGTGCTTATCACCACCATTTGCTGATCTGGGTCAGTCTTCTTAGCTCAGTTTCTCTGCCTCTCTCTCTCCCTGAGTTGCTCCCCCTCCCCGTCCAAAGGCCAGTGTTACATAACAGTGATGATTCAGTCAGAAAAGCTTGTATATGCTTTTCTCTTGATACATCTGGGAGCAGCTGACTCGTGTTGTAAAAGTGCTCTGCTTTAAACTTGTGCCAGTGAGACAAATTGGTCTGCTTTCCAGCCAAACAAACACCTGAGGCATAAAGATTTCCTGTTCAGCACCTGTTGTGTAGCACAACATTTTGTTTCCACTTATTTTTTTTTTAGTACATTCTTTCTCTTTTCGTCCTTGTTGTTTTGTATCATCTGAGGGTTAAATTTGGGAGGGTTAGCGTGGGGCCAGGCGGTTGTGTCGTGTTAGCAGAGCAGGCCTTTCAACTTGCCTGTCTAATCTGAAGCTAATCTTAATCCCGTTAGTGTAAACACTGCTGCCATCTGGACCAAAACACACCACGGTTCTGATTATAATGAACCCATCAAAAGGTCCTCATAGCATCACGCTGTGTGTGCTGTCAGCAGCTCACACTAAACTCTCTGACCTGAGCTTATGACACAACCTCTCAAAGGATGGACAGTCCAACAGCTGAGGGGTAAACAAACACAAGCATGGCCAACACTGTAAATAAGCTTATCTGATAAATGTGGTAATTAGTGTGTAATAGAAGGAAAATAAGCAAACTAAATATTTTTTGGGGTTTCCAGAATCAAACATTAAGAATCAGTTCCTACAAGGTCTGCGGTCACTGGAGCATTAGCTATGATGATGTAACCACGGATGGTTAATGGATAAGCAAGAAAAGAAGGAGGGGGTCGACTATGACAACTGCTGTGCTGCGCTCACACTGGCAACCTCCCCCTCACCCCCCGATCAACTCACCCAGCCCACACAAAGGTGGGAAGAGTTAGTTTGTTGACATGTACTTTGATTTACCAGTGTTTTTTTATATTAGATGTTTGTTGTTTAGCCTCATTAGTTTATGATAGTCTGGCTTCAAGCAGACATGTTTTAAATTCTTTAGTGCACAGCCACTGTTTTTGACATCACTCATGAGCAAAGTTGTTATGATTTTGCATTTTCTTTAGTTTTTATATATCTTTTTGTTTTGTTTTGACTCTCTGTTTTCAATTTAAGTTAGGGTTTGATTCCTTTTTGAAGCAGGGTAGTTTTTATTTTCTGTCTAGTGCAGTTTTTGTTGGTTTTACGACTAGTTTTAGTCTTTTTTTATATAAGAAAAATAATGTAGATTTTACTAAACTGCATTGATCTGATTCTCTGTCTTACTTTTTGATTTCATATTGTGGTAAATTGGTAGGCTGCTAGTACTTCAGATTGCCAAGTCTGTCCAAAATAGTGACTTTGTGTATGTGACATGTTAGCAAAGACAAAAACTAAAGACATTTTCTCAATAAGAACTCACACAACAGTTAAAGTTAGTTATCATTTTTCTTCTTTAAAACCTAATTTTTTATTTCAGCATTTAAGATCTCCTTTTTGTCTTTGAATAACTTGAAAGAAGACATTTTTCTGGGCTTGGCAAATGGAATGTGGCTCATATCAGGAACAATAAAAACATTTTGTTTTTTAAAGAAGACAAAATGACTGGTTAAGATTTGAATTATGGCAGAGAAGATTTCCACAGCGCAGCAAATCTCTTTGCATCTTAATTAGCTCTGGACAAGAGCTCTTTTTATACCCAGTCATGTTGCTGATGTGTTGCTAACTGATGTTGTTTAAGATCGGACATGTTCATCCAGGTGTTTTCATTGGATAACAGAAAGTTTTAGTGTTAAGTTGTCTATGTATCAACTTTTTTATAAACCTGTTGCCTCTGTGGGAGTAACAGTTTAAATCAGCCTCTGATGCTCTCTCAGGCAGCCAGCAGATGTTCCATTGTTTGGCTCTGTGGTGTAAGGTTGCTTCAGTTGAAGTTGGGACACTTGCTGCATCTTTTGAATTTCGCCCCATTGAGTGCCGTCATCAGCCCCCCAAGCTACTCACACAGAGGGGCTTTACCCCTCCCCCTCCCCGTCCCCTTTAACCCCCTGCAGACCTCATTGCTACTTCACCACCTCACCCCCGTCTACATCTATGCTCTTTGTCTCCCTCTCAGTAAGGCCTTCAGCAATCAGCATCCCCCGTACACACACACACACACACACACACACACACACACACTAAAAAACAATTTGATGGCCCATTACATCAGTGCAAGGATGTAAAGAAAGTATATTTGCATAAATATACATCACAATGTTAAAACACTGCTCTATAGTCAGAAACACTCACACTGTGTTTTAGTGTGTGTGTTATCAGATTGTGTCTTATCAGATGCTGAATGTATAGTGCATAGAAGCCTCTGTTCTTCCTGCATGGTTACAATCCCCTCTTTTCAGTCCTCATCTTAGTGAATGTGACTGCTGCTGTTGTTGTCAGGGCCTGAGTGACCACCACTTTGAGGCTTATGTAATAAACAGAACACTGCTTTCCTTTCCCCCTCCATCAGTATTTATGCCTGTGAAACTGAGAGAGAATGACAGATAGATAGATGGATAGAGAGAAGGGGGGGGGGCGTAGAGAGAGAGAGAGAAAGCTCTGTTTTAGGGCCTGTAGGAAACTCACACAGGCAGCACACACTTCCTGTTTTTGCACTGAATGCAGGAAGTGAGGTATCGCTACTCTGCTCTCTTCTCTCTCTGTAAATTTCTACCACATGAAATTATGCTCAAGCTTAGTCAGCGACTACTCACTCACTTATTGATATTACTTATTGGGAAAGCAGGCCGACTCTTTGAAATCAAATCAAATAAACTCAATAAAGCCAAGCAGAGGCTGCGGTTAATGATCAGTGCTGCCGCTTCAGCAGGTTACCTTTATATTTTATGGAGTCACCTTGTCAGAGGAAACCTGGCAGCTCCTAACTCAGCAAGAAGAGGCCTCAACTGTGTGTGTGTGTGATATCAGCATGTGTGTGTACATGTGGTTGTGGTTTTCGAGAAGGGAAATCAAGAAATTGTTTCAAGTGAGAGGAACCCCAGTTAGAACAAAGAACCTGGTGGAGGCAAACATGCCAGAGTGGTTGCTTTGAAGGACTGATTAAGGTTATAATAGGCATCAGCCTTGCCTTGAGCCTTCAGGCTGTGTGTCGGGGGGTGGGGCCCAATAAGAGGTGGTGGTAGTGGTGGGGGTTCAGGCTGTTACCCTCTTTGTTCTTACCCTCTCCACTCATGCCTGTTTTTGTCTCCACCCACAGTCTACCACAGAGAGCATAATCTCTCCATCCGTCTCGCGCCAAAACAGAGAAGGGGCGTGTTTCCTCTACTTCTTCTTCCCTTTTCTTTCTCTGTCCTCTCTCTAAGGTACATTGTGTATCAGATGCATTTCCAAGGCAACCAAGTGACCACAGGTACAGAGTAGATGTGCAAAAGCTCAGAAGGTGAAATCCCTGTCTCTTTCTTTCTCTCTGTTCCTGTTTGTCTTTCTAACCAGCATTTCCCGCCACTCCAGGGTGCACACAGGGCGGGGAGAGGAGAGGGGGAGGAGTGGTGTCACAGCCGGTATGAAGAAAGGCTGGCTCCTCTGAGCCTCGCGCCAAATGCCGGCGTTATTCAAATCAGCTCAGTGGGTGCGGCCCAACTGTCTCCATGTCCTGTTAACCCCCTCTGAGCTGCAGAGCAGACACACAAAGGCAAAGGAGAGCGTATGCAAAGAGCTTTGTATTATACAAGAAAATGTATCATCGAGGCTCTAAAAAGCATTAGAATTAAACAAGATGTCACAAAATCTGACTTATGAGAGATTTACTACCAATAAGCATTTTAGTGCACTGAACAAACATTTCAACATTAAGTGAACCTTTGATGGAGAACGGCTTTGATAAAAAACTCTTGGATAAAACAGCATGTATTGTGTTTAATATTTGAAATTTTTCTTCTTCCATAAAACATTACACTCTAAATCATAACTACATGGTTTCAATGCCCAAAAATACAGAGGACAACAGAGAGAAATCAGCTATACTGTTGCTAAAAACAGGCTCAAAACTTAAAGTGTGTCCGAACCTGAAAAACTTTAATGTCCAGCCCAACTTCCTCTCTTACAGTCTCAGTTTCTCTTTCAGGTCCTCTTTGTCTCAAACACCCGAGGAATGAACAAACCAGAAAAGTACTGAGGCGCTCACAGATGGTAGAGCCTTGATTATTCTTTGCTGCACTCTAGTGGCTACCAGTAAGAAATGAAAGAAAGCAAATCAGCTAAATTAAAGATTTTAAAGGGACAAGCAACTTCATATGGAAATGTCACTCAGGACCAAATCTGACAAATTCCATCTTCACAGATTTATTCTACGCTTAATTTTTAATAAATAATGTTGGAGTGTGCAAAATTATTTTTTATGTCCTCTGTTCTCTTCAATACAACAATCAATTCAAATACCTGGTAGTGAATTAAGGTCGTGTGAATCTTCATTTCCTCAAGTTTCAGAGGATAAAAGACACACTTCTTCATCCTTCAGCTGTCCTTGTATAACCGATAAAGCTCCCTGAGCCTTGTCTCTGGAGAGCCTGCAGGAAAGTGTAGCAAGACACATTATAGTATTGATACTAAATGTCAGTTTCACTTAGCTGCTTCTAGTATTGAATAACTAAGAATGCTAGAGCCATCCTGTTTAGTAACGTGATACAAGCTTAATGTTAATGCCTAAAGAAGAAGTTGAATTTTCTTTTTCTTGCATAAAAAAGGGAAAACTTGAAAAATCTGTGAAAGGCTTTGCAATTTTTTTCCTTAAAATTCAACTTTTGGACTCAGAATTATATTTACTACCTTTGGTAAAGATGAGGAACCTACAAGAAGGAATATTCATCCTTGTGTTCATTGAGTCTCTGCGAGGTTGTCTGCTCAGTATCTTTCTCTTGGACAACATCCGTAGTTACTTAACTGTCTGTTTGTTAAGATAAAAGCAAAGCTAATTTTATTTCTCGTGCTTTTATGCTCTTCAAAGCTTAAAGCGGGACTTTCATCTTTTCTCCCTGCACCACCAGCCTGTTCCTCGCTAATGCCATACTTGTGAGGCTATATATGCAGTCTGGTGTCCCTGCAGCCAATCAGATCTCAGATGTGGGAGTCCCTGCCTGCCTGTCTGACTCCCTGGCCGTTGCTTGGCAACTGGGACTGCTGCTCCGTAATTCAATCCATTGAAAGATCCTGCAGGGGTTTACATGAGGGAGAAGAAATTATCATCAGGTGCAGGGGGGGAGGTTGAGTGACCAAGGATGGACCTTATTCCCCACATCACTGAGCAGAAAAAAATGAAACATAAGTAGGCAATAAGGGCGAGAGGAAAACAATATGATCAGCTTATATAAAATCTGTATAAAGACTGATATAGTCACTGTCTCCCCTTTACATTATTTAGGAGACCAGGGAGTATGGCTTCCCTTCTTTGCTATTACTGAATGTCTTCATTCGGATAAAAGATGCACAAAAGCATCATCAGCATCAGAACAACCAATGCTTGACACACCAACCTGCTTTATCAAACATGGTGCATCAGCCACTTGTCACACATTAAATCTCATGCTCTACTGCTGCTGCAGAGAAAGGGTTAAAAAAGGGGGAGGATGCAAAATGGCTTGAAGTCAGCAGTGAGGAACACAGAAAAGGACAAGAACAGAAGACAGGAAGGAGGAAAACATCATGCTTGATGCTGAGGATAAGATGATGTGTTAATCAAGCCTGAATCTCTCTTACGCTGCACCATCCCAATCCTTCTCTGCTGTTTTTCTTTTGATTCGTTCTGCCGAGTGCCTCTGCAGCTGCAGTCAGCCTGATCTCATCTCCTGAGTGCACCATCACTGAATTCAAATAGTGAATGTGCAAGAGTGAGTAAGGACTTTTTTTTCCCCCCCTGGGAACTCCTGCCAAAGAGAGAGACACCAGAAAAGAGAGCTTTCTGGGAGGACACACTGGAGCTCAGTGTGGACCTGTGAGAGACAGGACAGTGGTGAGCTGAAGGGGTACGATGAGTGTGAGCAACAGTCAAACTCTGACTGTTAGTGGACAGGACAGCCGAGCCCCCTGGGAGGATGCTAGGGTGGTTTTAAAACCTTCAACCCCCACCAGAAAACCCAAACCAGTGAGTATCAAAACAGCCTTCTAATGCAGCAGAAATAGCTATGATGAAAACCATGTCTTTGAAAACAACTGTCATTCTCACTACAGTATAATTATAAGGCTACATTTTAGTATCTTGTTGTCATCACTTTGAAGCTGCATTATGTTGATGTTACCTGTTTTCTACTGTCTTTTGGCTGATTATTTCTCAGGATTATTGCTGACAGATGAGAAAAAGCAGAGACTGAACTTTATCACAGTCTACAGCCAGGTAACAACAGCAGGAAGGTTTATACCAGACTGTATCTGAAGACCCTCTGTACGAAAAGTTACAGAAGATGCTGTCAGCTGAAACATGATACCCAGGCTCAGTTGAGGTTTTGGGAACTGAGCAAAGCAGACAGGGCTCTTGTTTCAGATCAGGTGCATGCTGCTGTCAACTGGCTTGTGCCAAGTTCTTTTAGAGAAAAGATGCATCAGAATACAATACAACCACCACAAGTTTAGTAAAAGTATAGCTGCTTATTCAGTGCTGTTGATGGGGGGTGGGGGTGTTTTTGTTGATTTTTTTTACATATCCTTAGTTCCAATTTGGCTGATTCATAACAATTGAGAAGTAACTTTTATACTTTACAATCATCCTCTGTGTCAATGTCTCAGCATGCAAAGAGTTAACAGGTGGTACTGTCTGGTATGTGTGTCCGTGCTATCAGAGGCCCGCAGAGGAAAGTGTTTCATGCCAAACTGTCGCTTCTATTCAGTCCCCTCAGCTCCCTCACTTCACCCTCAGTTGTATGTCAGACAGAGGCAACAAACCCTTCATTAAATTATTTATTTCAAAACTGTCAAGCCCAGAAAATCAGCAGACTGCCCTCCAGCACTCAGCCTATAAATATCAGGCTTTTTGACCCCAACAAGGCAACATAATAACATCACTGAATAAACATAATAAATAATATTTCATTAACTCTATCTTCCAGCCAAAGCCTGAGAATGCCATCACCATCGCTGTGTCGGCCCGAGTTCTCTTCAACATGGAGAAAGAGCAACACATCTATGAGCAACAGGGCATGGAGGAGTACATCAAGTATCAGGTGGAGCACGAAACGCAGCCTTTCAGCCCGGGGCCAGCTTTCTCTTTTGTCAAGGTCAGAGTCCAGGTGAAAGGAGAGGTGGAGATACGAGCACATGCAAACACACACAGGGACTGTACAAGACCCTCTGCAGAGCCAGATCTTAGTGTCATTGCTTATGTTGGTTTGAGGCTCTGGAGGCGGTGAATAAAGAAAAAGGATTAAACACCAACGCACACTTTCTCTAACACACACATAGGCATTCTTCCATCCACACTGCAGTGATATTATTATTTCCATGTAACTTAGACTCTGTTTGTCCTGTTGCCAGGCTCTGGAGGCTGTGAACACCCAGCTGAGGGAGCTTTACCCTGAGAGTGAGGAGCTTTTTGATGTCGTGCTCATGACCAACAACCACGCATACGTCGGCTTAAGACTCATCAATACCATCAATCATCACCGTGAGTAACTGCAACACATGACAGCGATATCTTTAAGGCACATTTGATAAATAACCCTGTGTCCCATTCATCATTGATCTCTCCCCAGGAATAAACCAGAGACATTGGATTAATTATACGGTTTTCACTTATGTAGCTCAGGGGTAAAGTGTTCTATCTTTTAATTGGTAGATTGCACCTGCAGTGTTAAAATCACCGAATCTTAACTTCCCGTTGGCAAAGCCATTGATGAATGAGTATGTGTGATGGGCAGCTTGGCAATTTTTGCAGCCAGTGGAAGCTAAAGGCTCTTTAAAGATTTTATCAGTGATACTCAAATATTTCTAAATGTATATATTTGCATTTGTATATATTTAACCCTAGAACACTATCACTTGAAATAGTTACACCATCACTATCGTTGGGTGTATTTTACCCAAAATGTCCAATAAAAAATACTTCTTATCAAAATGTATTGAAAAAGAACTATTCTATGGCAAAGTGAAGTACTCTTCTTTTCCACCTTTAACCTCTTAAGACTCCAACGTTTATCTGGTGTACATTTTTTTATTTCTCCTTGCTATCTAGGATCAGCAATACCTAGTAAGTATAAAAACTAAACTTGGTCTTTGTACAGGAAGTTATGTTTTTAGTGTTATTGGTTAGCTACTAGTTTGCAGTTATAATAAGTGTTGTTGTTGATAACTACACTTTTTTTCTTACTGCAATGGGTATAAAACTGTGATACTACCAAAAGAGGACGTGGGAAGTGTCCCTAAATGTGGCTGATATATCAAAGCTTTAAAAAAATGAAGTATCATGGGTGTGAGGGGCAGAAATTTGACCTCCACATACGTGGGTGCCAGGTCTTAAGAGGTTAAAGTCTCATAAAATGAGAAAAGGTAACAGTAGCAGACCCAAAAGTAGTCTCTAAAATTAGTGAAAGATCAGGGCAATCAATGAAAAATTGCTAAAAAAGAAAAACTGAGCAGGCATCAACACATGCCTATTGAAAAAAACAGGGACGGGATCAGGGAAACATTTCTACTTTTGACGTCAGTGAGCAGCATGAAAGTACTTAGGGACTCCAACATTAAGAAAATCTTGTAAAAATTTGCTTGGGTAAAAATCACACAGCGATAGTGTTCTAGTGTTAATCCATAATTTAAACTTAGATAACCAGTGTCAATTCAGTTATTTGAAAATACTAAATACTTATGATAGTGGGTGATAGTGCTCATGGAAAACAGGCATTATTCTGGAAAACAATACTCCCAATTCAAGCTAAAGGTGTGCTAAATCAGTGCCAAATAGTGGTTCTCACAGTGGCTCCTACAGATTGATGTGATGGCAGCAACCATTACCCAGAACTAAAGTGCTCTTTAGTGCCAGGTGGCTGCTCTATATCTTAGACACATCATATGATCAATAGTGTTGACTGAAACTAATGAGATTTATCTTTTGCTACTTCTCTTCCCCAGCCAATGATTGTTGACACCTTTCAGGTAGTCCAAACTAAAGAGTCTGGTGACCAGGGTTGAAGTTCATGAGTAAATTCTTTGTGACCTCCTGAAAAAGAAGTAGACGCAAAAAGCCTGGTACTGTAACCTACGCTGTAGATCTGCATTACTCTCCAACAACATAGAAGCCAAAACATGTAGTCTGCTGTAATTTCATCCCCTTCACTGTCTCTTCTCTCTCACAAAACTATAGTCAAAAGGAACACTTGTTGTTGTAGCATGTACTTTTAGCTGCAATTAAGGCAAAATAAAGTAAAGTAATACTAAAGTAAATATAAGGCTAGACCAGAAGTTAGGTTTGTCTGCTGAAGCTGGTGTAAGTAATTCATACAAAAGGCAAGATTGTTGGTACTGTTACTAATGTTGTATTTGGAAAAAAAAATAACCAAAGCATTTACAGTACAAGTGAATAATACCAGTTCCAAAAGAAATACGAACTGCAGTTTGGGGTAGGTAAAAAAAATTAAAATTAAAATTAAAAAAATAAACTACCAAAGTAATCCTGCAAATAAATTCTAACTCTGTTTTCAGCCCTGCTGGTTAATGTTGAGATGTGCCCAGATGCTTGCAAAAAAAAAAGTCCATGTGTTCCAGAAAAAAGTGTAGTGTCCAGCAGTGGTGGGGGAACAGGCTGTTTCAGCCTCCTACCATCCAACAAGGTGAAAACAATGTTCAGCTTTTCCAGTGTCTAGCTCGCCATCATCTTCAGTTGACTCTGAGGGGCTCACCCATGGGCTCACCTGGCCAATTCCTTTGTCGACGAACTGGATCACGGATTCACAGCGGTCGGGTCTTTATAAGGGAGTAATAGCATAATGCTAAGTCTACTGCGGAACGTAGTAAGAAACATTTCTGTTTGCGGGCTAACCAATTAGCCCACCTGCTCACAGCTGCTCTCCCCACACACTGAGGAGACAGCCGCTGACAGGTTGTATCTCTGCTCTGCGGGTGGTGATTGGTCGCGGCAGTCACGTGGCCGCGTGGGCATGTGAAAATGCGTGTGACGTTACAATAAATACGTAGAATGCCCGTGCAATGTATTATCCTGTTTTATACAGTCTATGGTATTATCGCAATACAGAGATCAGCATAAATGAGTACACCCCAATAGATTTGTTAGAAAACCTTTAACTTTAACAGAATCAAAATACTCCATAGGACACTGTACTACAAAATACTCTCACAAATGTGGACCATTGATTGCAAACAAGATTTGTGAATTTGCACGCACTAAAAGTACTTTTCCTAACAAATTTATTCAAGACTAAATCTTTTTGGGACTGATGGCTTCAAAATTGTATGGCGTCACAAAGGTGAGGAGTTCAAAGAAAAGTGCATGGTGCCGACAGTCAAACGTGGTGGTGGTGGTGGCAGTGTCCTTATGTGGGGCTGCATGAGAGCTGCTGGTGTTGGGGAGCTGCGTTTCATTCATGGTATCATGAATTCACAGATGTACTGCTCCATATTGAAAGAGAAGGTGCTACCATCACTCAATGCCCTTGGCCTTCGTGCACTTTTCCAACATGACAATGATCCAAAACACACTTCCAAGGCCACTGTTGCATTTCTAAAGAGGAACAGGGTGAAAGAGATTCAGTAGCCGAGTATGTCTCCTGATCTGAACCCAATTGGACACCTATGGGGAATTCTAAAGAGACGTCACTCTCCATCCAGCATCTAGGCTCTAAAAGAGGTCGTTCTTGAAGAATGGAAGAAAATAGATGTTGCCAACTTGTTCATTTCATGCCTAGAAGACTTGGTGCTGTCCTCAAAAGTCGTGGAGGTCATACAAAAGACTAGTTATATTATCAATCTTACTTTCATGTTGTGAGTGAAACAAATGTTCCATGACATTCAGTTTTGTCAAAATTTTGGGAATTGTTCTTGCGTTCATTGAGATATTGATCAAAATCTTACTTTTCAAGAGGGGGTACTCATTTATGCTGAGCACTGTATATTAACCTGGGTTACATAGTATATTATACTTAAATTTCATAACTATCCCTGTGTGATAAATGACAACACAAACCAGCATTTACTCAACATCATAGGCTCAGAGAAGAATTACGAAACTGTGAAAAACAGGACCACGGTGCCTACTCAGTGTTGTATTGTACAGAACAATGTGAACATTTCCACACATATTGCTCATGACTGCATCCACTATGGCATCAAGTCAAAGCTGAGGCAGGTTTAAAGGCAGCTCTGAATCAAATGATGTGCTGTCAGTGTGTTGAATCTGCTGCCTCTCTGAACAGCTGGTTCTCTCTATTCCCACACTGTGTGACTTCATGACCCAGTGTCCTTCCCAAGACCAAGCCCTCGGTCAAATATGACATGTGAGTGTGTAAATGATGTCTATTCATGGATCATTAGAATCCTTGTTGACCCAGAAATAAAAGAGAAGAAACAGAGGAAGATAAATGCAGCTGTTCATTTCGCTCAGCATGAAGCAAATGTAATACACTGGGATGATAAAATACATGGCTGAGGAGGAGTAAATGGCGTTGGTATCTGGAGTTGAATTTTAACATTAAAACTGTGATACACTCTGAATTATTTATAGCTAATTATTTTGAAGGAATTATTGGCCTTTATTTTACCCCAGGATTAGGAGAGACAGCTTATGTGAGAAAGAGAAGGAGGGTAATGAACCAATCACTGCCAGACTGAGAATGGATCATATAACCACAACCATGAGGACTACAACCGCTGACTGTCCACTGTGTTTATTTCCTGCGTTAAACACTGAATGTCGACACACTGTCACCCACTTCAAGGAGTCGCTCTGTCCTTTAGGGTGAACAGGGCCTGACAGTCGTAATGATGCGATCTTTCTCATGATCCATACACCACAATATGACCCCAGGGGATATGTGGTGGGAGTTGGGGATCTGCTTGTCTTGACTCTTTGCAGGTTTGGCAGGCTCTCACTGAGCGTTCGCTGATGTAATAAAGTGGAGTGGAAAAATCTGCACTGCCTGAGACAAGATGTCAGGCTCTTTCCTTTCATGTCACTTGGGGGGGTTTCTTCCCTTTTTCTTAATCTGTCTCCGTAAGCCAAACAACTGACAGTCAGTATTTGCATACTTTCAATTTTACACTGCTCTCTCTACTTTGATGTCACCTCTCTGCAGAGCTGTTCATCGAGCGCTTTTGTATGACTGGGGGAAACAGTCCCATAGGATATTTAAAGGCCTACCACACCAACCTTTACCTGTCTGCTGATCCCACCAAGGTTCGAGAAGCTCTGGAGGAAGGTATGATACTAAGAAGTTGTCTACTGATCCAAAGAGGCAAATGATCTCCAACAATGTAAAGCTGATTTTCAACTATAAATTCAGGTATCGCTGCAGCCACCATGTTCACCCCAGAGAAAATCACAGAAGTATCCGACACTCAGCTGCGAGTTGCCTTTGATGGAGATGCTGTCCTCTTCTCGGATGAGTCGGAGCGCATTTACAAAGCCCACGGATTGGACAAGTTCTTTGAACACGAGAAGGCGCACGAGAACAAGCCTCTAGACCACGTACAGAACCCACACACACACACGCGCACACACACACACACACACACACACACACACACACACACACACACTCACACGGTGACACCTCAGCTAATGAAGCTCCAGAGTATTTAGTTTAAATTCACAAAAGGGATAAGTCCACTTAAGAGGCACGTGGGTCTTATTTTTGCTCTTTTTGTAATCATATCTCTTCTGGACTCCTCATCAAAATCTGAAGACAAGTTGAAAAATTCCACTAATTAGCTTTTACGCTGTTTGATCTTCAAAAATATCCTGAGAAGAGTTTCAAGATGCAAAAAGAGGTAAAGGAGGTGAGATTTAAAAAGCTCTGAGTAAGCAGTGTACGGAAAACAACAATGAAAGTGAAACTGTCTGTTCATCAGTCAAATGAAAGTTAAAGACCCCAGCTCAAATAACCTTAAAACCCCCAAAAACAGAAAAGATTTTCCAAGAAGGGCTCAGTGATGAGCAGCTCCACTGTTCTTGTTGATCACTACAAAAATTCATTTGGGCCTGCTCAGTGTGAGTGTTTCCAGGAGTGGTAATATTCAAACATTCTTCGGTTAATTCTTGGTAAATGTTTATGTAACTTAACAATTTATAAACTAACTGTAAGAAATTTGCCACATTTAAGTGCAAAACAGAAACAGCCATAAGACCTAAGAGAGATTTTAGGAGACCAATTAGGTTTCCCTGACCAACTCTGTTCACATGCAGTTTGTTCATCAAAAATTTAAGCTTTTTGATGCTGTTTGAAACGATCAAACGGTAGTAGTACAAAAAATGTACTCACATTGACATTCAAAAAGTTTCCCACCAATGAGTCCACTTTTCTTTTTCTATGATCTGCAGGGACCGCTAAAGGGATTCTTGGAGGCGTTGGGGAAGCTGCAGAAAAAGTTTTATGGCAAAGGCCAGCGCATGGACTGTCCAATCAGGACCTACTTGGTGACGGCTCGCAGCGCTGCCAGTTCTGGTACCAGAGCTCTAAAAACTCTGCGCTCCTGGGGTCTGGAGATTGACGAGGCTCTGTTTCTGGCAGGAGCACCCAAGGGGCCCATGCTTGAGAAGATCAGGCCGCACATTTTCTTTGATGACCAGATGTTTCACGTGGAGGGGGCGGCGGAAATGGGGACGGTAGCGTGTCACGTGCCCTACGGGATAGCTCAAAGAATCACCAAGATAGGAATTAAAGATAGAGAGATGTCTTCACCGCCCAAATAGCCTGAATGTGTCTGTGCAGAGGTATGGAAGCCTGAAGGGGACATTTTGTCTTGGCTTTCAGCAAGAAAGCTGAAGATATCAGGAGTGTTTTTAAGATAAGTCTCCTGAGAAGTGGGTGAAAACGTAATAACACTCCGAGTGATGCAATATGATGATGTGATATTATAGCCATGAAATGTCACTTTAACTTTATTTAAACCATGCCTATCATTAACACCAAATGATGTTTGATATCAAAGTGTTGTTTTATTATGGGCTGTCCTTTAACTGGTTTGATAACTCCTTCATAAAAAAAGAACAATTTCATGACAGACAATACCTTATAAACACAACTTGATATTTTTTGATCATGAAAAGTTGACTTGAGTGAAGTTCTGCTGATTAGTTAACTCTAATTCTGGCAATGTTTGATTTGACAGGTTAAAACATGACTTGGACCACCCAGCAGAGTTCATCGAGCAAAAATATTCAAACTCATTCTCAATGGTTTACAAACATTCATAACTGCATTGCCAATGAAAAAAGAAGCACCAGCTAAAGGGATTATCTAGTAACTCTAGATTACTCTTTTTAACAGCTTGAATTTTAACAATTTACCCCAGATAATAACTGTATAATTTACAACTTATAAGTAAATGTACCCTTCAAACCTGTTCAATTTCTGTTTTTATTTATCCTTTAAAATTTGTAGACATAAACCCTGTCAAACGCAGCATTTCAAAGGAGGAAGGATCCAATAAATATGCTATTATTTATTGATTTGTACTCAAAGGATAATTTATAAGCTACACAGCCTGACTGATTACGTCTGTTTTCATTTGATATAATCATTTTAACCCTTCACCTTTAGTCTGTGAGTATTTCAAACTGGTGCCTTTTTCCTCACTAGTGCTGTCTTGCATGTTTGGTAAATGTTTTGTTGTGAATGTATTTTTTTGACACATGTAAATGAATGTAATTTAAAATGTCAAATTTAAAAGAGTTTTAAAGCTTATTGACCAATTGGTCATACATACATTTATATAAGTATAGATAAATAAATATGCATCGTATTTATATAAAAATATGTTTCATTGTACACACTATTCATTTTCAAAGACTTTGCCTATAGTTTTTGCACTTTTGTCCCTAAAGTGCCGAAAAACTTCTTGTCTCCCTTGTTGTTGTTGTTGTTGTTGTTGTTGGTCTGATTTAAAGCTATAAGTGGGTTGTTAATGATATGTTGTGTTTTTGTTCATTGTGCTTGTGTGTGAAAGTTACAATTGTTTGAATTTCTCTCTCGCTCAGCTGTGCAATCTGTGTCATTCTGGACAAAAACGAGCACTGTGGACTGTTCTGCAATCAAATTTTCTGTTTCTCGACTGAAGTAAAGATGGCAGTGTTAAAAACGGTCTTTTCATTCTTTCTCCCTACAAACAATCAATGCAGAATCTTAAAGAATTTTACTTTTTGTTTCCTACAGCAGGAGCAGAGCTGAGGAGTGATGACCCCTAAAACGTCTGACTGGTCACCCCAAAATCTCAAGCATTGGTTAAAAATGTGCAAATCTGTGGTACAATTAGGCCTTGTTGGAGCACTATGTGTAACAGGAACGGAAATGTAATTAAAAAATACAATAAAGCCTAAAATGTAATACTGGTTGATAATGTAATAAGATACTGAGCCAAGAAAGTGGTAACTTTTCAGTAACCATAAAATGGTCAACATAACATTGTGACCAGTTATTGCAGTCAATAATTTATGGATTAAAGGGCTTTTTGCTAAAATTGGAGATTGCTGACATTTACATAATCTTTTCTCCATAATCAATCAATGACTTGTGTGTTATCTTTTCACTGTCTTTACTTTAACAGAACAGTGGACTATAAATAATTTGAAGAACAGCAATTATACATAATTACCATATACTGTAAATAAATGAATACTAATGATCAAAACTGTTAGAACAGCCCCATTCTTTCAGTGTTATTGAAACTGGAGCAGTTAAAGTCCTGTGAGCTGAAATTGAACAAAGGTTTTAAATAAACTCACTAGAGGTTAAGGATAAAGTTTAAGTTACCAAATATATCAAGATGAAGTAAATGACAGACCAGCCAGCAGGTGGCAGCAAAATGTGAAAACATGAAAACATAATTGTTGTATTGCATCAGTCAAAAAAGGATGTGTTTGTCCCTATGGTTTGTCCAGGTAAAGCCAAAAGCTTTGCATATGTTTGTCTGTAGCTCAGGTAGGTTGGGTTTAGTTTGTTTTGCTTAGTTAGTCTTTTGGGTTGGGTTATTTTGTGTAGGTTCTCCTTTTTTTCCTTTTGTTTAGATCATTGGTATAGTTATCCTTTTTGTTTATATCACCCCCACGGCTCTTTTTGGTTAAATTAGCTTCACCCTTATGTTGTTTTTTTTTTTTTTTTTTTTTTTTTTTTTTTTTTTTTTTTTTTTTTTTTTTTTTTTTTTTTTTTTTTTTTTTTTTTTTTTTTTTTTTTTTTTTTTTTTTTTTTTTTTTTTTTTTTTTTTTTTTTTTTTTTTTTGTAAGCATTTCTTTTGTTTTGATTGTTTAATTTTGTTATTCTGTGTTTGGGGTTTCTTTGGAGTATTTTTTCTGATTTGGGATTAAGTTTTGTTATTATATTTAGGAATTAGTTTCTTTTTCATCTTTTGTTGCATTTATCATTTTCTCTTGGTTTATTCATTCCCCTAATTGTTTTTCCTTTGTTTCAGTTGCTGAGGGCTAGTGGTGGTGGAGCTGGTGCCAGGTGGTGGGATCCCCCCCTTTTTGGTGTAGTGTGTGTTCCCGGGATTCGGTTTGGTCACTACCCTGTGTGTGTCATGTGTGTCTGGGTGCTTTTCTTTGCTTTATTTCAGTTGGTGGATACCTCCCCCCTTCACTAGCCCTCCTCTCCACAGGTAACCCTCAGCACCTGAATATTTCTTTTGTTTTTCTTCCCTTCCCCTTTTGTGTGAGTGGTGTTTTAATGAGATATTTTTTTAAAACTTGTTTAACAAATAAAGATTGTTTTTATTATACTTTGAACCACGTCTCAAGCCTTGTGAGTGTAACGAACCTGTGCGTCTTGTGTATTTAACTGTGAACTCCCAGGGTGGTGTTGTCTGGCAACACATAACTTTGTATTGACTTTGGTTAATGTAAATATCAGATGTGCTAAAACAAAAACAAATTTTTGACGTAACCACTTAGCCCTCGCCACAAATACTTTTTTGTTTTGCAAATAATGTATTTTCTTTTGAAGTATCACACACCTATTATTTCTACCATTGGTTTTATAAAACACAGAGAGCCTTAGTGGTTATCATTACCTGGCTAATTTTCAAAGAGCATCCAAAAATGAAATAAATGAAAATTATTCTTTTTCTTCAAAGGAGCTCTTTACGAAACCAAGGGAATATTCTGATCAACAATAACATCAATAAGTTTCAGTTCCTCTGAAATGATTCTTATGGTTCCAGTCCCAAGATGTTTTCCAATTAGGTGAAATGCAGCGCAGTATTTTTGTGCAGCTGTGTTATAACATCCACACCCAGGGCTGGAATTGTATAGTAGAAAAGCGCCATTACAGGTTACTGTGGCCCTGCCCACACCTGGTTTTATCCCTCATGCGACAAAAGAAAAGTTCATCTATCCTCTGATACAGAAGACACCCGGTTCAAGCTGACATGGCAGGATTTTGTGAGTTCTTTTTAATATTTTGTTTTCTTTTTTCACTTTATTTCACTGGTGTTAACTTTGTTGAATAAAAAAGGGGGCACAATCAGTCTGAAAATTGTAATTTTCTCCACCTTATTATTTTCATTTACAGGTGATTACCTCTTTTTTAGTTATTTTATCGACATTTGTGAGTATTTCTTTTTCTTCATATTAATTAGAAAACACTGTTCTTGATCAATGGAGCAGCTGACCCTGAAGAGTGTTTTTTGTGTGTTTTAATGAACAGGTAATGACATCTATGAAGTGCGTGAAACTGTTTGTGAGTTCTCATTTTTATTGCTCCCAGCATTTGTCAGAGTTTGCTATAAATCAGAAAATATAGTAACATATATTGGCATATGCAGCTCAGATCATACAGTGCTTTATATTTCATTTTGCGTTTCTTAAACAGGTGAGGGTGTGGTCATAGGTGCAGGTGAGGAAAACAACTTTTGGACATGACATATATTGGACACCATAAGCTGTGGTTACACTTTGATTGTCATAAATCTGTTTTCAAAATATTCAAGGAGGAGTTGTGACCGTTGTCTTCACTCCTGCGTTACTGGCCGCCATTGGTTTCACCTCAGCTGGAATCTTGGCAGGCTCCATCGCTGCCAAGCTGATGTCTATTTTTGCTGTTTTTAATGGGGGAGGAGTGGCAGCAGGAGGCCTGATTGCCTTTTTGCAATCAATAGGTAAAATGTCTGTCTGAAATGTCTTTTTAACCCCCATCTGTCCCTAGTCAGTACGGATATTCACACATATGCTCAGAAAAGGTGTGTTGAAGAACAGAAACAGATTTTTCCTTCTTTTTTCCACACAGTTCTCTCAAATAAACAGTGCTTAACAAATGTATTGGACCACCACCATATATAAGGTCTTTGCCACTGCTACCCTAAATTAAAAGCATTTTACTAATTATCAAACTGTTTTTAATATATTTTTCAAATACATTTCTGATATCAACAAATCACAGTTTTTAACATTAATTCCTGAACAGAAATCTGTGTTTTAGTGGTTTATTGTAATTTGTGTTCTTATTCATTCTGCCTTTTCAGTAAATACCAATGTAGCCACTCAAAAATGGGAAGAAAACGTAAATTCAGCCTGATATTCTTCCCTCCTGTTCAAACTGGTGGAGTGTAGAGAACTCACTGAGAAAAAAAGTATTCTGAATTGAAGCACTTCGAGATGCTGGATCTTGTTTTTGTGACAGGTTGTCTAACAAATTTTGTTAAGCACTCAATATGGCAGTGATTGCAAATAATACATTTTATCTCTCCTGTAGATACTCTGAGTTCAGTGTAAAGTGTGGGTTAAAAAAAGTCTTCTCTAAAATTCTGAGTCTCTTCTTATTTCCATGCAGGTGCTACCGGTCTGACAACGACTGGTGCCGGAGTGGTTGGATCAGTGGGAGGAGTATTTGGATATCTTCTATCACACATCTGTGGCCAAAACCAAACTGAACCTTCAGACTCCTCCCCTTCAAGTGTCATCAGTCCATAGTCTGATATTTAATCATGTGTGGAGATGTTCTTCAAAATCAAAACTACACTTTTGTTAGGATGCTATGATTACAGTTAACCCAATGAAGCTGAGAGCTAAAAGGGAACAATCTAACAGAAGAACAATAATCTATTTTGCTGTATTTATATTAATCCCATCACTAAAAATAAGGTAATTTACTTTTAAAATGATTTTTTCTGTCCCGAGAAAAATCTGGGAATCGTTAAAAAATTTAGTTTTCATGTGTTCATCACACACACCACCTCTCTTTCTCTCTCTCTTATCGAAGCATCTTCCATGTGGGGCAAGCTTATTGGTCTTAAATTGATTTTAAGGCTTTGATGACACTTCTTTGCTCTTTGATATTTTCCTTTTACTGTCTAATTCTGAAAATGAATACAATAATACACCTTTAAATCGAATCACCTTTTATTTTGTCTTAATTCCTTAAGTATCACTGAATTATCTGCTCAACAGTCTCTAATCACTGAGCTCTGTATGACTGAACACAAGCAGCGTGGTTCTCTGAGCTCACCACATCAGGCAAAGAATTTTATCATGACAGAGCTGACATGCTCATGTTTAAGAGTTGCGCTACTAAGCTGAGCTTGTTGTCTTGCTGAGTGTGTCCAGCTCCCTCGCATCATCTGACTAATCCAGATTACTAAACTCATGATGCTTTTGCACAGGGTTTCAAGAGAGTTCTTTATTAAATTATTTATTTAGTGGAGCAAGTGTGCATTTGTTTCTTTTGCATAAAGTTCACATCAAACACATAAGTATAACAAACTGTTTAAATAAAAGAATGAACTAAGACAGTGTAAGATAAGAACTCAACTGAGTTGTCACGATGATTTAAAAACGTTAACACAGTTGTTTGTTAATAAATGGCTTCACCCAACCACTAACTATGAGTGAAAGAAAAGATTTTGTGTTATAATTCATATTCTCTGAAAAATGGCCAAGAAATCATAAAATCTACCAGGGTATATAAACTAATGAGCACAACTGTATTTACGCTCGGTCTGCCAAGGAAAAAGAGGAACTTGATAACATTAAATCATCCAGGGGGCGCTTTTTTTCTTTACATAAAACCTTCTTGATGTTCCAAGAGACCTCACTTTTTTGGATTTGAGCTGTTGTAGAGGCACCCAGAAGGCACTTCTTTTAGGACTTAGCTGTATTTTACTTTGTTGAGAGACATCCATGGGACCTTTTCATTCTCTAAAGAAGGGGAATCCCAGGGACACTATTAACTTTTTGACAAGAGAGGCAACCTAGGGTCACTTTTTAACATTTACTTCTCTAGAATGGCATCCGGAGGGTACTTTTCAAAGAACATCTGATGCCACTTTTTAGAGTAATGATATTAGGAGGGCACAAAGGAAGAATTAAAAAACCTTCTGGGAGTTTTATCCAACACAGTCTGCCAGATAAAGATGACGCTTCAATGTTTTTTTCCCCCCCTGACACACGAGCAGCAGGGACAACGTGCCCTGCCCCTCAAGATCAAAAACATGTTTTTGATACAGGGGGAAATTCAGAAAAAAAAAAAAGTACACAAAAATTGCTGTGAGCATGTTCATGCCGGAGTGTAAACTCTTGACAGCTTTTTCAGAACAAAATGTTGAACTGCATGGACATTTACCAGACACGTAGACCTACATTAATAGGAACCTCCTCACACGGCCTGTGACGCCAATATTGCTGAGCACCTTTAGTAGTTAAGCAGGGTAAAGAAGTTTAGAGGCAGCACTGGTAAAGAGATCTGATCTTTGACTCATTCATTCACATCAAATGCATTGACAAGAGCTATGACCTTATGTCAGTGGGTAGTGGTGCTCATGGGAAATGCAGTCATTGAGGGAAGAAACACTGTTGCCAGAAAACAACACGAGAACTCCACAAAGTGTATTCAGTATGATTACACAACAGTGGAAAAGTTGACTGTATGGCACTGCACTGGTTAACCTCATGGTTTTATGTGGAGTTGTTTTCAGCTACAAGCTTTATAGCACTATTCATTTCACTTATTTTATGTCAAAGCTCACAAATGACAGTCAAAGTCCCTCAAACAAACTTTCAGAGGTGTTTTATACATTCCATCTTTAACTCTTTAACAACACAGGGAAAAATATTTACACAGGACACATTGAGCCACCTGAATATTTATTTATCAAAAATGTATTGCACAAAATGTTTTTTAGCTTTCTGACAACAAAAGTGCTTGTAATGAGTTTAGTTTATCGATCTGATACAACTTGTTTTGCTTCCTTCATTTAATTTAATTTGATTAAAAACAATCAATGGTTTTCAGATAAGGACTGCAGCCAGCCCGGCAAGTGTTCCTCCAGCACTGGCCACAGCTGCTGTCGCGGTTCCCGACAAACCAGCAGCACCTACAGCAAAACACACAGATGGGGTGTATCACTTAAACATCACGGACAGGGGTATTACACTATATTATTGTGGGGAACAACAGAGAACAAAATGCTGACACTACAGTGGTCATGTGACTATGCTATGCCTGTATTCAGACACTCACTATGAAGTTTATTTCAAAATTTTCTTTACGTAGTTTTCAACATGAAAGATGACATAGCCTATGTCGACCTCTAAATCATCCTTAGATTACAATATAAAATATGAATGACAATAGGATGATCATATTCTAAAAACCCCAAAAGAGGACCCCCTACCCGGCCTCTTGGAGATCCTGTAAACAATACTCAAAGACAACAAAGTAGCTTCACAACCCATACATGTATCTAAAACACTCCTTTTCTGCTTGAAGTCCTATTCCTATAATGTAAAAATATATAATGTTAAGAAGCCCATTTCTGCCAGTTAAACATGAAAAAATATGTTAAACTGGCAGAAATAGACTTTTTGCCCGTATAAAGTCAAAATTTTGACTCAAAGACTTTAAAGTCAAAATTTTGACTTTGGCTTTATAACAACATCAATGGTCTGTGGCACAAGCTGAGAAAAACCCAGACATCCAGGGAAATTTTACAACCAAAAAGAACAAAATTTACTGGCAAAAGAGTATGTTTGGTCACCCTATATAATCTTATATTTTGGACAAAATAATGGCTTTTACCTGCGGCCTGCAAACCAGCCACCAGACTTCCTGCAGCCACTCCTCCTCCATTGGCAATCGCAGCGGCTGACATCATTTTGGCAGCAATCGTCCCTGCTGCTATCCCAGCTGAGGTGAAACCTACAGCCCCCAGGACTACTGGAGCTGCAACCACCGCCCCAGCTGCTCATGGACATGAACAAAGCAGGAGAAAGCCTCAAACTCTAAACAAATGAACTTGCATTCCTTTTTCTCTAGATGTCACAAAAATCTGCAAAGAGTGAGTACAAACGATCTTACCTCCCCCTCCAATAACGGCAGCAACAGTTACTGAAAAGACAAGATGAAAACCAAGATCAATGTTTACTGAATATCTATTTGTAGGGGCCAAGTTTAATTCACAATATGTTAAAGGTTGTTGAGGTTAAAAGTTCATCTTTGTTTTTTATTTCATTATAGGAAACTTGATGTGAGAGACACAGTTGAGGATCAAGCAGTGATGAAGCCCAATGGTTTCTTTACTGTAATATAATTTGATTAGGAAAGATTTGTTGATGGATCTTCCAGTAGAATTGTTTGACTAAACCATTGATTAAAGAGATTATCAGCTTTACTTCGGAGTCCCTCGGATGTTTTTCCTTTTGAAGCCAAGGCACCTGATCTTCAACTCACCACACTATAGTTTGTATTTTATTTTATTTATTATATTTTATTTCATTTCAAATAACCAGTGTTTTCAAAGAAATACAATAGTGATATTCAAAGAGAAAGTGTACTCACAGAGACCCATGTCGTCCTTGTATTGCTCTGTAATGTTGTTCTTCACTGATCTGCAATGATGAGGTTGGGTTTATAAACTGTGAGAGTAAATGGGTTGGGTTTAGGTATCATTTCAGGAGAAATGAAACTTTGTTTGGCAACGGTAAAGGAGGGCGCTGTTCAGTCATAATCACCAATCAAACCATATAATCAAAGTATAATTAACATGTCTGAGGTAATTGGTCACAACTCAACAGTGTAGGCTGTTTTTTCTCATTTCACATGTTACCTAATGCTAGGGTGACTGAGGCTAAAGTCCCCATAAGAGGACCCCCTACCTGGCCTCTTGGAGATCCTGCAACAATACAAAAGATACTTAAAGACCACAAAGTAGCCTCATAACTGATATATTTACTCAAAACACTCCTTTTCTGTTTTCTTTGAACATTTCTATCATGTGAACATAACAGGATACACCAAATATGTCTTGAAAATGTTTGTTATTCCTGCTAAAAAAAGGACGCCCCTGTAAATGACAACAGGCAGATACAGCACCCACAAGTCATAACTAGGTTTTCTTATGGGAAAGAACGGAGCGGCTGACCGCACACACACACACACACACACACACACACACACACACACACGTCAAACTAACTTTCATTTCCTAGCTGTTGCGTGCTCTATCAGGGGTGTACACCTGGGCAGCGCCTCATAACTTTCCAAGCAGTGACACACACATAAACGCATACACAACCAGGATCAACGTCAGTGGTGCTTCAGCATCATAGACCGTATAGTTCCACATATACAAATTGAAGGTATCATTGTTTAACTTTGTGGGTCAAAGCAGGGTATGGCTGCAATGAAATGGAAGATTATTGATATATATATATATATATATATATATTTATTTATTTTTTTCCTCTGTGAGCCTAGAGGTAGGGGTGCTATAATCTGCAATCAACAGCAGCTCATGATTTACAAGAGATAAAGGAAGCAAGTGACTCAGGGGATACCAGGTTCAGCTCAAAAAGTCTCCACATGTCCTCCAGTGACAAATACTTCCTTATTCACTGCTCCATGACTCTAGAGGAGTCATTGACTATAATTGGAGAAAACGGGGGGAATCTTTGCAGGAGGTTGAGTTAAACACAAAGTATAGAAGGATGAGGATAGTAAAATATGAGATGAGTGGTAAGTGAAGAAATCCAGTGCTCTCTCCACATCAAACATAGCAATAAGAGGGCAGGAGAAGGCATCACAAGGTCCCTTTGTTCCCATTGTGTTACGGATCTAGTCAGGTAAACAACATTGCCCAGGTGGGAGGCACACCTTTATGTGTTGCCATGGTTGGGTTGCTTTCAATGACACTAAAGAAAGAACTACAATATAAATATTTAATATTTACCCAACAGCTCTCACTTTAAAGCCAAGCTCTTTCAACACGGTGAACCTGCACCTACTCCTAGAACTTTATTGGTTGTACTTGTTGTTTCCATTACAGAAAGTAACCATTTATAGCATCTAAGGCGTTTCAGTTATTACTGCTCATCATATCAAATCATACAGTTTTCCCACAAGATTTCAGCTCCAGTTGAATATTCTCATTGATTCACATTTAGATTCAGTCAACTTTTCTCATCTCAAAGCAATCTACCAATATATACAGTACATAAATCCACAGACCTACTGTAAACAGCATTCAGGAGTTTCCTGGAGGTAACAGATATCAGTAAATCCACTGAGATGCAAAGCAGCTCGCTGGTCCCCTCTTGTGGCACCATGAATAACAACGCACAAGAAGTCAGTCACTAAATAAGTCAGCAGCAAGAAAACATGTCTCTTAGGGGTGACCTATTCCAACATCTTTCACTGGTTCAAGCTCTGGGCTGTCTTGTAGTGACAACGTTACACTATCAAAGCCACAAATAACTCCAGAGATAATATTCTTGGTGATTGTGACGTGAAAAAGATGTTGACCTTCACAAAATATTTATGCATATTGTTCATATTCAGAAATATATATTTTTTCAAATTCTGCCTGTCTCATTGGGGGCTCTGTACTATGTGTCTTTATATTGGCCAGTATTTTACCTAACAAGCATTAAATGAGTTAAAAGTTAATCTTATCATTAGTTTGTGGTACTGTCATGCATATGTCAGGTTTTCAGGAAAGTGAATAAATCCACCTCTGCGTCCAAACTGGTTCACAGGTGATGCTAATCGATGGTTCGGAGCTTCTTCTGTTAACAGATGATAGAGGCCACTGTCCTCACTGGGACCTTCAAAGCTGCATTTGGCTGGTTTGAACAGAATTTTTTCTGTTCCCTTCCAAAGATTTGTACTTTGAGAGAATCCTGTCTTGGATGTCTACAGGTAATTCCTCTGACCTCATGCTTGGTTTGTGTTCTGACATGTACTTTCACCTGTGGGACCTTGTATGGACAGGTGTGTGCCTTCCCAAATCGTGTCCAATCAGCTGGATTTATGACAGGTAGACTCCAACGTCTCAAATATTATCAGTGGAAACAGGATGAACCTGAGTTCAATTTTGAGCTTTGTGACAAAGTCTGTGAATACACCTGGTTTCTCTCTTTTCTTAAATTTAGCAAATTTTTGTTAATTAACAAAAAGAACAAAAAATGGTATTTGTCATTATGGGTTGTTTTATGTAAAGTTTTGAGGAAAAAAAGAATTTGTGTTTGGACTGAGGATGCAGCATTAAAAAAACGTGGAAAAAGTGAAGCACTGAGAATGCTTTCTGGATACACTTAACTTTGGAAAAACATTCTTTTCAGCATGCCCCATTTTTCATTCAAATGAATAAATTGACTGATTTTGCTGAAAAATTTAATGCAACACAATTTATGATAATTGTGAGCAGTGTTTCCTGCTATGAGAAAGGATTCAAAGTCTTTTCAGTTCACAGTCTCTTTTTTATTTTTTATGCGAATGGGAGCTAAGTGTCTTTTGCCTTGGATACAGACATTTGACATTTTGTTTGTTCAGATTCTTGGACTGACAATTGAATGCTTCCATCGTCATCATCATTATCATTATCATCATCATCATCATCATCATCACCACCATTAGGATCGTCGATTGACAAACCAGCCAAATGCTCCTCCAGCACTGGCAACAACTCCTGTGGCTGCTCCTGACAAGCCGGCTGCACCTACAGAGAGTTTACATTGGGTGTTATTGAGTCAAAAAGCGGAGGCCAAAAAGGCGAAATAATACTTTTGACTTTTTCTGTTAACAAGTTAAACAGAAAATCTAATGCAACACATAAAAAAGAAGCTTTAACCATTAATCAGCAATTTTTCTTTGTACAAATGTTTACCTGCTGACTGCAAAACAGCAACCACACTTCCTGCTGCCACTCCTCCTCCATTAGCAACTGCAGCAGCTGACATCATTTTGGCAGCGATGGAGCCTGCAGCTATTCCAGCAGAAGTGAAACCTACTGCCCCAAGAGCAACAGGTGCCAGGGCAGCAGCACCCACTGCTCAGGGACAACATGTCATTGAAGAGACAACTTTGATTACAAAAGAGTTCAACACATGAAGAGCCCTGAACATCAACATTTGAATTACTTGATAAGACTTTGAAAGTCTGACCTGCTCCTGCTCCAATGAGAGCAACTTTTCCTAGAACCCAGGAGAAAAAGTGACACATTATTAACAGTGAGTCTAGTTTCAGAAAGTCATTTGTTCTTGAAAAATCTATTGGAAAAAGAGACAAAAAGATCTTTATCTTGACAGGAATTATTGATACCCACTGAGGTCCATATTTCTTGGCGAATGGCGAGCTTGTCTCTTTTCCAACCTTGATTGGTGTTGCCTGGATTTCTTCTTTTTGGGGGGTTTACAGGTGGTTGACCAACAACTTATTGGTGCAATATGGCCACCTGCTGGTTAGAAAAATGGATCAAAAACTTTTATGCTTCTAGTTGTTTCAGTATATAAATAAATTGATCATAATCCATCCGTCCATTTTCTAATGCTTATCGTGTATGTTATTGGCTGAAGTGGGCCAAGTAGCAATGCTTTGAGTTGTTTTGAACCTCGAGCTTGCCGTAGTTATGCTGAAGACTGCCATGAGCTGGCTTTATGGTGATATGTTTCTGTGATGAAAGTGGAAATAATGGGAATTTGGTATTGAATTACATAATTTGAGCTAAACCTAAGTGACTATTAAAGTTTCAAGCATTTGAGTGTCTGAGAAATACTTTTCACTGCATTTTAATAAATTCCACATTTCCTCCCCTTTTCCAGAGTGCCCCATACTCTGCAAAAAGTGAAATAAGCATGCATAATTTTCTTTAAAATGGTGTGGTGCTGATGCATAGAGTTTTTCAAGAGATTCTTTTGATTCTGTTTTTGTAAATGGTCAATAGTGTCATTGATTTGTAATGATTTGTTAGTCTCTCCTAAAGTAAGGTCCTTCTTCTTTTTAATACCCTCCTCAGAAATGTTTTTGAACCATGTAACTTAACCTGCTTTTTAAATCTTGTTCATTTCAGTTTTCTTACTTTAGTTTTGTACTTGAACTCTCACTACCAAGGCATAATTGTGTCCAATGTTTTGGTATCCTGTATTCCCCCCTTCCCTCTGTCCAGTTTCACGCCCACCATAAATCATACTGTGTCGCATGACAAATACAGCTGCACTCGGCCTGTTCGTTACTTTCACTGTCCTCTAATCCAGTGGTTCCCAAAGTGGGGGTCAGGACCCTTTGGGGGGTCCCGAGACAGTAATAGGGGGTCGTGGAATGTGACCCAAAATAACACTATGAAAAATGCATGAACATTTTATCTATTATTGTGAGAATAAAAGCAAAAATAGGGGTGAAAGATAATATAAAATTATGCAAACAGAAAATGTTTTATCTGTTTTTTACATTTCTTTGTTGAAGTTTGATGCTATGAACTCAGCAAAGTGCACATTAGTCTGTAAATTTTCTACTGATCAGTTAAATTAGATTTCCTCGGGGGGGATATGGACGCCATGATTATTTACTGAAAATACGCAATGCATTCTGGATGTCCCTTAGTCCCAAGGGTGGTGTCGGAGAATCTCAATATTGAGGGAGATACAGCCTCAGTCTTACCCCTCAACCTTAACATTCTGAGAATCAGGACAGCACTTACACTTCGCGGGAGCGCGCATTTAGAGATTGAGGGTTAAGACAGGAATTGGAATTCACCCTTTCTTTTCCCTTTCCCCATCTTTTATCAATTATCACCGACGTCCAGCTCCCCATCTCCTTATCAAACCCACCAGGTTCAGGCCTATGGTTCAGCCACTGACCAGTTTCTGTCTGCACCGACTCCGGGACCCGTTACCAACGAAGAAATTCTGGATAATCGCTGCGCACTCCCTTCGAGGTTTGCGTTTCTTCAGAAACGAACCTTAAAAGCGAAGCATCTATACGAGCTGTTTTATACAGTCTATGGTTCAACACAGCTGATCACATGGTGATCACGCGCATGCGCCTGACTCTCAGGCTCTGATGGAGAGATGATGCCCGCTGTCATCAAGCCTGCGTAGCGCAGGAGAGCAACAAACCGGTGGGATTTACCACTGCAGACTCCGTAGTCTTTCAGCGCAGCTTCATGTTGTAGATTGACACAACAAGCCTCATGTCTGTCGCAAATGCGAAACACTCTGTGCTGAATCCGGTAAGACGTTCAATAATTCTGTTATATTCTGCATCAGCTCATTAATGCCAACATGCATTGATCAGTGAGACCCTGTTTTACTCTGTAATCCAGCCGAAAACAAACAGCAAGTCGCAGTGTTGTCAAAAATAGTCTGTTCACGGCCTGCAGTGCACACAGGACGTTAGCTGCTCATGCGGACATTGTTCATTGTAGCTAATACATGTGATTCAAAGGCATCTGGGCAGCATGACTGCAGGCATTGTTGGTGCACGTCTACAGAGCCCTCACTGCAACTCTCTGCCTCAGGTGATCCCATACACTGGGCCCATACCTGGAGGCCTGCACCCAGGGGAGATCATCATCATTCAGGGTACTGTGCCCCCTGACGCTGACAGGTAAGTTAACTGAATATGTTATTTCCTAAACTGATTTGCAGCATTATGGCATATGATGCTTTAACTTAGGAAAACTTCAAAGTCCTGCTGTGTTTAAACTGGTACCATGGAGCTAGCTTTGTAAATGATTCCCCAAGCTTCTTGCTGTACATCACATCCCCACCTCACTTCATGGGTATCAGTGTATGCATTGGCTGATGATATAGTTTAAAAGGAGTTCAACTCACAATGTAAATTTGGGTACAATTCAGCTCAGCTGTGACGGTCAGACATCAGTAATTCGAGGCTGGGGAATTAATCACAAAAACTGCAAAATGGACCGATGCAACATTCTAATTGCAGACAGTGCAATATTTCTTTAACCCCAAATCTGTCAAAATACCAGACACAACTTTTAAAAGTAGATGTATTTTGCTCTACACCAGTATAACTCAGCCAAATAATTGTTGCAAAAAAAACTTTCCAAGAGCAGCAAATTAAGTAGCAAAACGGCAAGAAAGAGCAGAAACAATAAGTTTAAGGTGGCAAAAATGGACAAAAATCAGTGAAAGTGGTTAACAATTCTGAGAAATTAAAATAATAGTCAGACCTCAGCTAAAACTTGCCCAAAAGTGGCAAAAGATGAGAGTAAAAAGTGATTTAATCTGGCACAAAGTAGTCACTTGGAGCTAAAATGGTATTGAGTGCATAGAAATAAACATCATTTTCAGAGGCCTTACATTTCTGTTTTAGATCAAATTTTCCATATTTTAAGTTGTATATTCCTAGTTTTATTTACTGAATATGGCTCCTTTCAATAAAAAAGTGATTTATTGCTTGTTTAATAACATAACATGGGGGATCTAAAAACTGTTTGCAAAATAAATTGCAGTTGCAATATAGGTGAAAATACTTGCATTTAGATTTTTTTGGGGGGGCAAAAGGTTCAGCCCTAATTTGATACATGGCATTTGTAGTTCATGAACCTTGTAATCTTGTATATTTGAGGTGCAAAGAAGCCTGGGTCATGATTTGGACTTGGAAGCCCAAGGGCAGTTTTTCCACCTTACCTGGTTATCCTACCATGCTGCATGTCCTCTATTAAAGGTTTCAGATCGATTTGTCGAGCGGCTGCAGCACCAAGCCTCGTTCTGACGTTGCCCTCCACTTCAGCCCTCGCTTCAAAGGCTCGCCCTGTGTGGTCTGTAAGTCTCTGCTGCAGGAGAGCTGGGGCAAAGAGGAAACTCTTCATCAGCTGCCCTATAAACGCGGAGCCCCCTTTGAGACTATCATCCTGGTGCATGGAGATGTCTTCAAGGTTAGTAAACAAATCTGTCCACTTGTGTAGACTCTTAAAAATCATGTATGTTGTCTTGAAAATGAGGTTACTGAAATGCTTTCCTTTTACAGGTGGCTGTAAATGGTGCTCACCTGCTGGAATACAAGCACAAAATCCCAATCAACAGGGTTGACACATTTTCTATTTCTGGGAATGTCAGGGTGCACGCTATTGGATACATCCCAAACTCAGTGAGTACATACCTGTCTCTTGTTTACTTTTTATACGCTATAATGTATATTTACTTTGTGGAAAAATAACAAGTCTAACATTTCTGAATTTATCCTTTTTCTGCTTAGGCAATATTTTCCGAATCAGGTGACTTGGTGAGTTTTCTTTGTTTTTCATTTACACAAACTTTTGGGCCAAAATGAGCCCAGTGTTGTGCAATGCCACAAAATCCTATTAAATCTTCAAAATGATTGCTTTGTTTTAGGAATATGGTTAGTTCATTTAAGCTTCCAGCAGTCAGAATTTCTTAGAATTTGTTTTGTTTTGTAGCTTTTTAAAATCTGGAAACATACCAAGGGAGAAGTGGTCTGCTACAAGCAAGATTAGAATGAAAGCCTGGTCTGTTGACTGCAGTCAGAGCTAACTGTCTTCTGACCTAGTTCGATCCCAATGTTTACTGACTCAGAATCAAAAACTGCACAAGCCGTGGCTGCATTCAGCATTATGGCTGAAAAGTGCCCCAGAAGTGCCGTCCTTTGTTGATTAACACTTGACATTATTCTGCAGGCAGTACTTATCCTTATCTGAGATATTTTATGTAATATCTGTATGCATCACACCACAGGAGTCCATGCACTTAGTGTTGAATAAAATCCCCCTCATCAGTTTTCCTCTGTTTGCTCCCTGTGAAATGAGGACTTTAAATCCCATTTGACAGTACACTCATTAAAAAGATGATCACTGAATTTTTCATTATTCCAATAACTTGCAAAAATTGTTTACATTGGCTGATTTGGCAAAAAAAAAAAAAAAATAGATGATAAAATGGACCAGTTTACAGATAAGCTTTTCACCCTACTTGAAATCAGCCCCACTCTTTAGTTTGCAAAAGTCTAGGAGTGCGACTGATTTGACTGAAAAGTGAGTGGGTTGTCTGGTTGAACCATCCATATCTTTGATAGTCTTGACTCTTTCATAGATTAAAATGGCTTCACACGTATAACAACACTGCCATCTAGTGGTAGGAGGTTCACAAAATGAACAGGATCTTTATTGGTAAACTAACCATTAGAAAAACAACCAGCATCAGAAAACGTGATGTCACATCATTTTTTGAAGTGATACCATAGTTTTTTTTTAACAGTTAACAGATTAGGCTGAGAATTTAGTATTTTTTTCCCTGAATTTAGGTCTTAGGATTAATCAGATAGTTGAAAAATAACCTGAGGATCATAGTATAATGAAATAATCCAATAATCTCCCTCCAGAGCCTTCCTTACAAAGGCAGTATACTCAAAGGACTGAGCCCTGGACAGCACATCACAATCAAAGGACAGGTCAGCATGTATCCTCACAGGTAAAGTGACAACTGATGAAACTACCTCACTGGATCAGATTACAGAGAAAACAATCAGTTTTACTTGTCTGTTTGAGGTGTGTGATTTGTCAAAGTTTGTTTTCTTGTCTGATGTGGTTTACCTCATAATCCATGCTGTATAATCCAGTTTCACAGTGAACCTCCGCACCAGCAGGACGGATAACATCGCCCTCCATCTGAATCCTCGCATGAAGTCGGGTATGTTCATCAGGAACTCTTACCTGAGTGAATCCTGGGGTCAGGAGGAGCGGGAGCTGCCTTTCTTTCCCTTCTCATCCGGGGAGTACTTTGAGGTAGAAACTGATTCTGGGTACCTGCTGGGGCTGTTTAGGCCTGTGTTATTAATTATTACACCATTTCTGTGTGCTTTGAGATGATTAATCATCCCTCTGTGGTGATGTTTCTGTCAGATCCTCCTCCTCTGTCAGCCTCATCAGTTCAAGCTGGCGGTGAATGGCTCTCACCTGTTCGAGTTTAGACACCGAGTGCAGGACCTGAGCAGCATTGACCAGCTGGAGATCATGGGGGACCTGGAGCTCTCAGATGTGAAGCTGTGGTGACTTGGGAATGTGAAGAAGACAGTGTGACAAATACTGCTGTGTACTGGTTATCAATGCTAGATTAGCTTTGCTGCAACAAAAAAACAAAAAAAAACTGTAACGGCCACAGCGGGGTCAGTCAAGCAGCATTCAGAGATCTCTGATTTTAAGCTAGTCTAGCATTGTGTGCGACCAAGGACCATGAACAGGCCAAGCTACGGGGTGTTCATGGTCCATGTGTCAAGCTCTCTCTAGACGACCAATGCATGAGAGTTAGCTGCCCTGGAGCATCAGGGTGTGAGCCACCATGACTGTTTACAGCTACAGGTTAGGTTTGCCTGGGTTGATTCCTCATACCATCTGTAGTTCATCTCTGCTGTGACTCACCTTTCATGCACTGTATAATCCAAACAGGGAATCTGTGTAAGTGCTGTAAAAGTACTCCAGTATTGGCTTGTTTGGAAAGCCAATATGGTCCGCAAATGCAAACGATGACTGAAACTGGAGGGCCTCTTTCTGTGGAGGATAGAAGCCCACTGTAGACCTATTCATTGTACAGCCAACATTTTTAACATAAAAGTTTATGTAACTAGGCCGCATCATTTTTTCATTCTTTAGACATGAATCCAGTCTGCTTAAAGGTCGCTATCCTCAGGACTCCTATAGACATCATGCGCTCGACATTTAGAGCCATTCAACAAGGGAGCGTGCAGCAGAATTCGAGCGGAGTGTCAACATCAATCAAAGATTCTTGACTATTGTAGTCCTGCAAAATCCTCCTCTGTGACCATCTTGTTCAGCTAATCTTCTGCTCTGTGCTGCGATGATCAACTCTGCTCAAAATGAAAAAAAAAAATAGTAACATTTCATTCTTTATGCAAATGCTTATTTTGCAGTGTCTATTGTTATTGTTGTAACATATGTATGAAAATCTTCCCTATGTAACATAAAGGATTTAATAACAAATAAACATTCTGTAATCATTTTGTTTCCACCATTCAGTGTCTTAAATGCACACTTTCAGCCTTCTTCCAAATATTTAATCAGTCAGTGACAAGTTAGGTATGAGTATGACCAAAAACACGACAGGGACGTAGGCTGGACTTGGATTTGAGGATTAAGATGATTTTCCTCATAAACTAGTGAAAAAGTAAATTTAAGTGTCCAACCACACTATGCTTGAAGATTAAAGATTAAAGCTACAACAAAGTCAAGATAAAGACTGATGCTGACATTAAAGGAAATGGATCTCTTTAAGAAATAATTTGATGATTGAAAAATAAGACTTATTAAGTTAACTTAATAAACAATTTAAGACAAAATACAATTTGAAGGAAAACAACCAGGCAAGTTGTACGTGGTAATGTGTCAAGTTTTGCTGAGTTTAACGTTTTACTGTAACAGAATCACTTAGCTGCAGTACTTAAGCTCAGCCACAAGGTGGAAGAAGCGAGCTAAATGTTCACTTACTGCTTTTAAACACCCAGATGGCTAAGATAAATTAGTCAGTTTGCACAGGTACCTGGAAATACCTTATAATAAATAATGATGGAGACAAAACTCTTAAGTCTTTAAAGCTCTAATCAGACGTCTGCTTGAAGTCAAATCTGTCTGGACAAAAGGTGACTATCTAGAAAGCCTTGAAGTATTTGAAAATCTTCAAGTTGAAAGCAGAATTCAGACAAGCTTTTTGAAAATCCATCTACTTTAACCCCATGGCAACAGTACAAGTCAGAGGATACACAATGAAGGAAATCTTCCCTCCATATAGCTCACATCGTTCCTACATAACATCCACTTAAATGCAATCATATCTGATAAAAAGTTGGTGTTTTATTAATATCCACAGGAAACATAACTGTAAGATCTGTAATACCAAGGTACAGTACAACAGTCTCTTGTTTTTTAACATAGAAAAAGCAGGATGATATGCAACATGATGACATCAACCATTGCACTGCTGAGAATGCCAAGAAAAAAGGCAAAACACGCTGTCCAATCAGCAACAGGCAAAAAGGCTTCAGTTCAACGTACAAAAACATTACCAGAGCTTTAGTCTGTGGACAGAAATTCCTTATTTTGATCAAAACTGTCAAAACATTTTTCTTTTCTTTTTTTTTGCTTGACATGGCTCACAGACAGATGCCACTTTGGAAAGAAACTCCTCTGTCATGTTTCCTGGATAACAGATTATGCCTCTCTTTAAAAAAAGAGAAGGAGAAAAAGGGGAATCCAAATGTTCACACAGGCCATCACCCCAGAAAATATCATTCTTAGTTCCAGAGGACTGGTTTGGCAAGACCATTGGCTCAGGAAAACTGGTTTCACTTCAGTTTGCTTAAACTCCATTCAGTTTCAAACAGCTGATTTTCAAACAGCCTTTTTCAAATCTCCTGTGGAGCGGAGAAAGAAAAACTAATTCAGGGTGAGAGCAAGATGGCACAAAAGGAGCACAGGAAGGTTTCGTGTTTTCAGGAAGGCGTGCGTGTCCCGCTGTCAGACTGAGCTGAGCTTTACCAATCCTCTGACTGAGTCCTCGTGAAGGGAGTCCTGGCTGGCTAGGTTGTAAAAGCCGGTCTGCACTGTATGGCTGTGACCCAGTGGGCTGCCGCAGGGGAGCATACCTGGTGGCGATGGCACCTCCTCTGGAGTGAGAAAGTGATGGTGGGTTAAGGGCTCCTGCAGGGGGTGGCTGTGGTTGTGCGTGTGTCCGTGGATCGGCATCATGTCGGTTGCCTCGTGAAGGCTGAGACTGGGAGTGGATGTTGGTGGCGTGGGCTGGCCCAGGGGGAGCGAGGTGCAAGGGCCACCGAGGCTGAGGGAGGTGCGGCCGGGTAAAGAGCCTCCATTTTCAGGGGAGGCTGTCAGGATGACGGGCTCGCTGCTCTGCTGCTGGAGGAGAGGTGTGGCGGCGGCCTGTAAAACGAATTTGGTGCTCTGAATGCACTGGTCTTGGTCACACTGAGAAAACGCAGCAGAAAATGTGAGAGAGAAAGAACAATATGGGAGGGGATTCCAGACAGATAAGATGCCAGAGGTGAAGAAGGGAAACAGAGAACAAATAAGCAAGGGGGAATTGAAAATAAGATGAGAAGAGAAACAAAACACGGGATCAAAAAGAGCAATATGTGGACAGAGCGGAGGAGGGGAAAGGTGATTGGATAAAGGAGAGAAAAAGAAAGAACCGAGATGTTAGTAAACTTGTTAAAATGCAGAGCCACAAACAGAACCAGCACCAAATCTTTCTTCTGTCCCAGTAATAGCAGAGCCTGGGTCAGTACAGAGTTAAAAACACCAGGCTATAAGGTCATGCTTCACAGCCGATCGATCTGTGTTGCCTTCCTTTAGAGTGGAAGTCATACATGTAAAACTGGAGCACAGAAACTGGGTTAGGACACTGCCAATCATCAATACCATACATGAGCCGAAGGGGGATGAGCTTTAACCCGTTGAGTAAAAGAGACCAGCAGCAGGTGGCATATCACAGAGGAGACAGAAGTTCCAATAAAGGTGCTTTCATTTCACTCTCCATCTAACTATAGCCCCAAAGTCTGACTCACAATCAGTCTGAATCGTAAAAATGTCCTCTGACATCTCACCTTTCTGTCTCAATCTCACTCACCTGAAAAGAGCAGATTACAGATGTGATTTAAACAGGAGTTGAGCTACCTTTGACAGTCTTCTTATCAGTTGTATGCATGAACTGCTCTTGACTTATCATTTTTACGAGCTTGGCCTCTCTCCAGGTGATTGAGAGGACTAACCTGACCTGTGCTTGTTGGACTGGAATGACACAGAAACCTTCCTTACAGCCACATTAGGGCAGAGCTACGTCATCAACGTGTGAAACATTAAATGAAAAGGACAGCAGGGAAAAAAATGTGATACAGTGCTTTGTCATTTTCTACTTTGAGGCCCATGTTGTATAAACAGTCATAACCAGACTGACTCAGCACCACACATTCCCCTTAGCGGACACACACACACACACACACACACACAGACACACAGACACACAGACACACACACAGACACAGAGACACAGACACCCACACACAGACACACAGACACACACACAAAAAGAGATTCACAAGGAACGATGTGTTTATAGAGAGCTGGAAGACCAACCTTGAGTCTGCTCTTCAGTCAATTGATGCTAGATTTACTCTTTCAATGTCAGGTGCTTTATGTTGGTGTACCTATCCTTTAATCAAGCACAGGTTCTAAACTTGATTCAAGGGTTTTAAGGTCACAAGGGGGACATAAACAAAATGAAACATTTCAAATAGCTAACACCATCTATGTTCCACCTTGACACAAGTCCTGAGACGAGATGGCTGGATCAAGTTTTGAGATCACCATCGACTTTGTTATTCCTGACAACACACCAGTGTCTGCTGGAACTGAGGAGGTGACGACAAATACCGTCACACAAATGTGCAGCACAAAAAGCTGCACACAGTCCTGAGCGTGACTTTTCAATATCTCATCTTTCACAATTAGAATCAACAAGGTCTTGATGTTAATCGTAGTGAGCTCATAGGGGAAGAAATAAACTACCAGACATTGTGCATGCTTAAGAGTTCAAAGTGAATAGAGCTGGTGTGTTGTTTGTCTATCACTCGCAGCACAATTAACAACAAAGAAACACTGGTTGACGGAGCTGTACTGTGTGTGTTTTGTAGGTAAATAGCTCAGGGGCAGCTCTCATCTTTAGTCTATTCAGGTAGAAGCAAGTATCTCATACCTGCAACAACAAAACAGACACTGCAACTAAGCTATCTTTTTATTTATTCATTAGTGATATTTGTTTTTAATCTAGAAAACTTCCACTTTTTATCAAAATTAAATATTAAAAGATCCCTAAGTGATGTCTCAGTGGCTTTTGAGCTTTGGCTGCTCTGTTAAAGGCAGCAGATAAAACAACAGCTAACTGGAGCAAAGCCACAACTTTTCTCCTCCTATTAACCAGGTTAAGTCCGAAAGCACCTTCTTTATAATAGCAGGTGGAACATGGGCCAAACTAGAAAATTCTATCCAGGGACTCCTTCGGCCAAAGGACTTGTACAAACTGTTGTGATGACATGACTCATGTATTTGTTTAGAAGAACGAATGGGAATCGGATCTGTTTTTTAAATCTTTTTTTTTGGTCAAGAAAACTTCTTACAACAACCCGATGAGGCTCTGTATTTATTAACAGTTACATGGTGATGTTTTAAATGTGACAATAAGCAAAGTTTGTATGTAGTTTAGTAGCCGGCTACATTTAGCGCTACTGACAGCCTGGTGCCCTAAGACATATCTGCAGTGTGCAACGTTGGCGGGTCCTGGTTGTGTCCTACCAGTGCTCATCTACCAAGCAGAGCAAACATAAGTTGGCTCTTCATTTTATTGATAGACTTTAAAGTTTAAACAGACCACTGCTGCATGAGGGTTGGAATGAGCATTATCACAAATAGCTTAACTTGTATTTAGCCTTTAGCCCGTGCCCTATCACTCCCTTATTTAGCTTCCTTCTGCTCTTCTGCCTCTTTTTTGTCAGAAAGTCAAGCTGTCTGGTCCAGTTGTTTCACCAGTAGGTTGTACAGTAAATAATATATACCATGGTATGAGACGTCCGAGCCCATCAAGCAGGTATGAGCATCATATCTTGAAATATTTAGTGACATCATACGCTGTCACCACCTCAACTACGTGTAAGGCTTCCAAATACCAGGATGTTGTCTAAATTTGTATCTTCCAAAAGCTCCTCAGAAAGATATAAGATGGCTTTGATTTCACAAATGTGACCTGACTTCTTTTTTTAGCCTGATGCTATAAATAATGGAGCTGAGCCGTGTGACGGGTGTGAGTCAACAATTTAAATGAGAGATAGAAACTGTGGCTTCTTCCTGGATACTGTCACAGCATACATCTTCAGAATGACACTTTAAGGGTAAAAGACATTTGTTAATTCTTTCTCAAACCTTGTATGATCTTTGGTGACAGTCATAGACAACATCCAAATATGAGATAGAATATTTTTATTCTGAATTCCTAGAAGATAATAAGCAGCGTTTTGTTGCTTCCACTTATTAGTAACAATTAAAATCTGTCAGTACAGGAAAGTTTATCCATGCACAACCTTTACCCGAATCTAACTGTGATTATGTTTTCCTGTATAACAATTGTGACTTATTGTCCCATATTTTTGGGTTCCCCATCTTATTTGTTAAAATCAGTTGCTATATTGAAGGGGAAACTTTTTTTTATCTTTCACCTTTTACATTAGAAAAATCACATACATGGGAGAGAAATTTAGGATTTTTGTAAAACAAAAAAAAAGAAAAAAAATGAAAGAAACTGTTTGAATGAACAGGTACATCCTAAATAGTTAGAATAATAACAATTGCTGTCCCTCTCAACATGTTGCAACAGGCCATATTGCAACTTAATCTTATTTGCAATTAATTGTCCAGCCCTACAAACAATAATGACAAAAAAGAGTTCAACCATAAGAATGTTGGAAAGTGGTACCTTTATTCCCACAGTAGTGTGGTGAAAGTGTGTAAAAATATGCTGAATTGAAAGCATTGATAAAAAGTAATCAGCAGACTAAGAGTCAGAAAGAAATATCCAGCAGCCGGCACAATCCAACAACTCTAGCTGCTAATCACGAGCGCTCTGGAAAACAGATGGCAGTTATTTCTGAATGTGCTAATGTAAGAGAATGTTCCTACAGCTCTTAGCACTATTACTAGTATTCCACACATTAAGGAGCTACAGATAGATGACATTCATGTTTGACATCTCAATGAGTAGTGACAGGGTGAGTTTGGGGGAGAACAAGGAGACGACTGTGGCACAGAGGGAAGCAACAGTGAAAGACCTTTAGTGACTGTGTGTGAATAGGCCTTAAATCTAGCATGTAATGTGTGATGCTAACAGCTACACTGAACAACAGAAGACTTGTTGCTTTCTTTTCAAGGCCCAGAGGAAAATGCTGGTCACTGAGGTCAGTGCATTGTCCTCATCTTGAGACCAGCTCTTTGCTCCAAGACTGTGTTCTCAGTGTAGGGTAAATCTGTTTACAGTGTTGTATTTTCAGTTTATACAATTGTGAGTTTGCACGCAAAACAGTTGATTACACGACATGATATACTTTTATGGCTATGAGACTTGATTTAATATCCACTGTCTTCATTGAACTGAACACTTACTGGATACAGGGTCATTCATTTTGAATGAGTTAGAGTTTAAGTCAATATTGCATGGCTTGGATCTTAGAGACAAGCATCTGCTAACCTTACCATCATTTTTTTTTAATGTTCACGTTAAATTATATTATATTATATATTAAACTCAGTTTTTTAATAATCTAATTTTTGTGTTGCCTGACTTTGCGTAACACACAGTGACAGTTGACAGCATCTGTGCTGTCGTCCATGTGTCAGCTGTGAATGACTTTGCTCTAAAAGGCAGCTTGTTAGACAAACACGTAACATGAAGAGCCGTTTGGGATCTGGTTCTTTGGATGGATTTTATGTGTTAGGATTAAATCTTTTACTAGACTTGGACAGTGGGGACCTTTCAGTAGCAGCAGGAAGGCGGATGGTTGGTTTTCATCAGAAAAACAGTGAAAAAACCAATGGGCTTTTGGATGGCAAAGTAAAATGGCGAAAGAAATCTTAGTCCGACAAATGTTTTAACAAAGACCAGTGCTTTGTTCAGAGCTTCTCAAAATTAGCTAAATGAAGAGGCAGACTTGCCTTCTCTGCAGTGAATGTTAGCCTAACTTACACGCTTTCTTCTCCCTGATGTTTCTTATTGAGGGGGCTGAGCTGACCTGAACTCATTGTAGCCAATACAGTCACTTGTGACATTCTCTCTAGGTGACTGTCAAAATGACCATTTATTTCATAAGGATTAAAATTATGTAGTTATAAATTTTAAAAAATGCATTAAACCTGAACATTGTCTCTGCAACCATTGGTTCCTGAAGAGGGTTTCTGAAATTGACAGTAACTCACAAACACGGGCACACATGCAATCCTCACCTCACCCTCTAACCACACACACACACACATACGCATACATACACACACGCACAACAACAAACACTCACGCAAACATAAATGAACCTTCCCTGCTTCTATTGACCTAATTTACTGACAACATGGAGCGACACATGAAAAATTGATAACATCACTTGCACGCTCTGCAGTCTTGAACATTTCATCAGTTGCATCTAGTGGGATGAGAAAACCTGACCGGGCTGGTGTAATAGGGAGAGAAAAGGTGCAACGTGTGCTCCTTTCTGAGTCCCAACATTTGTCAGAGTCATGAATAAAGTGAAGCTGTTGCGTAACATCATCTGGACTTTGCTTCTTTCGCCTTGGCTGAGGTCAATGACTGTTGTTTAAAACTATCACAAGTACTCAGACACCTGAGGAAAGAACGATGTCTGCGGTCTTGAGGGGGAACTTTGAACTTTTGAAGTAGGGATGTATGAGCTACCTATCACTACTAAATGGACACAGCTCAGTTGACATCAGCCATAATCCTGTGCCATTTCTTTTACCACTTTAGTCGAGTACCATGAACTTCAGCCAGTTAAGGGTCTCATATTTAATGAAATATTTCAGATTAAGTGATGACTCAACCTTACCCTCGTTCTGTACCTTCTTTCTATGTCTAACACCCTGTTGACACTGATGCAGAGCTCTTTATTCATGTGCTCGGATCAGTGGTTATTAAAAGAGACAACACAAACTTAGAAATTAATGGTGTTTGGTGGTGCTAGTACTAACTGTAAATTAAAATTAACCCTAAATGGAATTGAAATTAAAGGAGTACATGAAACTGAATTCTCGGGCACTCTTTTACACCATTGGCATTATTTATAAACAAAGGATTTGCTGAATGACAAATGTCTGGATATATTGTGATCCTCACTTATAATGCCATATTCATCATATTATGTTGAGGTTTGGGGAAATACATCTAAAAATATGGATAGACACATTAATTAAAAACCAGAAAAAAAGTAATTAGAATAACAAATAAAGCTTCTTATCATGAAACAACTAATAAATTATATATAGAGTCTCATCCTAAAGTTCTTAGATAGTGCACTGAACAACATCAGTAATACAATTTTGAGTACAGAGCACATTTTCCCACTTGTGTTCTTTATTTTTTTTTAATGAGGCGAAAGGAATTATAGTTTGAGGGGATTGAGTGTCTCTGAAATGAGTAAGGAGAAGACTAATGTTTAACATAGATGTGTTTCATTTTGTGGGGTAAAATAATGGAATGGACTTGGTAATGATTTTAAATTGTGTCGAGCTCAGTTGACTTTCAAAAAAAAACATTGAAAGATTAAATAAAGTATAATTATGTAAAATGACTTAAAGGTGAAATAATCAAGAATGATAATACTGTACAGTAATTCTTGTTATGTTTTTTTTTTTTTTTTGTATTGCTGATATTCAGTGTTGTCTTATGAATTGTACAGAATAGACAAAAATAAGCATTTGCTTCAGCCTACACCTTTTTTGGTTACGGAGATTATATTCTTTTGTAAGTACATTTTTTGTGCAAGCATGTACATAATTTCTCTTCCCCTTGTGTTCCTTTGATTATTTTTGTAATGTTAATTGTAACTTCAATAAAATATTCATTCATTCATACATTCAGAAATTAGGATGACAACAGAGACATGAGGACCTCTCACGACGCTGAACCCTATTGTTTGTTTTACAAGTTTCATTTTAAGGAATATCTTTAGAAACTCCTGTTATTTTCTTACCATGTGGCTCTGCTGTGATTGGGTAGCACCGTACATCGTGATACCATTGGTTGGTGGAGCCATCTGTGGTGTGTCTGATTGAACGTATCCCCGTCTGTCAATGAGACTAACCAGAAAAAGAGACAAAGAAAGGAGAAAATAGTTTTAAGTGGCACATTCAGATGTGGTGATACACTGGAAATGGCATGAAAAATAAACAGATTAAATACAGTGGAGCTGTTTCATTGAATTGATGGTTTGGAGAGCTGAAAGCTTTAACACACAGATTTACGAATGAAACAGTCAGACAAGCTGCAGCAGTAAGCTGAATCTACTAATGACCTCATGTCAGTGGTACCACTCTCTTAATGAAACAAAGGATGAGTGCTGTATTGTTATATACAGGCCTCAGCACTCACACTCAACTCTTCCTCACGTACAAGCACAGGCATAAACACATAAAACAGCTCTTGCTAATAAATCAGTGAGGTCCTGCAGTGGAGCACCGGGGTGAATCATTGTTTCTGTCTTGCTATTAGCGCTGCAGATCTCTGACACAGCTGGTTCGACAACAACCTGCTGAACTCTCATTACATATGTGCAGAAGTGTGTGGTCATGGGCCAGATGTATGTGATAATGGCGATGTATCTGCCAGACAGAGGTTGAGCCTTCACCACAAACACGAACACATGCACACAGCTGCGGTGTTCAACAGCACAAGGAGGGTAATCATTTAACAAAGGAGTGCGTTGACAATGTGTTCCCATGGGACTGAGCTGGATTCAGGTGGAAATAGTTTGCTGGAATCACTCAGACAAACTGCGGGAACCTACAGCAGCGGCTTTTGTTGCTGGTAATGAATACCGGAACGTCTGCGAATGCAGCGAAGAGGAAATGAGCATTTAAAAAAAGGATGATGCATTAGAAAATGTGAGTCAGTGTCTCAGCAGGGAACAAAATGCAAAAAGGTTTTTGTCTCTGTGCCCGTTCTTATGTGTGTGAGTTCTAAGCATAGTCTGAGGTGAAACATTTGCTTTTTTAAATGGTGAATCCAGCTATATAACGTCTGGGGTTGGCACAAACACACACAAACACACACACACACACAGATGGCAGCCACCTGTGCATTGAGGACTCTCCTTTGCCACCCACTGGAATCATTATCTGTATCTTAAGTCATGTGATAACCAGATTCACTTCACTGTTGCTCAGCCTTTACTTTAAATAAATGTTTGTTGACTTTGAAATGTATTTAGTAACAGGGGAAGTTAGTCAGCTATGTGCTGAGCTATATTAAGTGTTTTTCTGTTTCTGATCATGCTTGTGCTTAAATTAGAGCAAAGGAAAGGCTTCAGATAAAGTTGCAGTGTCACTGAAGGGTTATATCCTCCAAGTGGGACAATGGTCAGTAAAGATAAGAACAAGTTTTAGGTATCGGAGTCCAACACAAACAACTTTTCTTACCATAAAGAAAGAACGAGAAATGAGCACACATGAGGCCTGTAGTTCATGCTCATTTAATCAGAATATTTGGTTATAAGTCCTGATGTGAAAGCAGCTGGACCCTCACACACAATGTGCGTTGACAAAATGCTCAAATTTAGATTAAATGTAACCGTGACAGTTGGTGTTCTTAATAAACCACATAGACAGCTTAAGTATGACAGCCAATAAATGCTGCCAACTTTGATCCTAGATTTAGTTCAAGTGGCTACTTTTGCAGCATCTCAGCAGCAGAGGGAAGTGAGACAGCTCCAGGCAGACTCATTTTTTCACAGCAGCTCTTTTACAGAAGGAGATTTGAGAGACAGTTCCATTTCAGCTTTGATAAAATGTTATAAGCAGGCGCCTATGTCATCATTCTAGCATCTGGGGATGCACATATCAACTCATATAAACACTCCTGCACATTTAATACCTCATACCTCGGTGGCAGGGGTCCACACAGTGCTGCACAGCAGTTGGTGAATATATTGCCATGGCTGTATGGGTTATAGTTGTCCTTCCCTCTTTTAGAAGACCATGACCCTTTTATCTGGAGAGACAACAGAAACATCACTCCTAAATTTTAAGGAACCGACATCACAAAGCCAACATCAGAACCCCTTTGAAATGAAAGCTTTTTCAAAAATGTCCAAGTGCTATTAAACAGATAAATACATTTTTAGCCTCCCGAAACATCCTAGTTTTATTTTGGCTGCTTACACCATTTTACTTTGCACACAGGAACAAAATTAATTCACGAAACCCCAACCTATCAGGATTAATATCATTAGTTCCCTTGAGAACTGACCTTTTGATTGAGCAAAAGCACAAACCACTGTTGTAGATTCATCTGCTTTAACTTTGCAATGCTCACAACTTGTAATGAATCAGTCAAGTTCAATTTGATGGCTGTCCTACACTTTGCACACACTATAAAAACCCAACTAAGGCTTTCAGTTGTCACTTCAGAAAGTGTCATGCCAAAAGAAACAAGAAATCAGTTTAGACCTTAGAGAAAGATTAATGATGCCTACAGAGCAGGAGAGGGATACACAAAGTTATTACAGCATTTCCAAGTGTCAAGCACTGGAGTGAGAAATTTCTTCAAGAAACTCAAAGAGAGCCACAAACTACAGAGCAAGTCTGCAGAGGTAGGAAGTGGACGATTTCAAAGACCCTGGAATGAAGTTTGAGAACAAGTTATCCAGCAAACTGGGAGAGCTGAGTATTAACATCAGGGGGCTAATAAGTTTGATTGTTGTAGCTTTTGCTTTTTGTGAAATATTTTAGTTTCTGAGTGCAAAGTGAAGTAACATAAGCATACAAAATAAACCTTGGATGTTTGTAAAAGCTGTGCCAAAACTTCATCCAACTGTTGAAGAGTACTTGGGAAATTTTTGAACTTTAAACCCTTAAAATTACTCAGGGGAGGCTAAACATTTGACAACAGCTGTAAATCCCACTGATCAAAAAAAAAGATCAAGCCTCTGTGCTACACTAAGTTTATGTGTGTGTTTTGCATCCAAAGATACTTTGAAGCTACAAAAAAACCTGTCACCCTGACCCTTACGGGGCTCCGTAATCTGGTGTTCATAAATAAAAGGGATATATGCAAAAATACAGGATGTTTTTAATCCACATTGAAAGTAAGTTATGCTGAGCCTATAAGTGATAATGTAAATAGCAAATTGTTGACATTTTAGTTTGCTCATACTCACATCTTCATTGGTCGTCTGGTTGGAGCTGATTAGGTAAGTATGGAAGCCTGAAAGGCCCACTATGGACCAGACAGAGAAGAAACACACCACCACCTCCAGCACAGTGAAACAGCTAAGTTAAGGAATTATTTCTGTAGTTTTGTACAGTTTACAATGAATCCATTCTTACATTTAATTGAACACAGAAATAATAATTGTAATAATACAATCAAATATGTTGAAATGCTTACGCTCAGCTTTTCAGCATAATTAACTCCATTCAAACAAACACACACAAACCCATTCAGGGCCCCAATGGACAGAAATATACAAGCTCCAACAGCGAGCATATTGACCTACAGCCTCAGGCCTGTCCTCTGCTTGCCAATAGTTCCTAGTTACCAGTTCATTTGGCTGGCAATGCAGAGCACTGCTCATTTTCTCTGCTCCACATAAAGCACAAAAACATAGACACTGTCCTACATGAATCGCTCTGACTTTATTCAAATGAAACCTCAGTGACTCATAACCGTATCTTAGGAAACAGTCTCTAGGATAATGTCTTATTCATGAAATAGGACCTACAAACACCCAGACTCTTCAAATGCACTGGTTAGCACAGGCACATTGCTGAAGACACATTCAATAAAAAATAAATTACTTGGAGGGTTAGTTAAACACAACCTCACCAAGTCCATGAAGCACCCTGTTAAACTGAAGTGAAAAAAGAAAAGACTGAACACCATCACAATCCTCTTTTCCCTCTCCTCCTCTAACCCCCTCCGTCTTTAGCTAAGACAAAACATGTCATCATTCACCTCGCACAAAGGACCACTCCGATACTATCGAGTCCAATTCTCCTTTATTAAAGTCCTGTAGGACACAGGCTGTTATCAGCTTGGCTCTGCACACTTTTCTCTGCCAGAGAAACAGTTATCTCACTCGGTCGTAAAGAGAAGGGCAGAGAAAAGGGGACAGTGTCATAGCCCAGTGCCCTCGACTTGATTCGTGTTTTAAAAGGTGTGTTAGGTATTCTTAAGACGTCATTGCTCTGACCTTCATGCCAATTTAGAAAATTGTTTAAAACCCTGAAAGCTTTAAATTCATAAATAATATCTTTGTGTCCCAAGTACTTAGGCTGTCATTGTCAAAAGATTTAGGAAAAAAGGGTTAAAAAAAACTTTCCTCAGAAACAGTCTGTTTGGAGAGAAGGTGATGATAAGTCTAAATTCTTATATCAGGTGGTGTCCTTTCTTTACAGCTTGGGTCTTCATCAAAGGGCAAATGCTGTTGAAATTCACTTTACTGAAATATCAGGTCAAAACGTTTGACTTGTCTGGATAACCACAGTCCACATGATTATCACTGATGTTTTGTTGAGACAATAAGCTGACTTAGAGGGTATTTGTAACAGCTGTAGCCTAAGACGTCTTGCACACTCTTGGCATCTCTCACACAAACAGGCACACCCGCACTCAACATGAAATCTGGTTCACACAACATCTCTGTAGAGAAGCAAAGCCAAGCTAAAGCCAGATGAAATCAAAGAGCGACTGAATCAATCACCAGAGACAGATTGAGGAGTTGTCTTTGCGTGCCGCGTTAGCCTGATGAAACAGGACTAATCAGACACACACCAGTCATGCAAGGACCAACGCTGCAGGAAGTGGCAGGCGCAGGGAATGGAAACCCTTTACAGAGGCGTGTCATGGTAATGAAATCTAACCAACATTGTGAAACACATTGACCCTGGTTGAGCAACCCAGTGTGACAAGAGCTTTATACTATGGGAAAAAAGATTAATGAACAGAGAAATACATGAGGACGAATGTGGATTTCAGTGAGAGGATATCTGGCAGGACTGTCTTTTAGTGCGTTGAGGAACCCGCTCGGAGCCTGGGAGCCTGGAGATGAGACAGAGATGAGACACAATCAGTCAGCCTACCGTTCAGTCATGTTCAGCACTACAGACAATGAAAAAAACAAAACATCACCACAGTGATGCTACAATACATTACAAAATATACTTAAATGAGAAAATATTCGAGTTTTGATTTATAGTTCACAAAATACAGGAAATATTGGGACGAAAATGAAAGGTTCCAGCACCTGCAACACTCAAGGACTAAAACTACCGTTGATTTGAAGCTGGATTATAATCTTTGTACTGTAAGCCTGTAGCTTGGACAGATTATTAAGTCACTGGGATGTTCTCCAACTTGGTTTAAACATGATTGGGTGCCAACAAATTAAAGATTTCAACCTGCAGCAATGTAGTTTCGCCACATCTGACAGCATGATTACAATCAGAAAGAGAATAGGCCTGTTGTCAAAAGATTGGACTATTACAATTCAGCGTTACGATTCTCAAACACTTCTTGTTGTGCCACATTTAATACCAGCAAAGCACTGATCTGCTGAATGTCATATACATGTGCAAACTCAAACAGAAGCACACTCACTGAGAGGGAGCCCAGCAGACCGCTGCTGACTCCCGGCTGCAAAGATGGTAACAGGCCAGAATGCTGCAGCTTTTCACAACACCCACTTACAACCTGCTGGCTTCAAACACAGCAAGAACACAGCCAGCTAGGAGTGTGTTTGTGTGTGTGTGTGTGTGTGTGTGTGTGCACCATTCCTGAGGACATGTCCTTTTTCCCAAACCTTCGGTACTTACGTAAAATGATGTGTGTGATGACGAAGGCAAAGATAAAGATGGTTAGGAAGGAGAGGGAAAGGATGAACATGTAGAAGAAACGGTAGTTCCTCCTTCCTACGCAGTTTCCCACCCAAGGACAGTGATGGTCGAAACGTTCTACGTGCAAGAAAGAGATGAACAGAGGGGAGGTAAGAATAGATTTTTACATGGATATAACTACATTTTCTTTTCTTTGATACTCTATTTGTTTTACATTTCTATCGCTCATATGAAAAGTAACACATGTAGAAAGATCCGATGACTTGGTTTCTTTATATGTACCCACATATGTGTATACGTCATTTTTTTTAATTGAGGATATGAATAAAAAAGTTACGAATAAAGTCATAAATAAAGAGGTCAAGTCATTACATATACACCTCACAAGTCTGGAGCTGTGGAAAATTGGATAAAAAGGGAAATGCCCCTCAGGGTCTTGGCATAATAAAGACATACATTTTTCACATAGCGCAAACAGGCTATTTATATGAATTCTATAAAAGCTCAAGTCTGCCCAACATGACTGTGTATGGCTAAAAAATCCTCCCTGTCACTGTGAGACTGTGCGAAGCTAAGAGAGTGAAAGAAGTTCTTTTCTGGGTCAAGAGATAAAATGCCTCCACTCCGAGCTCAATTTAGGAATATTTGAGGATTAGAACGCTACTTAAAAAAAAAGAGTGAGAGAAAAGTGAAAGTGTTGTCTGTAGAACAAAAAGTGTGTTTGTGTGACAGAACAGTCTTATTCATCTGCGTGTCAAGGTTTTGAAAGTAACTAAAATACAAACATATGTATGTGTACGTGAGTTTGTTGGTATATGTGGATGTGTATGCATTAAAATATTATATATAAATCTAATCTAATCTAATATAATTTAATATAATATGATATAATATAATACAATAAAAAATACAATTATATAAAAATATAAATTAAAAAAATCATATATGAATCGTTACTACAAATATTGCTTATATAGTTGTAATCCTCATGTTAGTGAAGTTATATCATTAGTCCTAACTCCACAGTCCTTTATCCTCGTATGGACTACTTGCTGAGCACAGTGGGACCAACTTGATTTAACCGGAGCAATTATTTGTTTAGTGGTGTGAATTGACCTTTTTTTCATCATTAATTAATACCTAGTCGAAGTGTGTAAAGGAAGCACAGCCTCTCGTCACCAAGGATGTAAGAGTAAAGCTTTTTACTCACTCCTGATAACTACAGCCTTTCCTATGTTCATGAACATTAAACGAACACCCACAGGAGAGAGAAAGAAAGAATGTCTTCTCTTTGTGTTACACACCCTTATTCTCCATGTATCAATGTAAGGATGAGCGCACACTCAACTTCAACCTCATTATAACTGAAACTGGCTAATGCATGTGGTGGGTGGAAGCTAATTGCTCAGCAGCATCATGATCCACACAGGAAAGTTTAGATAGAGCCAAAAGCTTAGAGCCAAAACCACAACTCTGACACTGAGCCAAGAATGAATCCAGTCTTCATCATCCAGTTTTCCTTTGTGTGTGTGTTTTTTTAACAGTTTTCTTATATATTTTTTATATTTCTTATATATATTTTTCCTCAAAATAGCAGTTAAAGTGTTGTCTAAAGCACATGATTACAGTTATAAGCAACATAAGATAAAAAGCTATCATTTGAAAAATCAAATGCAACACATCTGAACTGTACCAACTGTGAAGGAAAAAAGGAGGAGTGACCACTTTGCCAATCAGAAAACATCCTCAAGAGAGCAGAATTGTATAAACACAACCAAACACGGGATCACAGAGTCTGTGGGTGAGAAATGTCAAGTTGACTTGTGGACTGTGGCCAACCTTAGTGGTGCTAACCTGGCAGATTAATGTCCTCATGTCTCTGCTAGTCCAGACATTGCTCTGCTGAGTGGTTATAAGTCAGTTTAACCCAGCACGACCTTAACTCTGTTTTCGAGATCAAATCAAACTCAAATGAAGCAGAGCTTATGTCTGCTGTAATATATCAGCTGTGTTTGTTTACAGCAGATTTGCAGACAAAACAAGACCCCAATTTCACGAATAACAATACAAATTAAAGCCGCAAGCGGCGATACACGGGCCCTCGCTCACGTGCGCTCGTCCGAGCATGCGCTCGGACGAGCGCACGTGAGCGACTCCCCGCTCCTCGCCGCTTGCGGCTTTAATTTTAAAAAGCGTCGACCTGTGTGCATGTCTGAACATGCTGCAATCGTTCTCAGTCAGCCACATGGGAGCGAGGGCCGTTCTTTCCTGCATGTGGCTCTACTTTTAAATACATTTACTTCTGTGTCGAATTTTAACATTTTCTTGCTTTTATAGTGAAGATTTTTGTGGCTGTGGAATGACCTTGATCCATGTNGTGATTTGGTCAGGATCTGACTTTGTACGAGAAAGTTATTAAGGGTTTTGTGTTTGTGAGAAAATGGTCAATTTTGGGTCGACTTTGACACAACACTAAAGACACATCATTCAAAATAGGAACTTGACCTTATATATGGGACTAGTTGAAGATGTTTTTGATGTTTCTGTGCAATTGTTTTTAAAAAAAGATCAAAGGGGGAGGAGCTATGGGTCACAGAGTAAAACACTTGATTTCCTGTTGCCAATAGGGGGCGCCTTACTTCACGTGAACAAAAGCCATATGGCTGCACTCAGGCTGGGACAGTGAACATGTGTGAGAGGTTTGGTCAGGATCTGACTTTGTATGAAAAAGTTATTAAGGTTTTTGTGGTTCTGAAAAATGGTCAACTTTTGGCACCCCTAGTGGCCACGCCCATCAATATTATAACAATCCTTCAATAACTTTTGATCATCAGTGGGTCTAGTATGCACCTGTCCAATTTGGAGATAATCAGAAAAAAACTGTAGGACAAGTTTGAAAAAGTTCGTACCATGCTAGCGCAAAAATTCTAACTTTGAGGTAAAATTTCAGAACTTTAAAGTATTGTTTTGCCTTAACATTTTACATTTTTATGAAGGTCTTGGAGTGATAAATGTGCCCAAAAAATTTCATACAAGTCGGAGCATGTAAATTTTTCGTTTTTTTTGGCGCCCTCTGGTGGCCACGCCCCTGAAGATTATAACAATCTTTTAATAACTTTTAATCGTCACTGTGTGTAGTATACACATGAGAAATTTGAAGCTGATCCGACAAAAACCCTAGGACAAGTTCGTTCAAATACGTACCCTAAAAATCGTCAAATTCCGATTTTTGGGACAAATTTCCGAACTTGCTGTGCGAAATTCAGAGTTTGCCCAAGAGAATTTTTTGAAGGTCGAGGCATGATTGAGGTAGCCAAAAAATTTCAGGCTTGTAAGTGAAAGTAGGCGGCGGGGCTACCGTTTTAAGCTAATGCTAAATGCTAGCAAGATTGTAGCATTTTTTGAGTGGCAAAATAATAAATTTTTCGCAGTGGTCAGGGGGGGTAGGACATAGTGTGGCGCTCTTTTTTTCAAGGGAAAGGGGCGAAAATTGGGGTTAAAGCGGCGGAAAAAATGTATAATCCTTAAGGTTCCAAGAGGGCCTTCGCCCGCCTGCGGTCGCTCGGGCCCTAATTATCAGTTAACTGGTAATTCCAGAGTCGACTAGCAGGGTGATGATATTGGATTATTTAGTTGACTTAGCACACATACACACACAAAAACACAAATCCCTGAAGGCAAATGAAGCAGTCTCTGAGTTGATGTGGGTGTATTGTGTATCTGCCCCCATCTCTCCCAGAGGAATAACCGATTTAAATAAGAAGAGACTCTACAATATTCCTATGCTCTGTATCCACTGGGGAAGCCCTCTCTATCCTGACCCCTGACTTATTGAAGCGTTTGTGAGCCCCCTGATGTTCACAGCAGCAGAGGTGGACAGAGAGAACCTGAGAGAGAGAATGTAATAACTTCACGGTTTTAAAAAATGTATGTTAGGGCTGCTGCACAATATATGCCGATACACAATATATCATAATATTCTGATTTCTCCAGTAAATCACTATATAAATGTTAAATTCAACCTTTTGATGCACAAAATGACACCGGTATAATGATTCAAGCAGACCTTTCATTTGGGATTCTAAGATTTGCATCAAAAAGGGAAAATCAAAATCAGGTTAATTTTATCAAACCTTTTATTTCAAACCAAACTTAATGCATTTACATATTTTTAGCTCCAGTAAAAAAATACATTTAGATTTATTCATCTGATTGAATGTTTTAAATGACTGTCTTCATAGATTCCTAAAATTTCAACTATGAAGAACAAATACACTTTGAAAGTAACATGAACTACAGTCTTACTTTCGTTTACATAAATCAACAACCTGGATAACAGTCTTGCTGAAAGGCTGTAGTTTGGGGAGTCTCCTCCTTTGTCTGTTTACTTTGCAGCTCAGACTTCTCTATTTGGTGCGTTAGATGTTTGTACACGTTTGTGGTGTCGCCAGAACCTTATTTGTTTTCTGATAAAATTGCAGCTCGCAGTATTTTGGTATCAATTATAAAACAACGTCAAATGAAGCCCAAACAAAAATGAAACTGAAACTTAAGTAATAACTGTATATGATCCAGCACATTTTATCTCTGGGCTCCCTGACGCACGTTGTCTACGATACTAACAGAGTCTAGATTTCATTCATGGGTTTGGAGCAAAGCAAGATGAAACCCAGAGCTATAAAAAAACAGAGGGAAGTAGATGAATATTAACTCATCGCTCCCATCATCAGGGAATCAGTTTAATAAGACCTCGACGCTCTGTGTCTATACTCAGTGAGAGCAGCCCTCAAAGCATCTCCTGTAATTGTGTCTGTTTTAATCTACCATTGATTTACTTAATCCTGTTTTGTTTGAGGCAGGATAGCCATCAAACTGAAGTGAATACAGAAATAAGCTCTTTTCATTTCAGAATTGAACAATCTACTTTAAATGCGCACTAAATCAACTTTTGTGTTTTTAAAAAGGTGGTCTGTTTGTAAAAACTGCGTTTCAGCTGCCAGTCTGTCTTCCATCCTGCCAGTAGGCTTCTGCCTCATCTGATTACCTCTCCATCATCTTTTCCTTGTGTTTACTATTTCCTAATCTTTGCCTCCCAGGGTTTAAGTCAGCCCTGATTCTGAAAAATAAAGAGACTTTCAAAGAAGGAGTTGTCTTTGATGAGTGAGCAGAACAGAAACCCTGATGAGGGAGATGCAGTCGTACAGGTCTCTGAGTCTCTAACTCCATTTAATTGGCTTGCTGTTCACTTTGCTTTGTCTCCAGAGAAGGAGAATGTGGTTGTGGAGAAAAGCTGAACTATTCAGCTTTTTTTAAATTCTTTTTGTTCTCACTGTAACTATTTTCTCTTTCTCCTCTGTGTCTGTGCCAACTCCTGTCTGCATGTCTGCTGTGTGTCCCTGCAGGTAAGAGCAGGCATNCGGGATCACAGAGTCTGTGGGTGAGAAATGTCAAGTTGACTTGTGGACTGTGGCCAACCTTAGTGGTGCTAACCTGGCAGATTAATGTCCTCATGTCTCTGCTAGTCCAGACATTGCTCTGCTGAGTGGTTATAAGTCAGTTTAACCCAGCACGACCTTAACTCTGTTTTCGAGATCAAATCAAACTCAAATGAAGCAGAGCTTATGTCTGCTGTAATATATCAGCTGTGTTTGTTTACAGCAGATTTGCAGACAAAACAAGACCCCAATTTCACGAATAACAATACAAATTATCAGTTAACTGGTAATTCCAGAGTCGACTAGCAGGGTGATGATATTGGATTATTTAGTTGACTTAGCACACATACACACACAAAAACACAAATCCCTGAAGGCAAATGAAGCAGTCTCTGAGTTGATGTGGGTGTATTGTGTATCTGCCCCCATCTCTCCCAGAGGAATAACCCATTTAAATAAGAAGAGACTCTACAATATTCCTATGCTCTGTATCCACTGGGGAAGCCCTCTCTATCTTGACCCCTGACTTATTGAAGCGTTTGTGAGCCCCCTGATGTTCACAGCAGCAGAGGTGGACAGAGAGAACCTGAGAGAGAGAATGTAATAACTTCACGGTTTCAAAAAATGTATGTTAGGGCTGCTGCACAATATATGCCGATACACAATATATCATAATATTCTGATTTCTCCAGTAAATCACTATATAAATGTTAAATTCAACCTTTTGATGCATAAAATGACACCGGTATAATGATTCAAGCAGACCTTTCATTTGGGATTCTAAGATTTGCATCAAAAAGGGAAAATCAAAATCAGGTTAATTTTATCAAACCTTTTATTTCAAACCAAACTTAATGCATTTACATATTTTTAGCTCCAGTAAAAAAATACATTTAGATTTATTCATCTGATTGAATGTTTTAAATGACTGTCTTCATAGATTCCTAAAATTTCAACTATGAAGAACAAACACACTTTGAAAGTAACATGAACTACAGTCTTACTTTCGTTTACATAAATCAACAACCTGGATAACAGTCTTGCTGAAAGGCTGTAGTTTGGGGAGTCTCCTCCTTTGTCTGTTTACTTTACAGCTCAGACTTCTCTATTTGGTGCGTTAGATGTTTGTACACGTTTGTGGTGTCGCCAGAACCTTATTTGTTTTCTGATAAAATTGCAGCTCGCAGTATTTTGGTATCAATTATAAAACAACGTCAAATGAAGCCCAAACAAAAATGAAACTGAAACTTAAGTAATAACTGTATATGATCCAGCACATTTTATCTCTGGGCTCCCTGACGCACGTTGTCTACGATACTAACAGAGTCTAGATTTCATTCATGGGTTTGGAGCAAAGCAAGATGAAACCCAGAGCTAAAAAAAACAGAGGGAAGTAGATGAATGTTAACTTATCACTCCCGTCATCAGGGAATCAGTTTAATAAGACCTCGACGCTCTGTGTCTATACTCAGTGAGAGCAGCCCTCAAAGCATCTCCTGTAATTGTGTCTGTTTTAATCTACCATTGATTTACTTAATCCTGTTTTGTTTGAGGCAGGATATCCATCAAACTGAAGTGAATACAGAAATAAGCTCTTTTCATTTCAGAATTGAACAATCTACTTCAAATGCGCACTAAATCAACTTTTGTGTTTATAAAAAGGTGGTCTGTTTGTAAAAACTGCTGTTCAGCTGCCAGTCTGTCTTCCATCCTGCCAGTAGGCTTCTGCCTCATCTGATTACCTCTCCATCATCTTTTCCTTGTGTTTACTATTTCCTAATCTTTGCCTCCCAGGGTTTAAGTCAGCCCTGATTCTGAAAACATTTCTCTGAAAGTTTCTTCCTCAACAGAAACTACTCACTCGTCTTGTCTTTGGGACTACTCCCTCTACGTCAGCATGTCCAGAGACTCAGAGATTGAGGTAAATTAACCGAACGACAAGTGAAACGAAACAGAGGTCTCTTCCTCTTACACCAACACCTCTTTTCGACTTGATAAGTCGAAAAAAATTTAAGAAAAACTTCTCACTGTAACTATTTTCTCTTTCTCCTCTGTGTCTGTGCCAACTCCTGTCTGCATGTCTGCTGTGTGTCCCTGCAGGTAAGAGCAGGCATCATGGAGTAAACAATGAACTTGGCCCTCAAACAGGTTTGTTAAACTAATCTGAATTCTGTACATACAGTAAACATGTATCAATGTAACCATGTACCAGCGATGGGTGGAAAGATATGTCATCAAGAGTCACCGCACAATTTTTAAAAAAAGTATAGGATCATGAAAATGATTTCCTTAAAGGCCAAAAGCTACATTAGCGCTTGTGAAGTGGTTTACTGATCTAAAAACATTTTGTTGAAATACATAAATAAACAAGGAAATCATAAAATATGTGGAGGATGGTTTGGATTTGGTTTTGACTATTTATGTCCTCTAAACTAATGTCTATAAATACCTGTGGTTAAAATAAGAATACTGACAGTAGAGGAAGCCAAAAATACAAACAAAGAGGCTTTACTCTCACTCACCCACACAGTTGTCACAAAGGCTGCAGTGGGAGGCACGTGGCGGTCTGAAGATCTTGCAGGTGAAGCAATACTTTAGCTTGACTGTCTGGCCGTTGATGACCACTTCCTTGGTCCTGGGGGGCGGCCTGTAGCCTGTGCTGCCATTTGCAACATCTTAGAGAAACAAAAGAAAGAGAAAAGATAAATATGTGAAAAAAACCAAAGGACTCTGTAAACTAATCTATTACACAGTGAAATGCTTGATGTACATCCAAAATACAGCACTGTGGTTTTTTGCCATGACAAAACATGACACAGAGGTAACACTTGCTTTGACTGTTTTCTGACACATTTTTTTTTCAAAACCCTCCCCGGATTGAGGACTCGGTATATGGTCAAGGGGTTAGGTCATGCCTCATGCGATTAGTCCTTAGTGAGAAATACTGTGATCTTAAAGCTTGTGTCATAAAATTAGACAACACACAAACAACTCATCATTTTTCCTTTATCTGAGCAACTGAGATTTTTTCACAAGTTAAATATTGTGCTGCTTCTATGAGATGTCAAGCTCCTAAAACCCTCCAGCTATTATCTCACTTTCCTGAATCACATGAAGTCAGCTGTGACGTTGATTTAAAATGCAACCTAGTTCAGAAAATTTCAACGTCTGCGTGTAATTCAACTCCCACTTAACACCTTGATCTTCAGACTATCATACAAAAACGAAAATGGTGGCAAACTGCTCTGAATGGCTTTTGGTGAAGTAAGACAGCTGTGATAACAGGCTAAACGCCGGGGATGAGAGCAATGATAGTGATTTTCGAGCCATAAAAGGTAGAGCCTGAATCCCATTATTGCTCAGCTCACTTCAAGCACTCTCACACACTTGGAGCGAGGCAGATATTGTGTGTAGGAAGATCATTTTGAGATCATTTACCCAGAAGCCAGCAGCCATGCTAACAGAGTGGTATGCGTGTGTTAGCAGGGGGATTGTGTAGGGACTGAGAGGCTTGTGTGGGTGTTTGACATTTCTAGAGAAGAGCGGAGGAAATGCAGCCACAGAGTTTTGTTCCTTTGAAATTGTCTCTATTGTAATCAGAGTCACAGAGCACTCCCCTCTCACCCCCACACTCCTTCTGTTCCTCTGCTTTCTCCACTGAGGGAGACACCATGAGCAGAGGGTGAGAACAAATCAGACTACAACTACAACTCGGCTACAACAGAATATAAAGTGTCATCATTGTGTGGGAAGAAGAATTATGAAGTCATGATCAGGGCTGAACAATTTACAAAATAATTTAATTGTGATTATTTACCCCTATATTGCAACTGCGATTTTTTTATCCGTTTCAGGTTACCATCTTATGTGCGGTTGATATCAGTATTCAAAGAGATGATGTATCTTTTTTATCATTCTCAATCTGATGAAGAAAAACATACACGTCAGAGAAAGGTAAAAAGATCCACAAGAAACTCTGTTTGTACAGGTACATATAAAAAAATAAGAATAGCATGAAAGATTTCAAGATATTTGGTCGCTCATTTCAAAAACTTAAATTCAGATATTACATAGAGTTACTACACAGGGTGAATTATCTAAAGCCTTGGTTTCTTAGAATGTTGATGGTAATGGCTTGCAGATAACGAAAACCCAGAATTAAGGGCCTCTGAAAATTAGAATATTACAGTAGATCAATAAAAAAGGTTATTTTAATCAAAAATGTGAGGCCTCTGAAAAGATTTGCTACTTTCTGACTATTTTTTAAGTGTCCTCCCAACATTCACCCCTTTTCATCAATTTTTGCCACCTTTGACTTATTGCTATTGCTACTTCTAGTTGTTTTTGATACTAATCCAATACTTAGATTGCTTCTCTTGCAAAGGTAATTTTCCACAATTTGGCTCTTTGGTTGAGCAGGGTTGAGTAACACTGGAGTAGAGCATAGAACATCCACTGCAACGAAAAAAAAACATAAAATAATTGCCCAGCCCTAGTCATGAAGCTAATATCCAGCAGAAGCTTGGTGAAAAGTCTTTGAGCGGCAATGACACAGACTGGAATCAATTACAATGACTCAGTGAGACTTATAATAGCAAACAAAAGCATTGAAAACAAGGTTTAAATATGTAAACTGACATTTTTAAAGCTTGCAACCACTTTGAGGAGGCAGGTGTCAGACTAAAAACTGACAGCACTTTTTTAATCCATGGCAAACACTCAGAGTGAGTGATAGATTTAACTGTTCAAAGAAATTATGGTGGGATGTTTTTGTCAGAAAGAGCAAAAGAAACAGTTACAGTTCCACTCGCAAAAATTCAGACATGCACATGTACACGCACTTTTCCAAATCTAGCACCTGAACTTGCCATTTTTAACTGACTTCTGTCATTGCTGTGATGTAGTGTCACTGTTCTCTAATCCGTCCAGTGCTCCAGAAAGAACGTGACCAAAACTGCTTCAGGGAGAAAGTGTCTGTGTCACTGTTCCAGATGGCAACCTCTGCCTCTGAGAATCCATGGATTTAATTCAGTGAGAGGAGGAAATAAAGCAGGAACTCTCACAAGAAGAGGTTAGCGAAACTTTATGAGTCCATTAATTTGTAGATGTGAGATTTCTGTTGTATCTATTTGTGAATAAAATGTATATTTTCTTTTGTTCTGATGGTCCCAGGGTTTGGAAGAGAGGGATATGCAGACAACTTTCAAAACAAACAAACTAAAAAAAATTCAAAGCCCAAAGACTTTTGATTTCAAAGCCCAAAGATTTTTTGGGCTTGGTAACTTTTCTGACACCTCCTGCTTAAAACCCAAAAAGTCAGAAGGATCGCGCGGGAGTTTAATGAAGATTAATAAGACAATAAAAGATGGACAAGAGATCATGTTGTTGATATGGTTTATCATTTTTTATTTCATCTGACTTTACTCATTAATGGTTTCTGAAAACTCTCTTTTCAACACAACCAATCAGTGATGCAGGTTTATCCTTGTTTGTTAGCAGCTAATGTGGACCATCTTCGTGATTCAGAGCCAACGTGCTCCCAGGTCAAATAATAATGTAATCTTCATGTGCACTACAACAAATTGCAATTATCTTATGAGCACTCACCTCTGCTTGAAACTATCTTACTAGCACTCATGGCAACTATGGGAAACAGCAACACGACTCCTGCACAGTTGGGACAAGAAGTTTTTCCACACGTAGATATTTGAGGATGAAGAAATGGAACAAACAGCATCACAACTCCTGTGTTTATCTTTCATCGTGTAAGTGCTCCTTTCCCCGAAGCTGCTGGTCATAGAGAAAGCAACACTCAACACTCAAACAGCAGCTGCAGTGACCACCGAAACAAATATTACAACATCTAACACCACAGCACAGCAACATGGGCACAGAAACACTTCACATGGCTCACAGTGCCAACAGCTGAATCACTGACATACCCCAGTGTGCCACACGTGATGCACTTTACAGCCTCATAACCCTCACTTAAACTTGTATTTGGTGGTGCAGTTCTCTGTGATCTTCCAACCACAACTTTGTTGATGTAATGTGTCATGTCAATACGTCAGCTCAGCTAGGTCCTGGTCAAGAAGCACAACTTCTTTGAACCGCAAAATTTCTCACTTTGGCTAAATCTTCAAAGGCTAATGTTGCTGTTGGAAAATTAAGAGCTTAAATAAAATTCACAAGTATGAGACCCATAAATCTCTAGAATTTAGAAATAACTCCAAGTTGGAGCTATAGGCTGTAAACAGAATGGACAGGGTGACTCTGCCTTTTACTGTTGCATAGTTTCGCCATTTTGTAGCCGGAGTCTGCACGATAGAGACCACAGAGTGGGGCTGAGTGACAAAAATGAAAAAAAAAAAAAATATATATATATATATATATATATATATATATTTTTTTTTTTAAGTTTTATCTCTCCTTGGCTCTCTTTTCCAAAGTATCTTACAATTCCTGGAAAAACTACACAAGAACAGCAGCTGTCAATCATCATAAAACACAACTTGAAGCCAAGTTTTTAAAATCTAACAAATAATGAAAAAAACACTTCTCAAATAGAAGAGGACTTGAAAACAATGCAGCCAAATATCTTCAGATCACCACAGCATAAGGATGTGTGAAACATTTCTACGAGGTGCAATTATTTTTCAGTGTAACCATCTCCTGTCAGAAATGAATGAGGAGCCTGAGTTTTTGATCTATACGGAGGCCAGTCACCAGGGGGAGCAGTTTTTGTAGCAACCTCACTTCAAGCCAAGCAACATGGTGTCCATGTTTTTTACAGGATATGGTTGGAATGATTTCTTGGGCTGCAGGCTTATTAAGGCTACATTCAGGTCATGTAAACAGCTAAACATTTGTAACAGTAACACTATTAATAACAATATAGAATGTGACTCCTGATAGCATTTAGTGAAGTTTAAATAATTCTTCATTTAACTGTCTGAATAGAAATATTTTGTTGAATCAATAATGTGATATTGTTTGAGTGATTCTATAATTAAGGGTACATTTCACGTCCATGGGACAAACTTATCAATTTTTCAAAATATTGATTTCAAGTAATGACCAATTTTACATTGGCTCATTTTGGTGATATTTCACTTTCATTTAACACAGAAAGTTAGTACCTTCCATTATTTATTTAGCAAAAAATGCAAATTGTGTATTTGAATTTGCAGTTTTGGTACAAACAATTAAAACAAACTATTTAAATATTTAATATCCATAAAATTATTTGCTTTGTTTGTGTCAGAGAAATCAGTGTCAACTGTGTTACCCTAATGAAAAACCCCCATAAAGTCACATGACTCAAACCATATGAGGTCACAGCCTTTTTGGTGGGAACTTTGGAGAAAGTTTGATATTTTTTTACTCCTCCTCCTGGATAATTCATCCAAATTGTTGTCTGTAAGTGGTGCGATTTAATTGTTCGTCAACTGTTATGACATTTTCTTGTTTAATTACTATTGATGTTAAAATGACCAAAATGTAAAGAACATGCACAGAAATATGAGCTGATGGAGGTCAAGTGGTGAAACATACAAGGTTTATAATCAGCACAAGGGACAAAAACAGAGTAAATGTCAACCGTGTTACCTGTCAACTGTGCTACCCATCACTAAATTTTCTCTTGTCCTGTCAACTGTGTTACTGTGTTTATCAACTGTGGAACTGTGTGTTTTTGTGCCATAATTCTCTCAAATGTTGAGTTAACTGTGATTTAAATGATGAGGGACATTTCTAGAGAGCTGAGTCTCATGTAATAGTGTTGAGTTACTCTGAATTCAGTTCAATACAATTCAATACAATTTAAATACTTAAAAATTTGTTATATGTTAAGGATGCTTTTTGATGAATTTGGTACATTCCAGGCATATACGATTCAGACACATGGAATACTAATCAAAAATAGCACATGATTTTTTAACTTTTTGGCACACCTGAAATGTACCCTTAATTATAGAATCACTCGTTTGCTGATGTGTGTGCAACAAACTCAGTTGGGTAGCACCTCAGCCACATTTGGAGCAAGTAGAAAACTTGCTTTCACAGATAAAGCTTCATTTTTAGGAAGAGCTCTTTTGCAGTCTCAAGGTATCTCAATAGAGAAAAAACATTCTGTGACATAATTCTTGAAAAGGGAATCTGTTTGCTGTCCAGCCTTAAACATTAAAATTAAACTAAATTTCTCTAAACAACCCTTCTGTAAACTGTCTTTAATTTTGCCCAGAGTAAGCTTTATCAGCAGTCTCTACAGTGCACAGATGCCTGCAGTAAAGAAGCAGCTAAGCGGGGGTGTCAAAGTAGCTTTTCTGCGCAACAAGGACATTTGTACACTGCCATCCAGGCAGTTAAAGCTCAGTGTTACATCAGTGTCTTGTGGGAGATCCATCAGAGAGATAGGCCAGGCCTAAAGACTTGAGGCTAATGTAAGGCCAAGTTGACTCAGAAGTGGTGTAACAGAAATGTTTACTAGAGACACACACACACAAAGCTAGATGAGCTTCAATGTCAGCCAAATTTTGCAAAGTGTTGCCTGGTGAGGTATAAACGGAAACTAATTGCTTTCCTGCTGTGACTGAGAGGGAGGAAAAAACGCTGCCTTTACCTTCACAGATGGAAAGGTGTATGGGAATATAATGATGATGACTAACAGACAAAAGTACTGACCCTAACCTGCCTGCCAAGCTGCAGAGAGGTATAACCACATCCTGTGAAGTCAAGCAGCGTTTTCAAGGACTCACCAAAAGAAAAAAAAGAGAAAAACAAACAAAACAGAGAAACAGATCAAAAATATGTTTTCTTACAATTTTACACTGGAAAACCAACCTTTAAAATGAAATGTGGGGCTTAAGGGAAACTTCCTAAAATATGTGGACATGCTCTGTCAAAACACTAAAAGACCATTAGTCAGTTTTGTGAGACTAACAGGGTTTGAAGGCTTTCACAAGAGAAGCTGATACAACTTAAACATGTGATCTGTTTAAAAAAGCAACAGTAAAATGAAAGAGAGCCATTCTGGAAGATAAAATATATTAAATGTTACACTATGATTGATTTTTGAGTGATCTTTTTAACCCAACTTAAAAAATGCAGTGACTTTATTACGGACTCTGGCTTATTTCACAGTTCATCAGCTTTGTTTACTGAAAATCAAATCTAGACATTTATGTTACATTGGAGCTGTCACGTAAATGGGGCTTTTACTTCTTTTGAGGAGAGACTAGGGTAGCTTTGAGTTTTATTCATGCTAACATTCTTGTTTCATGTTGAATTGGCTGAATTGCACACAGAGGTTAAAGATGTTTAAAAAACATTTCAGCTCAAAGGTCCATGTAATCAATTGACTTTTTCTTGGAAGACAAAACTTTTAAATTGTCATGTGAGTTTGGTTGGACTGGTCAGTAACTTGCAAACAAGTCTCAAATGAAAAAAATGATTCTCCAATACAAAACAAGTCACGAAATGAAATGTGACCATCCCTGGGTGATGGCCATTTACAGCAGATGAATTTTCTGTCTGAAAGCACTTGAAAACAAGCCATGAAAAGAAACCTCTCACAGTTAAATCAGCAAAGTAATTATTTTTCAAGGTAAAGTCATTCAAAAACTGTTGAGCGATGTGACACAAAGTAAAACTGAATAGGCAGACAGTCCTTTTCAGCATCCAGACCACACGTACTCTGATGAAGGGCGTTGTAAAAAAATACAAAGCAGGTTGGATGTCTTTGAAAGTTGAACGGTTGTGTGGGAATTCTGGTTTTTAATTTGATTTGCTGCTGAGAATAGTTTATGTGGGGTGCAGCACTTAACTGTGGCATAAGTGTTGAGAGGCAGCATGTGCAAAACACTTAGTAGCAAAGTTTTGTTGATGCTTTTAGTCTTTGTGCTTATGAAACAACTTGGAACTCTTTATCCTCATCTTCTATACTTGAATTTGTAAATTTCTGTACAGCTACATAAAAAACATTAAATACATCTCTTACAGCCACTACTGTCTCTGAGACAAACAAAACCACCAAAAGCACAAAAAAAAACAGTAGACTTGTTTAACTCAATCACACATGCAAAAGAATTAAGGCACCACAGGGAAAAATAAGAACCATGATCACTTTGCTGCTACAAACAGATCATAAACAAACAAACAAATGCAGCACCAAACTTCACAGAGTTTACAAGAAATAAAATGCTGAAAGGAGTCTAATTTGCAGCATCTAATGTTATGTATGGCTCAACTCTCAACTGTACTCCATCAAGGACTAAATCTTTGGCTAAATGTCCTCTGTGTCAGACTTTGGCGCTCTGCACTGAGCTGACAAAGACCTTGGCCAAGACCATGAGGGATCAGCTCAATAGTCTGGATAAAGAAATGTGACATCTGTCTGCGTGAAAGATGACAAGTGAAGGCAGGACCAGGTTTTGGATGAGGCTAAAATGTGTCAGCAGAGTGCAGAGAAGCGAAACACAGCTGCTGCCGCTTCATCTTGGACTTCTGACTGGATAATGAGGCCATAAAAACACACACATGCACACACATATAGGGGTGTCCCAATACAACCTCTTCACTTCTGAAACGATTTGAATATTGCAGCCTTAAGTACTGGCCAATGCCAATATGACTTTCGGTACAGCAGCTTTGGAGCACTATCTCATATTTTCAACAGTCAGTACGTGTAGATGCAACTTAGGAATCAGACTTGGAGCTTAGTCTGACCAAGATGAGTCAAAGCATAGCTAAACTGACACACCTACATAATGCCATAGCTACAGGACTGTGGTTGGTATCGTCAGGACTTGGCACGCCTCAGTGATCAGGGTGAGCAAATTTCAGCCAGAAGGGGAAGTAGATGACCATGATAAATAGGGTCGATGTGCTCAAACACAACAAAAAAACAAACACCGGGGGGTGAACTGAAACTTTACTGATACGCACGCGGCTTTGCTTATCAAAAAAGGACATTGCACCAGCAATAAAAGCAGGGTGAGAAGTTTGATTTTCTTTTCTACATGTATACACACACAAGACTAGATCCCCTGCTGTGACCCTGCAATCCAGCTATGACCTTAGTTGGACCGCTGAGTGCATGTAAACACGTTGATTGTAGCATGTTAGCCTTCCAGCTTTAAATGTATCGTAGAGCGCTAAGGTAAAAGGTCCCTGAGTGAGAGGGGATGATAGAGGATCAATGGATGGAAGAAGAGAGAGGCTGATCTGATTTCACAACAACTTTCTTTTCAGTCTCTTCTTTTGTCTTTTCTTTTGTATGCTCTGATAAAACGTCTCTACAGTGACAGCTCTATTTCTGTACATTCCTCTACCTCAACTCCTGCCCCCCTGCAGAACTATCATCTACAGAGTATCACTTCTTTATTTGTGTCTTTTATGTTCACATCACTGTGAGTGCGGGAACAAACCAACAATACAACAAGACTGAAGAGGAAGAATACAGAAGGAAGTGATTTCACCTGAGACTCTTAAGCAAACAAGTAGCGCTTGCTGTGTATATTAGTCTAAGCTATTTCATCCAAAATTAAAGGAAACCAAACAGGCATCAGGTGACAGCACAGTCCCCGTCTCCTACAAGTTGAAGGTCTGAAACAGAGACAAATATCTGCTGGTGTGAGACTGTTCCCTGGCTGTGCAAGCTTTCGGTTAAATGGAGGAGTGTTGTGAAGTAGAGTGTAAGATTGTGAGTAGACAAAAGTTCTTGACGGATTGCGCAAACTTGGGCAGTGCTGTTTGTGTGATTCAATGAGGCAAATTATAAATGCTAATCCCGCCATTTCAATGCTGTCTCCATTCTACTGTCCATTAAAGTCTAAGCATCAAAATTGTTTCCACTGAAAAAGTAAATCAACATGGAAATCCCTCAGTGATGTATGGCTGTACCAAGGTACCTGCAGGTTTTGGCAAGTCGAATTTAAGACTTTTTAAGACCTTTTTAACGCCACTTTGAATGAAATTTAAGACCAAAAACACAGAAATATGGTCGATGGTTTGAGGGTCCTGCTGCATTACAACCAAATCATAGCATGTGTCACTTAATGAGAATCATTCAAGTTTACTTTTTGACTGTTTATTGAACATAGAGTTGCTCATTGGTTAATATCTGTGTGTAAAATTGCGAACAGTGACTTGTAAGACAGTTTTCACTCTAAATCTCCTTCTTGAAAAGTCCCACAAAAAAGTAATAAAATCAATAAAACATTAATAAATCCTGCTCTGACAAATTAAAGACCTTTGAGCAATTAATTTGAGACCAGAATATAATATTTTGATGAATTTAAGACTTTTTAAGGCCTTAGTTTTAAATACATGAATTTAATACTTTTTAAGACTTTTCAAGGATGTGTAGGAACCCTGTGTACAGACAGGTGTAGAATCATTTATCAGAAAAATAAGAAACACGTCGACTGTATCTTGGAAAGTAAGTGAGGACGTCAAACTATCTGGTTGGCTGTGAAAAAATTTGCCTGTCACTTGATTGTAGATGCCAGTTGGACCAGCGAGTCAAGTTCAAGCTCAAACTTGAATGACGGCAACAGACCTGAGTCACGCTTGCAAGAAATCTTTTTCCTTCTCGTAAGATGAGTGCCTTGGGCATTCACTAATTGTACAAGTTAGTTGCATAGATAAAGTGAACAAACAAAACATTCTGGACTGGAGAAGCAGAAAACAGCGCCAGCAACCTCACCCTCTCTGATCAAAGGACATAAGTACCAACTTTGTGGGGTGTAAAGAGAATTAATATCATCAGTAGCATACTATATTACTGTTGGCAGGGAGCCGAGTAAAGTAAGTAAAGAAATAATAATAATACTTATTTAACAACAGTAATGGGTAATTAATAATGTTACTTTTTTTCAATAAGGGGCCCAAAACTGTTTGCTACCACCTTTACTGACAGGGTAATAGAGGTTTGACACAGGTGTAACAGTCCCATCTCTAACAGGAAAGGAGCGTAAGCCTCAAAACATTGTTCCTGCTTTTAAAGGGTTAGCCTGAGGATGTTAAAATATGAACTTCAATGAACAGAGAAACAAAACATACGGAGTTTCTTGTTGAAGAGACAAACTAATTCATGTTTGATGGGGGAAAAAAGGATGTACAGAGCAAAGTATCCCCTGACACGAAATCATTCTGCTCATTTTCATTCATCTGTATAATCTTCATTTCATTTGATCTGATACCTGCTTCATTACAGTTTCTGCCCGTATGTCGTGTTCAACTTGTCCTCATTTCCCCCTGCTAACATGCTCTCTTTGTCAGATATAACAAGAAAGGATAGGCTGAGGTCTATGCACAAGCAATCCCTAAATGCAGAAGTTGAGATGTCAAGTGGCTTAGTAATAGAGCCCTTTTCCCACTGGCTGCACACTTATTACTTAATATTCAGCCAGGAACAATGAAGTCGAACATAACAGTGACCCAGGGCACACTGACAAAGGAGGGAGTGAGTCACTGTGCCCTTTTAAGCACCAGCAGGAATAATGATTGGAGCGTCATCTAGAAATGCTTTATTTCATTCGTAGCTGCAAGGGGACAAAGATGTCAGATGGATGTCAAACAGACAGACGGTGAAATGTCCATACAAGGGCAAAAGAGGCTTTACATGAGGTAAACAGACTGCTCGTTCCCTGAAAGGGGCAACACATCTGAGGAGGCAGCGGAGCTTTCAGCCTTATTTATTTCACTTTTTTAAATTTCTAAAATCGGAGGCCGCCAGGAGGTCAAAATCAATACAACCCTGTGATCTGCACTATCTAAGACGATTCCTTCGAACGATGCCAGCTTTTTGATGTTTAGTGGTATTTAAGAGTGCATTAGTCAGCATGTGAGGATACAGTGTGGAGACCAGCTAACTCCATCAGTGTCTTTTTGCCTTTCAGATAATGATAAGAATCAGGTTTTTGCTTATTTATGGTCAAATCTTACTGAGAGTGTCTTCGCCTGAGGCCGAGTTGACGCTTGGCAGACCTACAAGGTGTCAGAATCCAACAAGCATGTTTGCTGTGTTTATTGACACTGGGATTAAAAGTGATTAAGTTAGCTCTCTTTTTAGACACTGGCTCCCACTAAAAACAGGCTATTTGAGTTTGGCACCTGAAGTAAGTAACTGACAAGGACTGAGACAGGCAGTCATAACAAAACAGTTGAACAAATTTGATCAACACAAAGTGCAAACCCAATTTCAAAAAAAGTAGGAACACTGTGAAGGTCAATACAAATAGAGGCTAATGCTTTGTAAATTATTTAGCAGCATTTGTTGTTCAAAGAATCTTTGTTCAGTATAAAAGGAGTCTTTTTTTAGCTATGCGAGCTACACTTAATGTGGGCGTCTGAACAGCAAAGGACCATCCATGATTTCCGAAATAAAAAAAGAATATTGAATTATAATTTATCAGACTCTACGACAGTTTTCCACTTGATTTCAGTTTATCTTAGATGGGCTGGAGGCTGGAGAAGTCACAGTTTATAGATCATCTGACCTAAGTTTGAGGATGCAGCAACACACTTTTTCAGAGTTTTAAAGAGTTATTTTGAGCCCGTGCAGTGATTCCCACTACAGAGTCATGCCTGTTTTCAATCCAGAGCTGCCTGAAGGAATGAAGATCGCAGCAATCCGGTGTTTATCTTCAGCTTCTCCCTTTTGAACAGGGATTTCTCCACATTCTCTTAAAAAAGTACATGATTTATTATGAATGATGAAGTCATTTTTTCTCAATTTAACTGAGGAGCACTTTTCTAAAATTGTTGAGCTAGTATTGCTGAATGCAGTCTATGACAGAGTGGAAACCACTTTTCATCTTTACCTCCAAGAAACATGTCACCAACCTAATTAGCCGAGAGACCTCTTAGGGTTTTTTTTTGTACAACTGTTCAGTTTTTTGTCCTTCCCTGATCAGCTTGTGTGAAACTGAGTGTATACTTTAAAACAAAACTCCCCATCTGATATGCTGCCTTTAGTCTACTATCAAGTAGGCGTTGTGTTTTATACCATATGGGTAAACTAACTCTAGTGAAGGCACCACTGCTTTAAAACTTTAACTTGAATGGGGCGCGGATGGCCTAGTAGATATGGCTGCGCACCATGAGGCATGCCCTCGAGCGGGCGGCCCGGGTTTGAATCCGACCTGTGGCCCATTTCCCGCATGTCACTCCCCACTCTCTCTCCCCTTTCCGACGCTATCCACTGTCCTCCTCTATCCAATAAAGGCACAAAGGCCAAAAAAATAACTTAAAAAAAAAAACAAAAAAAAAAACAACTTTAACTTGAAAACATAACCATATCCATTGTCAGATCCAATAAATACTTTTGGAATAACTCAAAGCTTCTTAATATGCATAAAGTAATATCCATGTAAGTATGTCAGTAATGGAAATACAATTAAAGCAGCAAATAACTATGGTATAATCTCAGTTGGTCAGGGCAACATGACCTTACATTCAAGAAAAAAGAGCTTTTGGTGACAATGGTGAGGAGGATGAAGCAGCAGATTTGTGGAAGTACAATTTCACATAAATCAAGATTGAAAACCTTTGTGCTTTTATTAAGATATTTGGTGCTAAGCATTTCAAATGATTAAACTTGCAAAGAGCCATTACTGAGTCATCAGTCCAATTTAATCTATGACTAGGTTTCCAGCTTTTGTCCACACAGCCGGGCAAGATTTGCTTAAGCAGACCTCTTACATAATTTTTGTTGGTTCTGACATTATACATTTTGTCAGAGTGCAAAGAGTCAGGGCACAGTAGTAAGATGCTGGACACAAAGCTAAAACCTGAAACAAAGGAAGCAGTGTCTTGACCTCTTGGTCTCAGGGTAAAATCAATTATCAAATTTTTTAAGCCTGAACAATTTTCCTGACATTCACAACCTGAGAAGTAAAATGTGATTCTTTTAAACCAAATTATCCAATAAAATTAGATTTACTGAAAATGCAAAGGTGTCATTTTCCCATTTTTGGGAAAAAAACATTGCAATTCAGTTTAATATCTTAAAAAGACATAACATGGGATAAATATTTGTAATAATTTGTGCTGCTAGATACTGAATTTGAATTATTGCATCAATTATTGGATTCAATTGCACTGCGCAAAATTCAGGCTCAGTTTTAGAATTGAACTTCAATTCTGAGTGCCATGTCAAGTACATAGCAAACATCCATGAGAACAAATTGATTGCAGATTCAAGTTAAATCAGGTTTGCTTCAAATTTAATTTGGTACGTACATGCCTCTACCGTTCAAGTACACCCTCCAGTATCATACTACGACCATAGAAATTCATCTTTGGTCACATCTTGTTGCATGTCAAAGACATCACCTCACTTTCCCTCTGAACGCTTTGGGACCAACTAATACCTTGGTCATAAATGGTCTCATTGAAGCCAACATGGCAGACCCCACAGGGCTGCTGTAGATAGTTCAGCCTTGAAGCCAGCCATTTGGTTTTTGTTTACATTTATGATTCTAACGAAGTCAGGGAAATATGCCATGATCTCAAGTTAGCTTTAGCCTTAACTAACTGACTGTTGTGGCCAACAGTTATTACTCGGACCCAAAGCATTTTAGGGGAAAGTGAGTCAATGCAATCAACACGCTACAAGAAGAGATCATAAAATCAATTTCTATGACTGAATATGACACTGGAGGGTGTGCTTAAAAGCAGGAAAGCATGTATGGACCTTTAAGTTTAAAGCAAGCCTGATTAAACTTGGAACCGTGCTTAATTGTTTATCCTCATGGTGTAGCCTATGTACTGGACGTGCCACTTGAAATTGTTTTGTATAACTTAACCTACATTTTGCAAACTGAAATTAAATTTTATATTTTTGACTTTAAGGAATTTAGAGGGTTGAACTTTCAAGTGGAACAAAAGCAATCTTAAAACTTTAAATTCAAATTCGGATCATACTTCACAAATTCAATATAGTAATTCAAATCAAGTTTCTTGTGGCACAAATCTCAGCCCATGGATAAACAAAAAGATGAAATTGAGCCCTGGAATCTGCACCTTCAAACAGCTGGATTTAGTGCCCCTGCAGACATGAAGAGCCTAAAATGTCACTGCATCCTCTCTTGATGTGCCCATCATTCCTCAGGCAGCACGAACTCTAAGCCCTCTAAAATCCATTTCTCTACTGGCCTTGAGTCTGGCTGGCAGCTTTGGGAAAGAAAAAAAAACTGCAGCTGCCAAGACATTCACTAGCGAGCTTGGACCATATTTGGTGGAAGGAAGGAAGCAGGGTAACAGGCATCTCTGGCCATCTCTCACTCTGATTAATGCTTCAGAGACTCTTTCAGATTTGGCATGTGGTGGCTGAAGTGATGCCAGCCTGTCTCGTCCTGACATATTGGGCAGGCAGGCAGACATGATAGACATCAAACACAACACATTGAAGAGAAATCAACTCTTCATTTCAAGTAGAGAAAAACAACGAGTTGTATCACCTCTCCTGACCTGTTCGAGGTGTGCACAGTGTTGCTGCTGCTTTTAGAGTTCAATGCATGAGTGACAAGATACAGAATCACCCGTCACATACTTCTCATATATATTTATACCTCTGCAAACAACATATTTGAGCTTGTCTGAAGTAGGATATCTTTCAGGCCACCCACTCCAGAGCTCCTTTTCACACACATTTTGCAGATGGCTGAGATTTCTGCTCGCTATGATGACAGCAGAGGCCTCCCTATCAGCTGCTTCTGCTGAAGTCAAGGGAACATGAGAGACCTTGATGTCTCATATTGTGCAGACACTGGGTCTTCTGTTGTTTAGTCAACAGATCAATAGAAAGGATGTTCAACTTGAGTCCTGTAGCACTTTGACTTCAAAACATCATTATTTATTTATGTGGCAGCTGGTGAAATGAAGAAGCTCCAAAGCTGCTTTGGAAGCTGGCAGGAGTCAGGGATTTTGATCAAGATGAGACTGTAAAATGCATGTAAAGGATACATGCTCCGAGAAATACAAGGTTTAATAAGAAAGAGAAGCAACGTACAAATGTGGCTTATATTTTCTTTGTGACTATGATCTCAACTAGGAATTGGGATTGATTCAGTTTTATTGATACCAATACCCTTATTGATTCCCTTATCAATTCCTCCTGCAAATTTTTCAACAACATTTTATTGAGTTTATAAGTAAATAAGTACGAAATTGGTCAATGAATCTGGATATCTCTAGACATAATTAAATAGAAGTAAATAGAAATCTTTGCACATGCTCACTGGATCCTAGATCTAAGGATGTGAATAAATAGAAATGAGTGAAAATCATCACCTGATGTAGATATATTGCTTTGTTGTGTTTTATTGACTTAAGTAGGCCACCAAGCAATGCTTTGAGTTGTTTGGAACCTAAAGCTTGCCTTAGTTTTGCTGAAGTCAGCAATGAGCCTGCACATAACTTTTCTGTTATCCTCCTGTTGGAAAACATTTGCCTGCAAGTATTTTCACATTTAGAGGTTTCAGTAATTGTGATGTTTTTCTGTGATGATAATTGTAATTCTGTTATTCTTCTTGTACAAGCTAGCACTGTTTTCTAGATTGCCTGTGGGACAGTCAGGAGATGTAAATGTAGATGTTGACCGTATTGAATATGAATCTCACATGAGAGAGTGACGCACATTTTCTTTCATGCTCAATTTTAAAGCTTCTTTAGTAAAACTTGAAGCACAAAATCCTGAATCAGTTTTCTTGTAAAACTGTCATCTATCCGCTAAGCTTTGCTAGCTGGACAGAATAGTCCAACTTATTGTAAACAATCCATAAGGGGACCTTTAAGAATAAAGGCTCATGATGCTAATTTCTTATCGATTCTTAACAGGAACAGGTTATCAATTCTAAATCGAATGTAAACTGAAGTAAATGGGGTGAACAAGTGCAGTTCATCAAACAAAGAATCATAAAAATCATCAGAAGAGTGTGTGTAAGACAAAGCCTTGGGTAGTCCTAAAGACCCATCACTGTAGGTCTGATATGTGGATAAGTTATTCTTGCTCCCTAAGCCTGTCAGATGCTTTCCTCTCATCAGAGTCTGTACAGTTACATAATGACAAATTGGTTGAAAAAAGAAGTTGTGAATAAAAATGGATGACAGCTGTCTGCGACAAGAAAGAAAATGCAGGGAATGAGATTTGGTAAGAGAGGAGGAGGAAAGTCGGGAAAATGAGGAGCCCTTTAAAGGAGAAGAATACACAAACAAACTAAATGAATTCAATAACACTGGGCAGGGAGGGCACATCTTAAGGACTTCTCCAACTCAAAACTGCATTTCACCTCTCTGATTCAGACAAATGGCCAGGAAGGACAAGCGGGCTGAGAGACAGAAAGAGAGAACAGGATTGTTCGACTGGTTGATGTAAGGCCTAGGGATGGAGCTGGATGAACGGGCTAAGTGCTAACAGATGTGCTACTAAAGACTTGCATGTCAAGTTGCCACGCTACGTTCTGAACCAGACATCACTGCACTGCAAAGGTCTGCGCACAAGAACCAGTGAAAATGAGGGGGATGCAGGATGTTTGTAAAGAAAGATAGAGGAGTGGGAGGTGTAAGTAGAGACACCAAAGACTGATAGAAACTGACAGAAAGGAAGGAAAAACAGGAAGGAGGACAGAGCAGCAACAAGCAAGTTCCAGAATAAAAACAATTCTACCTTTTAATAACTTGAGGAGAAAACAGCAGTGACCTCTCTCTTTTGTTTATTGGAATTCAATATCCTGGAAAGAGGAAGAATACTCTGAAGTTTGTGTATATGAGTCATGTGAACTGAAGATAATGGAAACCTTTCCAGTGCTTGAGTTTTGGAACGGGACATCCCTTCAAAAACATTCTTTCTTTCACTTCACCACCTGTGCAACAACGGTTGCAGCTGCACAGGTTTCCAGTATGAGAAAGATCACTTGTCTTTAGAAAAAAATAAAAATAAAGGAGTATCGGATCAAAACAGTCCTGTATTTCCCAGCGTAATGCACAGCACAAATTCTAACTGGGATGACAAACTGACAGAGAGGGGGGTAGTTTGGTATTTGGGTCAACATTGTTCCTAAATTCAGCCTTTAATTTGTTTTTGCTCTGAAAAAATGCTCGGCAATATGACATGGTACTCCTCTACTGTTTCAACCCAATGCTCCGAGCTCTGTGTACTTTACCTTCTATCCAAAAGCTTTTAAGTCTCCTAATGAGATTAATTAAGCCAGTCTGGAGTTTGTTTAATGAGGCCCCGGCGGCCTGAAGCATTGAAAGGACTGTCTCTGGAAAATAGAAGCTTCACATACCAAATAAAGGGACGAAAAACTTTAAAAGGGGGGGGGTTTATGAAGTTAAACCGTTGAGTAAAGTGGAGATAATCTGTTTAGCTAAGGGGCAGTGAGACAACTTTAGACACTGGCCATCCTGTTCTGCATCTAATTGGCAAGTTGCTTAACAAATTGTAGCGTAAATTTCACTCTAAATAGGCCCTGAATGTCCACCTTCTTCCTCTGAAATGACCTCATGAAGCTGACTACATGATGCCTCTGAACTCCCCTTAAAACGTTTAGCATCTGCTGCTCTGGCTGCTGTTGACATCCATGTACTCATGGTTCATCTATAAGGGGATACACAATTCTGAATACAAACATCATCGTTGCTCACAAATATCACAATATTTGTATGATTAGGTATGCAAGCTCTACTTGAATCAGCTTTTAACAAGCCTGCCTAATTTCCAGTAGATGTCCCAGATAATGTTTGTGTTGTCTTGAAAAAGAAACTGAACTATTTGTCAGTCTCTTCTTATTTTCTTCTATGAAAAATCGTTCAGACAAACTGCAACAGACAGTAAATTAAGTTAAAAATCAGGGCTTTGAACCAGTTTGTGGGGTTAAAATGAAGACCACAAACTTTTGCCATTTTGGTAGGAACAAAAAAGAAACCAGAAACTTTCCAATGGAGTAGAACAGAAACATTAGAAATAGTAGAAACTGGCGAATACCAGCATTTTTTGTTCTTGATTCAAAAATCCTGTTGGTCATGTTGCCCAATCACATTCACTTGCCATGTTGCTTGATCATCCCACGCCAGCAACCGGGCAGAGTATAGAGAATTCAGCAAAATATAATTAGTGTATTACAAGAAAGATAATCATAAGTAAATTATATAAGAAAATGTATTTCTTATGAACAGGATATTTTTGAAACCTCTGGTCAAAAGCAAGGCCAATGCCAACATTTGCAGACAAATAAGTTGAGTACAGAAAAGATATAGCAGTTAGGCAGAATTTGTTCTCTCTTTTGATATGTAACTAAATCAGGAGATCTGTCCGCAGGGTCAGCGGCAAATTTACCTTAACATCAACACTTGAGAATGCCCAGGCCTATAGTAAACTGTAGTGTTTGTTGTGAGAAATAACTGGCCATTGGAAAATGTCATTTAAAAATACTGTTTCGGGACAAACCGATTGAGAAGAAAATTCTGATTCAAAGCCCTGGCAAATTCTCTAGTCCTGATGAAAGAAGTTTGAAAATATAAACCAGCAATGTGTCTTAGTAACAGAGCGGATTGATCACACACACTATAGCCTTAGCTAGATCTGGCTCATGGTGATACTGTCAGTGTTGTTGAGTATTCAGTAACACCATATCAAGTCGTTCCGTAATGCATCAACAGCTTCACCCCTCACATCGCAAATTAGATTTCAGATTTAATTTAAGAGCAGGTGATACAGCAGAATGTGGGCACCTCTGAAAGTTGGAGCCATGTAAACAGATCAAAGGCTTTTAGTTCAAACAGCAGCAGTTCGTCATCTCAACTTTAATGCAGAACACCAAGAAAGGCACCAAAAGCTTGGTTCCCCCTCCTCTAGCTGCAGGGACACATCAAATAAATATTTTGGCAAGCTGTTTAGAGGGTTACAAAGTCAGACACTAAATGCTTCTGATTACAATTATGTGAATGAGAAAAAAAACGTGCCTACAAGTTGTTGGCAGAAACGTTGATGGAAATGGTTTTAGGCAAAATCAAGACCTCAGCATGAGTTTTCACACTTTTTTCCCCCCAAGTCATCAAAAATCAAATCAGTCTTACCTATTTGCCGCTCCAGATCGGCTGCTTCATCTGGTGTGGCTCTGGGCAGCACCCCTGGGTCACTAAAGCTAGTTCTCAGGAGGGTCCCGAGTACAAACACAAACAGCACTCCTCCTATGACTGGGATAACTGGAGTCAACCGCATGGCCAGGTACGGACAACTGGTTGGACAGGTAGAGAGAAAAAGGGAGAAATGAGCAAAAAGTGAACAGGACACAGGATTTTGCACCATGTTTGGTTGAGAGGTAAACATCTGGAAGTTCAAATAGCCTGAATCTAACAAAAACAGCAAACTATCTGAAGGGGAGGTGTTTTCTTTTCTTATTAGACCTGTTTTTCCTGGAATAAGCCCAGTCAGGAAAAAAAACAAAAACAAAAACAAAACAAAAAAAAAACTTTACTGGTTGTTTGTAGAAGTGGAGTTTTCAAAGTGACAGGGATAAGACAGAAGCTACACATCCCCTTTCCTCTCTTAACCTCCGGCCCATTGAACTGGGTTCAGGGTCAGCACAGAAATATTCTTGACAGGAAAAACTCAGTAAACATGTGGTCGACATATGTGCTGTGGAATGCTGTTCAGGAATGTAAAATAATTCTCTAAATCCAAGGTTCAACAAATTAGGGCACCCATAAAAGCTCTTTACATTTGCTCATCTTAAAGTGAAAGTAAATGAACCATCCTCTTTCACTCACTTCTGTCTCTTAGATCTCTTTTTCCTTCTCTCCTACCACTAAAAAGTAACGATTACAATGTTAGTAATCACACGAAAAGTAAATCATTAGTCTTACATCAATCAAGATTTTCAATGATTAGTTTTTAGTTCTCATGTACAATTCAACATATTCTAAGTGCCAAATAAGGACCATAATTTAAAAGTGCAAATCATTGCCTGGTTAAAGGTTGATTGAAGGAGGATGAAAGGAGATGCTTTTCAAAAAATGTCCAAAATTCAAACTGCTAGAAAAGTGTTTCTCCCTCATATAAACTTTCTTATCTTTGAAAAAAAATCTAATACATACAGCTCTGCAGAAGGTGGTTTAAACTCAAAACCACTAACTAGTGATGGGAAACTACATCTCTCTCTAGATGTTAAAAGTGAGATTTAAAAACAACAAATGTGGTTCAGATAAAAAACAAAAACAAACTCAAACCATGTAGCCTGCCCTCAATAAATACAATCAAACTTTTCAATAATACATGTATAAAAATGGAATACTGTCCATCATCAGCTCACACACCATCCAACCAGGCTTCAGATGGTTGCACCCTGGGAGGGCAGTTACATCCGCAGATCCATGCCAACAACAGTTATTCTGAAAAACCAAGCCAAACTATATTTAGGCAGCTCATGTTGGGTCTCACTACAGACAGAGAGGATGTGAATACAGATCTGGACCATTGGATCTGTGTAGCTCTGCTAACTGGGATCTCATCTACACACATTTTCTGTCTTCACCTAAACTGCTGAAGATGAATGCACCAAAGCCCTTTGGAAAAAGTCAGTTAACATGATTTTTTTCGCCAAAAGCGAAAACATTCATCATGAGCTTTTAACAAAAAAAAAACAAAAAAAAAAACACACTGATCCTGAATCCAACACAAAAAACACCCTTGCTGTTTTATGGAGTGTTGAAGCTGTGATAAACACACTGTCTACAACTCAAACCGCTCCCCCACCTGAGTGAACACAGGCCAGTCCTGCTGCTCCTCTGCATCTGGAGTGAGACTGGACTAAGCAGCAAACACTGGGATGTCTGGGACATCAGCATGGGGCACCAGGCAGGACAACATGGTGCAGCACAAACATCTCTCCAGTTAAAATACTTATTTGAAGTGCCAGAGGTCATTGTACTGGACACTGACTGTGCCAAAGTGGAACACACACAACATGTATCTGACACTTGCTGTCAGAACATACAATGCTTTGTTTTTTTCTGCTTTTAGAGTCATAAACCAGGCCTGGAGAAGACAAATTTTCCAGTACTTTGTCATAAGAAAGTAATTCAGAACAAGGCATATTTCCAGCTTTTGTTGAGGCGGTGGCCATCTTGGTGTAAGTTACAGCACCTCTGTTGACCCTGCCTGTCAAAATACATCAAATGCAAAAACTGTTTTTTACAGGCGCACTATCTATTCAGCTACTATTTGTATATCCTATCAAACATTAAAAGTCCACCTATGGAAAACACAGTCAAGTCAGCTGCTACCTTTTAGTTAAAAGATATAAGTTCTTGTTAGAGCCCCAAGTATTTTCTCCATAAATGAATAAATAAAGATGACAACATGGGGTCTGACGATATAAGATAGTGACAAACTGACCGTGTCCATAACCTGCCAATCAACAGAGAGAATTTTGCTTTTACACTCTATCCAATAATATCCTATTCTCATACACAGATGCACACTGGTGGCAACATTAATGCACAGACAGAGAACTCTAATACAAACCAAAAGCTTAGCAAATGTCAGGTCTGTCACGTCAAGTGAATTTTTCAAATGCTCACCCTGAGCATGACAACAGCACTTGAGGCGTTTCGAGTCAAACGACTGTTTGATAGTCACTAGCATCTACTTGATGAATACTCGTCATCAACAGGCACTGGCGGCATCTGACTTGACCTCTGTGCAGGTGTTTGTGAGTGGCAGCACAGTGTGGCGTATATTCATGTTTAACTGTCATACTTAGTATTGGCGTTTCTCTGTTTCTGAATCTCGCAGTATTACACCCAGATTTACAACAACTGATTCTAATTGATCTCCTTGTTTTGCAATTTGATGCAATAAGCAATCTTCTTTTATTTTTCATGTGCTTAGTAGCACCTTTTTTTGTTTTAATGCAGTTTGCAAACAACTTCTGAACGTTACACAACCACTCTCTGCTGGCAGAAATGTTAAAAAAGTGTTATTCTTAACACTTGTAGTGTTAAAAAACTTTAGTTACTGTATTTTCCAGACAAGATAAGCTTTGCATTTATCATATGATATTTGTCTTTTTTTATAATTCACTCATTATTTAAGTATCTAAGAACCATAAACCATCCCTGAACAGTACATTTCAAAAAGTTTCTTGAAGGGTCTCAGTGTTTTGTAATTAGTTGTGTATCCCCTATATCAGGGAAGAAAGGACTATGTCTCAGTGGCAAATTAACTACATGGAGTGCACTGCAAAGGTGGTGAATGCAAATTAAGTCTCACTCTGTTTTAAGAATTTACATTCTGAAATTTTCACTTGATCCTACTTGTTCATCATTTGCAACCAATTCAAGTTGGAGCAGTTATATTCTTTAAATTTAATTGAGATTGATTTGAATTCCTGCTTTTGTCAGACAGGAATCATGCAAAAAATGAAACTGTGATCTGGAAGAGAGGGGATTACAGTACTATACAATGTTCAGCCTGCATAGATAAGATACTGTATGGTTATTCAAATTCTAAACCTAGTTAATCTGATGATTTCTTCAACTCTCTTCCCTTTTTGTAAATACTGGCTTTTATGGAGGTCACTGGAGTCTCTTTATATCTGATCAAAGTAAATTATTCTGTGGCTAAAATGTTAGTCAATGAGGTTGCTATTGTGCTTATGTCAATGAGAATTTTTTTATTACTTGCTGTATTATTTTCTAAATAAATTGAAATATAATAAAACTGTACTGCTTTTTACAGTTTTTCTCTAGCTTAGGCTTGAAACTCTGCTTTTTGTCTTTCTAGACTTCACTTTTCAAGAGAGGATTAGTTTGAGTGTACTGGTCATTAACTGGTAACACAGTATTGAAAAGACATGAAAAAAGTGGGGATATAGTCACAATTAAGCCATAAAAAAAGAGGTTTTGGATCAGTGGGATGTTACGTCCATATATGGTTGCAAGTCATGGTCTATGATCTAAACAATGTCCCATTGCTTGCTGCCTTTTGTATAGATAACCTCCAGCAACAGACACATGCTTTGCAGGTGATCAGAGAGAGATCCCCCAGTATGTCCTTCTCTTAGATACATGATTGCTTTGTGTTGTATCATATCAACCTTCTCAGGCTATAAAAGTTATGTGCAGCTGCCTGTTGCTGCTGATGAAATTCATCACAATCTTATTTTTGGATCCTTGTCAAATGCTCTGACCTTCACATTCATGATCTATATGCAGATCAACAGTTGTGATAATTGGGAAAAAGGGAAACCCACAATACGCAAGAGGTAGTAGAAGAATTAGAAATCCATATAAAATGTGTTGATGCCGAATAGTCAGAAGATTTTACACACAGGGAACTGAAGGAACAAAATCTGTTAAAATGAACCCTGATCAAAGATTTTGAAACACTATTCAGAGGTCAGATAAGGGTCATATTAAGAGTTGTTAAGAGATGCCATACCACTGAAAGTTAGAAATCAAAGTATTTCTGTAAATGCAGATCTGTCCTCATCTAAGAGACAGAATAATTTATCATGAGCAAATGGGAATGGATGACTAAGTGAACAACACATTCTCTGCCTTAAGAAGCTGGGTCTCAGTGTGTCAAAGAGGAGGAACAATAAAAAGGCACCCATGTGTAAGGGACAGTCACAGGTTGGTTGAATGGATGGTCAGGTTTAACAGCAAACTCCGTAGAAAAGGAGAATGGTTGCAACAGCAAGCTTCCTCCCTCATCAAATGGATCAATGAAGTTATGAGGACAAACTACAGGTTGGAACAGTGAACACTGAAAAAGAATAATAACCTCAGCAATCTTTGGTATTTGTTTGGGGTGTTAAGAACGAATACCGCTGATGAAATTAAACATTTCCAAAGTTACATCTTTATTTCCTTTGTGGTTTGATAAAAAGTTGTATATTTAACTGGGACTTTGGGGGCTTTGTTGCCATAGAGACCAACGGTATCCAATGTCAGACATGGTAAATTTTGAAAGGGAAGGTGGTTACCCTGGAAACAGCCACATGAGTGAGCTGAAGCCTCCAAGGAAGACAAAAAGAAACAAAGACGTTCAACCAGACTGAGACAGCATGGTGACTTTCATTACAATCACTTTAAATGTCTGAGCATGCCGTGTGGTTGATGAATACAAAGTTTTTTGTTGAAGTGCATTTTTTGGTTTCTGGTACTTCTGAAGCCAGCCTCAAGTGAACATTTGATAAACTGCTTTATTTTTTGCACTCCTGCTTTGCCCAGTATCTTCAGACCACAGGTTGTCACTTGGGAAAAACCTCTGGAGCCTGCATGGCTGAGCTGTTGTTATGGTACTTTAGACAATGTGTAAAAGCTTTTTTGGTTTCACACATGTAGGAAAAGTGATTTCATGTGCTCTGTTTTTTTTTCTATTATTGCACTAAAATGTGTCAAACAAAGCCAAGCTGACCTGAAGTGAACCAAAGATTTTTTTGGCCCCCAATAATCAGTGCACAAAAAGTCTGACCATTGAGAGAGGTTAACTTAGATTTGCATCACAGTCTTGTGACAACCAGTCTGTACTGTACACAGCTGTGCAAATGTTGGTTGTGTAATGTAAAGAACATAATAACTCTTTACTGTGTGAGTAGGAATCACCTTCATTTCAATTTCTCACTTACAGGAAGTATCTGGAGCGAGTGTCTGTTTTCATCCAAAATGAAATCAACAACTCCCATCAAGTCAGCACTCCAGCCCATGACATGATAAACAAGTCTGCTGCTAAAACTCTCCAATGTAGCAATCCACATTTCTGGTACTACAGCTTTTTTTCAGCTGATAAAGGGTGATACTTTGGTGGTGATACTTTTGGGAATCCCTTACATTTGGAATGACAAACAACAAAAACATCACTGAAATGAGAACAAAAATATTGAATACACCCGTCATCTGGTGGGATCATTCCAAAGCTCAGCTTTTCAGCAAATGTCATCTGTGCTGTAGTGGGACATGATTAGTCTCATAGAATACCAAAAGGTAATCTTTCTGCTTCTGGTCTCCCAAGGTTTCCCTTCTCTTTTCCCTCCCTAAAGGGTGCACAAATCTCAACAATAATCCAATCCAGATTACCGTTATCACATTTCCTATTAAATCCTCTTACGATGCCAACCAGTTTTTCAAACCCAGCAGGGAGTTAAGCTCGGGGGACTTTCATCTCTGCTTGATGTACCCACATGTAGCCGGCTTCACTCAGCCCTGCTCACTGGCTGTCCTCTCAGTGTCACCTGAGATAAACTGCGCCCTCGTACTCTCTTCTTCAGTCATGCAGGGTTAAAGGCAATCGATATCCTGTGATGTGCAAAAAAAGCCGCTCAAACATAGATCATCCTTCCATACTCACACAAAACTGAGGGCTACAGTTGTGATCAATAATTCTCTTGAGGAGATGTATTCTACCCAGAGATGATATTAAAAAGTGATGCTGGAACAAATTGATGCTTAAAATGAGCTAAAAGATGTGTGTAATGCATTTAAAGCACTTAGTGGGCTGTCACTCTAAAGTCTACTCATGTGGGCAACAGAGACATGAGGCTTTGTCAGCTTTACCCTTTATTACATTTTAATTGCTTTTGATGGCAGGAAGGGGCAGAGCACAGACCTCTTAGCAGTCACCCGCCTCATTTGACAGTAAAACCTCTGACATACTTATGAAAATGTAAATTTTTGCAAAAAAGTACTTTGTGGGACAATGATTTTCAGTCGACTTTTATTGAGATGTAGCTCTCGTAAGATAGTCTGAAGCACTATTGAGAACTCTTCAGATCTGCACTGTTACAGTTTCCAACGCATGTCATGCACTCAGCTACCATTTGAGCAGGGAGTAGATGTGCTACAACTGGGAGGCTGTGCAACAACCAGAAAGTGTTAAGATTGATTGTAAACTTGAATCATGCCAAAGAGAGAATTCATATTACAAAAGCCACAGCTGGAAATGGTTATGCTGTTTTATCCAGTCAAGACAGCATATCTTCCTCTGTCCTCTACAACAAAACAGAGAGGCAATGACATTTTTGACGACATATTCTGCATCAAATTAGCATCCAAAAATGTATTCAATCTTAAGTAAACTAGAACTGTCTGGCTGATATTTGTACAGTCAGAAACAAAGTCTACTGTTCTTGTTAACCTGGTTAAAAAAACAACAGTATGCAGCTTTTTAAGCTGTATTTTTATGTGTTAACATTTATGCAATAGATGTACTTTATTTGCTAAAGTGTGAGCCAGTAAGAAAAAAAGTCAGGAGTGGCAAACTTTTGTAAATTCTTATTTGACAACATGGTTGAAGAGGAAAGTAATGAGCAGTTCCTGTGCCAGGAAACCTCATCTAACATGGGTGTGACTGTTCAAATTATGTGGACAAAGACTGTTGCAATAGCCTGCATTATGACACAAAAGCTGAGTTCTTTTTTTGCCTCAGCATGCAGTGAGCACAATTTCTATTCTTTAGGAATAATATGCAAACCTATCACTGTATAGGGAAGAAAGAGTCACTGTTTCACCACATTCCTTTTTTTTTTTTAAACTAGACAGCAAAAAAATGGCTTTGCTGAGGGGTCATGGGAGTTGAAGTATTCTTCAGGCGAACAGATATACAACGCTGAGTGTGTTCATTAAACAGATCTCTCATGGGTCCAAAGGTCTTCTATTCAAATGGAAGAAAAAATGATAATCTCCCTCCCTGAGGCACTTGACCTCAGTCCACTTGTCCATCTTAAGTGTTTAGAAAGTTTCACTACATTCATCCTATGGACAAACATGGATGAGCACTTCAAGAAAGCTTTTGTGCCAACTTTCCAGGTTTTGCTTTCGAGCAGTAAAACCTTCAAGTTTATATTAAGTTTACAGCGTCAAGGGTGGACAGCTGTGGGGTGAGTAAGTCTGTCAGAATGCAGTCACATGTTCATTTTTTCAATGTTGCCCTGGAGTTGTAGGTGTGACATTCAAAGTCTCAAATACATACAATCACTGAGCTCCCCTGCTTTGACCTTAAATCAAAAACTTTCTTAAGTCCTGTACATTCTTTTTTCTAGGTTCAACTTATCGTTGTATTATATCTTATGGGTTCTTACAGTTACGACTGCACTTCACACTTTGTTTAACGCTGTAATTCTGGTAATTTTCTCATTGTGGGACGAATAAAGGATTATGTGAACTTGTGTTAAAATCATCTTAAAAGAGGAAACATTTGTTCATCTAACACATCCCTGACGTATTGGTGAACTGAATCTTCATTTCAGTTTCCAGTGAAGTCAAGGGGAAATGATCCTGCTCTACAAAAAGAAGAAACCTGTCTGTCCTCATTTGAAGCCAAGAGCATCAGATGGAATTCATTACAGTAACATTGTAACAAACCTGCTAATGCATCTTAACTTCCTGTAATCAAATTGGGAGTGGTGCCAACAGCTATTTCGATATGCCAGAAATGCCAGGTTAGACAACAACATATGCAGCAGCAAAATCAGGCATTGTGCTTTCTACAGAGTACAACAAGAGAGCTGTATAAAAGTGCCTGGCAGTGTACAGCTCACAACAAGCACTATAAATAAACGGTTACAGGCTTTACTTAAGGACATAAATTAGATGAGACTGAATGAGTAGAACACTTAAATCAAGGCTGGAACTATTGTTGTAACACTGATTTAGACTTTTGTCTGCGGGGTGTTCTGCCCAAAGACCCAGGCTTTAGAGTGTATTACAGAAGAATATGAGTATTTCTTCATAGCAAGTTATGAACTGCAGTGACTTCACCGTAAAAAATGCAATTTTTTTTATTATCATGAAATTTGGAATAGATGCTGCACCAGGATGTAAGCCACAAACTGCTGTAGCGGGCTCCCAGAGGAAAACAGATCTAGGCCCTGTTTCTGTTTGAAGACTTCCATGGCGTTCAGCAACATGCAGTTTCTATGTCACTGTGTAGCTCTCTTTAACTGCTGCCGTTTGTTTTGGCCACCCTGCTCGCTCTCCCTTCACTTGATACCCAGTCTACAGCTGTGCTAATAGCTGAGAGTAATGGATGAACCCACTGCTCAGATCAGTTTGACATGCGACACACCCCTACGCTGGCCACTTCTTTGAAGTTGCGGCGTCTTTTCAATCAAATCAGCATCCCACAGAGTTTGTTTACTTTATAGTATAACTGTTTTTGCAAGTTAAATAGATCATGCGTAAACATTGTTGTAGCGGATTTCTGTGCCAGTTCTTATGCCTGGTTGATAAAAGAGGAACAATGTGCCCAGCATGCTTTGTGCATCGAAGCAGTCACTTGCTTCCTCCAGTGCTGTCTTCTGGGGATATTACATAACCCAGTAAAATACCTTTCTCCATATTTTATACATTTCATACATTTCTCACATGGTGTCTGTGAAGACTTTCTAAGTGATCTTGAAAAAACGTGATATCTAGATATGTCTGATCATAATCCACATCTTAAAAGGAGATTCCCAGTGCCAAAACAGGTTGTTCTCTGAATGCTAACTCCTAGGTTCCCAATGAGGTCAGACTGGACCGGATTGATTTACGGTACGTCAAAGCCTCTATGACAACATCATGCCAGATGCTGAAGTTTTGCAGTTAGAAGAAAGATCTGTTTTTTTTTCTCTGCTGAAAACAATCTATTTGATTTATTGAGTAGTAGTAGTGGACTTGGTGTCCACTACTACTACTCAATAAATCAACTAGACTACCTGATAGAAAAGAGACAGAAGAGCAGAAGAAAGCTAAACAGGTGAGTGATAGAGCACAAGCTAAAGGCTAAAACATGGGCTGAGCTGTCTGTGATAATGTTCATTCCATTTTATGTGCAGCGGTTATACTAGGGATGGAGCGGTTTATGAAAAAAATCTGAACCATTTGGTTTTCCTGACGCGGCTCGGGGCGCATGCGTGCCGTTCGTTTTTTTTTTCTCCTTTGTTTATCTTCTCAGTTTGGAACGCATGTAATTATGGTCATATGCCTGAATATGCCTGAGAAAACAGTGACCACAAAACCGTGATATGAACCAGTGATCTGTTCAAACTTGAAAAAACTGTATCATATCTTATATACCAGAATGTGTAAGTTTTGTGTGGTACCATTATGGTCAAGAAAGAGATTCCTTTTTTATCTTGTGAAAAGCTAATAAAATTTACACAAATGCAAATTTGCAACAAGTCATCAAGTATACAGTTACCTCAAAAAGTAACTTTAGCTGTATGCAAACACTTAACAAACAACAGTTATCTAAAGTACACAAAGCTCTTTAAACACAAATGTATGGAAATGGCACTCAAATCCTATCAATGTCACAACATCATAGGCAGGGTAAACATGAAGCTTTGAACTGCTGTGACATTTTGGTAAATGTTCATCCTTGTTCATACTCTTCATCTAATCACTTCACAGGGAAACAGATCTTCGGATTTTTGATGCACGTGAGTATGAAAACAGTAATCTGATCATTAATGCAAAAAAAATTTGTTGATCTCTAATTTAATTTTTGTTTTTATTACTTGACAGAAAAATCTGAAGACACGCAGGAAAGGAGGTGTTACCAAACTAGACTCAAACCAAAGCTCTGCTGTCAGCACTGCATGTGACCTGCATGGGTACCCAGGGTGTGATTAATTATTTGTTCAATAAATTGCCAATTTAGTTTTAATAGGGACCAAGGTGGCTTTGCTAACTCTTTTCCATTCAATCAGGACATGCACATAAAAAGAAAAAAAAAGGACAGACAAGGCTCAGAAGTAGTTGGACATGCATTGTGCACAAGGTCAGTGTCTGTATCCCCAACTCCTTCTGCCCACATATCAAAGTGTCCTTGAGCAGAATATTGCACTGACATTTCCTCTGACGGTTATGCAATCACCTAACTTCAATCATAGCATTAGTAAGAGTGGAAATGGAGCACAGTGTTAATCTCAGCTCGACAATGGTCCTTTAAAAAGCCTCAAACTACTCATCTCAAATGTAAAGCTTTATCCTTGTGGGTTTAAGATCAATTTTCACAACAAAACAAACAGCAAAACATAGCCCCACTCCAAAAGGCTGCCAGACTGGACTTTCACAAGACATAAGGGTGAGGAGGCAACATGTGCAAAAGCAGTACACATGGACGTCTGTGGGGAGTCAGCTACACAATAATAAACACTGCAAAGTCTGCGGGTCACTAACAGAGTTTATTGTGCATGGCTGAGCACCCCTCAGACAGGCAGAGAAAACAAGCTAAAAGAAAAATTAAAATGCAGAGGAACCTCGGGTACACAATATGCACTCGTCTCTATCCCTATCCCTAAACACTCGCCATCTGTTGACTCTGTCTGGATTTCACAGATCAAAACATCATCTTTAAATAGAAATAGACCAGGTGTCTTCAAAGCACTGCCTCATTTAAGAACTATAATAGGATACAGAGGCAATTCATATGACAGAAGGATCCCTCTCGAACTGAACAGAGAGCTGTGTCTCACTATGCTGACAACGAGAGAGGGGTTAGAAAAACACATCTAATCGAAACGCATTACAGATAATGACAACAGAAGGCAGCGTGCAGGTCTGCTGACTATCACCCTGTCCAATAAATGTATGCTTTCAGCTGAGAGGAAGAGGAGGGGGGGGCAAGAGGAGAGCCAGGAGGGCTCAGCCAGCCTGGGGACATGGACAGTTGAGCAGGGAGGACAGATCTAAGCTGAAATGTGGCTTTGTGGTTGCACTGCGTTCCTGAAAAATGTCCCCTGTAGTCACAACAAACAGAGGACAGTACACTGGGCTCCATTGACTGGACACTGTGTAGGAAATGAAGCCACATGAGGGGGAGAGGTATCATCAGGAAGCATCTGGCATCCTCTGTTTGAGTGCTGGGGGGACATCCAGGCTCAAATGGACACTGCAGCACGTTTCCCTCCCATTTCAATCATGTTCCTTTGACTGTTCTCTAGTTTAGGCTGATGTGAGTTAATCCTGAATTGTAGTTTCTCCAGAAGTTTGCCCTTTGCTCGTGAGTTATGTCAGTATCTGTGCAGTGGTGACAAAGCATTGAAAGAAGAAGTGGTCCAGAGGTCACTGCTGATACATGTGCAGCGTTGCATCTGTGAATAACTTATCAAGTGAAGAAAGCAATCTGAAAGGGGTTTGGAATATGACATGGATTTCAATTTTAAGCTATTTCTTGGCAGGTAACGCTTTGAAATTAATCTCAAGATTGATTTTTTATCTTATTAGTTAACTATTTACTTCAAAACAGTAGAGAACTACTTCTTTGTCATCTGATCTAGAGTCAGCTCATTAAGTATGAACTTTTACAACCCTGATAGTGAAGAGCAGCCATCAGCCACAGCACAAACTTTGCCTATTGAGCTTTCTTTGGCTTTAGAGCACTTTGGCCTGATAAGGACTGCCTGATGGACTAACAAATCTCAAGATGAAGCAGGAATCTTATCTAGCAAAGATGGGGTTTCCAGGATGACAGATGAGAGTGCATCAACTCTCTCATTATTCCTGAGTAATCACTCTGTCCTGGTGTACAGCCCAGCTCTCGGGTCAGTGTCTGTGTGTACATGCTGTGTCATGCACTTCAGACACAGGTGGGCCAGAATGGGGTGAAGATGAGAGGCTGGATGAGACACTGTTGGGAAATAGTACATTCTGCCTGATTACAGGTTTGTCTACCAGTGGGACCAAGACAGAGGGCTCCTTTGGGATGGTATGTGACTGTGATTAAGGGCTTGTAAGTGGCACACATAGACACTCACTAAAATCTAATCCATAAAACTTGGGTGAAGTGTAGGGCTGGGCAATTAATTGCAAATTAGATTAAATTGCAATATGGCCTGCTGCAATATTCTAATCTCAGACAGTGCAATATTTCCTGCCAGTTACAATTTTTTTTTGCAGTAGATGTCCCATGCTTCACACCAGTGTTACTCAACCAAAGAGCCAGATTGTTGAAATCTATCTTTGCAGGAGAAACAATCTAAGTGATAAAGGGGGCAAACCCAGTAAGAATTAGCACTAAAAATAAGCTTCAGGTGGCAAATATGGTTAGAAGAAGCAAAAATAAGTGAAAAGGGGCAAAAATTCTGAGAAAACTTGGAAAATGGTCATGAAGTGATTAAAATGGTCCAAAATCTGCAGGAAAAAATAATGAAAAGTGACTTCAACGGGCAATAAGCAGTTAAGAGAAGCAAGGAGAGTATTTGAATTTGGTAAAGACATTGAATTTGGGGTTTTCATTCATTATCTGTTAGCTATAATCATCAACATTTCAAGAAATAAAGACCTGAAATGGTTCACTCTCAGGACTGTATATAACACCTGGGTTTCATTTTCTGAAATGAGGATAATATTGAACTCTTTTGTGATAATCTATCATTTTGAGATTTACCTATTAATGCAAACAGAGTTTCTACAATACATAAGATGGAATGAGAACCTAAAAATAATTGCACACGAAATCAAAATTGTGACATGGGGAAAAGTAATTGCAATTAGATTATTTTTGCAAATCTTTCAGCCCTAGTGATGTCATTCAATCAGTTTTATAAGTCTTTTGGACTTTGAAATATGATAACTGCCAACTAATTGAGCCGGACAATAAATGAAACCTGTAAGTCGACTCTGTGTAAGTTAGCATTTTGTCATTATACAGGTCAAATTACACACTCTATACCTTAAACCCCATTCTGCCTGGAGGCAAAACCCTCAACAGGTCAGGATTCAATATCCTGCACAAGGATACTTCAGTTAAGTTAATGTTTGCCCACTTGAGCAGTTTAAGGACAAACCTTTTAGCTGGAGGGTATTCTTACAACAAGCCCTGCATAGCAAAACGTCACTGTGAATCCTGAAACAGAAGCTTCTGCCCACTTTTAAATCACATTATAGTATTCATAAGCAGCAAACAAATTAAAGCAGGAAATTTTCACTTTGTGATGCCATACCAGGGTAGTTGACATCAGCATTAGTCCTGCACCTCTTATACAGTTACTTTATGATTGTAACTTCCCTAAAACAGAGAAGCCTCTGCCTAATCCCCTGCCAGTTTTTCCTGACATCTCCCTGAGCCCTGAGGAGATCATAGGAAATAAACCCAGTGATGCCAGTGACATAACTGACCCATATCTAAACTTTTTTTCACTGACAGCTGAGCCCATGAAATGAAATCCCTAATCCACAACGTCAGTGTGCATAAGTTCACAGCAGATATGAGCAAAAATAAAAAGAGCACAAAGTTTCAACAGTACTTACTCAAAGGTGAAGAATAGTCCACAAGTCACTAGAATGAGAACAAGGGTGAGGTAGAAAACCCCTGTCTGTTTGGCCATCATAATCCTCCCATCGCAGTAAAATTTATTCCTCCCTGGGAAGGACTCCCACTTCTTCTTCTTTGGGGTCCTTTTCTTATAAGGGGTCTCCATTGGTGTGGAGCTGCGAGTGCTTATTTGGCTGTACTCGCACTCTCTCATGGACTCAGATACCCCGAGATGCATCAATTGCTGCTTAAAATCCCCACAGCTCAATAAATCCCGGGGCAGATGTGCCTCTGTGAAGAGAATAGACCAGTTCAGTCTTTTCTGATGGGGGCTGCAGTTCGCGTATGAAGGAAAAGTTTGTGATTAGTGCAACACACACTTCCTGTTATCTATAATATCTAGCTAACCCTAATTACAGTAAAGTAGCTTATTAAAACACAACTTACTAATGCTCCAGTAAAGCTACAACTCGAGTCCAGCATGTTTCATTAAACGTGTGGGCGCTAACCTGCCAAATAACTTCACTAAAAGCTCACGCATACCTTAGCTTCACGTTAAAAGCCCCTTTGTTAGCAACAACCTGGTTAGCATTTTATAGCAGCTGAATCGATATTGCTGCTAATGCTAACACCGCTAGCGAGTAGTGGAAAGGACTGGAACTGTAACTTAATATCACAGCGTTAACAACTTTATTTTTTTTCACACTGAAGGCTAAGCTTGTCGTCCACCCTGAAAGACACACGCCTTGTTTGGACTGTTAATGTGTAATCTTTTCCTCGTTACAGAGGCTAAAGTGAAGGTATGAGTGAAAGCTGCGCTGTCAACACTAACGTTACAGGCGCCGTCACAGCTTCACATCCCGGCGGTTGTTCGCTGCTCGGGCTCTGAGGCGACAGTTGAAGCGCTGCCTTACCGGAGCAGAGCAACGCTGGTCGTCGTGTCGGGGTGTTGTCACGTAGCTTCTCCTTTCGTTATCCAGGTTTGTTTCGAACCGATGACAAGGCGAAGAACACCATTTTTAGAAGTTAAAGAGTGAAAAATAGTTTGAAATGTGTCTCCCTCGTCGTCGGAGAACTTGATTTAGAGAAAGGGGGAAATCCGGAGAAAGACCACTCAACCGGGGTGTTCTCAGACGAGCTCCAGCATCCTCCGAGAGACCCTAAGAGTCTTTGCGCACATAACGAAACAAGCGGGACCTTACACCCATATGTCCAAGGGTTTCACGGCGGAAAAAATCATCATAAATATCCCCCATTCAGTAGCGTTTTCGGAAAAAGTTGCTGCCTCCCCCTAGAAGCATGCAGACAGGCCAGTCGACAACCCTCCGTGCACATTGTGTCCCTGACTAACACACCGAGCTGCCACCCTCGCAAACAACAAACATCAACATGGGAGCAGAGCAGAGCCTCCCAGCCTGCTCCTCCCCCTCCAACCCTGGCTGAAGTCACTAGTAAGGAGGTGCACAGGCAGGACGGGCTGTTGAAGGGGTTCCCAAACAGCGGTCCTGGGACCTCTACGCGTCCGTTATGGCTACACTATTAGCAGGGGCGTGTCAAGGGGGGCCCCGGTGTGACCCCTGGGTGCAGCTGAGCAAAGCATCAACATCCTATTGGTGCATTCCTGTCTTATATTGAAGCATCTCGTTCAGTTTGTTTCTCAACAGACAAAAGCTGGCTACAAACTTAAAAACATGGGTTGACACTTCATATTTTTTTAATGATGATTTTTTTTTAAATTTAAAAACAACTTCTTTGAAACCCTCATCCATCAGATTCTGTGGTAGGGCTACCAGACTACATTACTGTTTAATTTCAGGTTGTTGTCTTGTGTCTGTGTAAAGCACGCGCACACTGTCAAACTGAGTTATACCCAAGCATTGCACACCTGCATCACTGTCCCCCTGCTGGTCAGTACGACGTGCAGTCGCATTACTAAATATGACCCAGACCTTAGCACAACTGCCCTCATGCACGGCCCACTGATGTCATTGTGAAGTGTCTATTAACAAGACACGGTCTTATCAGAGTTAGTACAGTAGAGGCTTATGTTTAATTGTTTTGGACTGACACAGCCCCATCTTTGATGAAAATGATTGTCAAGGGGAGCAGTCGCAGCAATCATATATCATGGGTTATGCATAATGTAAGCGCTATGTGCGCATGCTTGTGTTCTTGCATGTAGTGAACAACACTAAAGCACACCTCTCCAAAGCGTGCTGAGGCAGAGAAATGAATCAGGCTTGAGCACAATAAAACTGTGGTCACTCTGATCAATCGAGCCAGACTTCAGGGTTGAAGCACCACACGATTGACCGGCCCTTCAACAACGACCCGGTTCTCAATTCTATGTCTATTTCAACTGAGCTGCAATCTCAGGCTGAGAGGAATAAAGACCTTGTTGAAATGCCTAAAACTGCATTTCTTTGAGGTCCCTCTCGAGGTTGGATGGAGAAACCAAGCACACAATAAACCAAAAAATATAATATCATAAAGACATAATATTTACTGAATAGCTCATTTTGCTATGGCACCTCATGAAAAGGTAGTAATTTTTCTTTTTTAAAATTATTCATCTGCAAAGTTAAACTTTCAAGTTTGCCCATAAAAGGGTGTAACTGACTTGACTGACAGGCAAACCCCCTGTCGCTGTCTGCAAAGAGGTGAGAGGGCCGCTTCTTTCCCTCATTTAAACTTGATCAAAGCTAGGTTGTAACAGATGAGGATGTTATGAAGACTTGGGTTGTGTCTCAAATTGTGTACTTCTGTAATTACAAACACGTATTTGAAGTGCACTGAGTACACTGCACTTCCTAGAACAGTGCAAGAAATCTTTCAGGGTGGTGTTTTCCCCAAATTAGACACTGATGCTTTGAACTTACTGGAAATTACAATCCCATTTCACAACCATTCACAGATGTTCTTCTGTTTTTCATTGATTGCAACTATCGTCTGATCCGTTTCCGCCCCCTCCTCTGTGCAGCCATTATGGCAACTGCTGACAGATCAAAATGCACTGAGGTTTTCCATACTGCCAGTGTGAACACATGATGCACTCAAAATCATAAGTGTAAGTGCAAAAGTTCACGATTTGGGACACAACATAAGTCCAGTCAGTCTAAGGTTTTTACATCCCTTGAATGTTAATGCAGATTCCCTCCTCTTTCTTTCTGCCAGTTACCGATCAGCAATATGCCATGAATCTAAGACTTTGTGCTCTCCAAATTAATTGAGAGTAATATCAAGAAGTTATCCATGCTGTCCATCAAGTCTGTTAGATGTAATGTTTTTAACACATTGGTACAGGAAAGATCAAAACCCTGGCTGTTCTCCCTTTCCATGGATTGATTTGATGTGTGATCTGAACGTCCCTGCATAGCTCACGTTATATAGATTAAATGATACATTCATTAACTTGAAAGAGTTTTGACTGACCAGAACCATGAATTTAACACAGAAAGGTAATAAGTAAGCAATCAGGGTATTAACTTAAGACATTGTGAGATTTCAACTTCCCCTCAAACCTGAAGTGTGCAGGTAAGGTGCACCCTTGTGGCTTCATTTTTGAAGGATGCACGCCTCAATCCAAGGCTTACACAGCAATTTGGGTTTGCTTAATTCTTCACATTTCAGTTTTCCTGTTTAATTTAGAACCATAACCCAAAAATAAATGACCCAGTGACCAAAATAAACCCACAACAACAAAAGAGAGGTGTTCAGATGAGTTTGGCTCTTGGTGTGCTGCAAACTAAACAGGAACATCCTTCTCTCTTCCTGTCCAAGGTTCAAACACTTTCTATCTTTACATGGGCAATATAAAAAACCCCTCTTATTTCAGCAGGAAAGAGGAGTGAGAACTGGATTTTTATGAATGTAAATACCTGCATTTTTAAACAGGACAGCTCTCTTCTAGATAGCTATGACTTTTTTGACCTGTGAATGCTCAGAGGGACTAGTTCAGCATCTGTGCTGTCGTAGGTCGTCTTGTCTTGCAAAGGTGCTATCCCAATATTATCCCAAACTCCTAGAATTCACCAATTTCCACAACAGAGCCTCAAAATTATGTCCCAGACTATATAATTGTAAACACGTCTCTAAATTTAATTTAATGTATTTGATTTTGATTGCATATTTTTAATGTATTGCAATTAATTTTATAGCGAGCTTTTGTACTAGTTTTTTTTATTCCTTTTAATTATGTAGTGCTCATGTCACCTGCCCCAGAGACTACTGTTGAAAATCAGCCAACTTGGCTAAACCGGCATATTTACAGGAATGTTCATCAATGTGCATTGTCTCTGTATATATAAACCAATAAACTAAACAAAACTAAATTGTTGACATGGACCCTCAAACTGTGGACAGACCTAAATAATTCCAAGTGTCTGATGAACTTTGAACAATTTAGATAAGAGCCAAGAAAGCATATATATGTTATTGATGTTATTGGGTATGTCAGTTTTGAGGATGGGATATGTTAGATCTTTATGAATGAGTCAGGGCTTGTCTCTAAGTGTCCCTTTACAGAAGAAATATCAGTGTAATGCAGCACTATTTCATGTTAAAATCATTAGAGATGCAAAAGTTTATTAGTTAAATGTTACTTTATATTCATCTTCTATTCTGAAATAAACTTTAATAATGATCCCTGGATGACAGCCTCAACAGAGGTTACAATTACTGTATGAAACAGGAGAGTGATACTATGAATCATTCAATAATTGGAGGCATTATCATCCACATTAACCTTGTTTCTACTGACAACAGACACAGCTTGTGCCTCATGCTTAGGCCAAAAACAGTTCTACTGTTTTGCAATTTCCTGTTCAGCCTGCACAAGTACAAATGATTTCATCATCAGCCTACAGTTCCTCTGTCATCTGTCCTCCTCCTAACACCTACACATACATGCAAATGTACGCACATACACACAAAAACAGAGGCAACACTCGTGCACACACCTTCTCATTTTAGCTCAGAAGTCACCTGAGAAGTTCAGCACATTCACTCCCACAGCTGTGCAATTATCTATTTTCTCTGAAAAGAAGTCTGGCTGGATTTCATGAAATGTGAGCAGGCTTGATTGTTCTGAACCAAACATCATGTGGGGAGGCGGACATGTTTTTCCTCTGCACTTTTATGCATTTGTTACATAAAAGTGGAAATAAGCATTTAGCAAAGTTATCAGATTGGAAATGGAAAAATATCAACACCAGATTGCCCACAAAATATTTGACATTATACAAAGAGTGCCTGATGCTCAAACACCTCAAAGGAAGTGGTCATGAGGAGAACTTGAAATTGGCCCAGTTAAAGCATCTGCAAACTGCATGAGAGCTCGATTGGCCAGGCTTCAGGGCATGATACAAAGCTTTCAAGGGGCATGTTTCACTTAGTCAATTGGGGGGCTTTGGATGTTTTAAATGGTTGCTAATGAACTGTAAACCTGCCAGATTAATTCCTTAAGTGTGGAGCTTGTTAAGCAATGTGATGACATACGGCTAAGGCTGTTTGTGGAAGGAAATGGGTAGACATGAGAGGGCCTTTGAGGCTCAGTCCAAGAGCAACACAGAGCCTGAATCACAACACTCATTCACATTGTTTCATTTAGATAAGCTGAGCGGTGTAATAGAACAGGCTGAACATGAGAGAAAAGTAGCCTGTACTGCCTTTTTCATCTGACACTCAGCCTGTAAAAAAACACATTTCACATCACAGTGCCATCACACATATTGTAACACATCCCTGGAAAAAGGTCACATTGCTCTCTTTTGAGTTCACCTAGAGCTCATTCATCTACCTACGTTAGTGGTGAGAGGCAGCAGGGCAGTGTACCCGGGCCAGCAAGAGCCAATGACTGGCCCGGCTTCCCTTCAGCCACCACATCCATCCTGTCAGAGCTCGATGACTCAGCTTCTCAGAGGCACAGGAGTGTGGGAGGTTTTTCTCCTGCGGTTGGCTGCCTACGTGAAACGCATCCTCCATCACCAAAAAAGTACACAACCCACTTTCTATCCAAACTTGAAATAACTGACTGAAAAGGAAAACACTCAGGTCTGTAGGCTCTGGCTGAAATGTGCAAGTGCATACCATCAAAGCAGCATCGCAATAGTTTGAGACTCACCTGAAAAGCATATGATGAATAGTTTCTTTTTCAGAGAAACAGAAACTAATCAGGTTGTAAAACACCTCTGAGGCCTCACTGTAAGCAGCTTTAAAGTGTCAGATTTTAATAAGAGGAAGATGAGTGACTCTACCATTCTGCAGCCAATCAACCTTTGAAACTCAGCATGTTTGTTGCTTTCATTTCATCTTCAGGAATTCTATTATTAAAGGCAGCTTAAAATAGGTTTTGATACTGTGCCCACATTTCCCCTGGCTCAGAAAAGGAGACAAAGAAAAACATCATAGTCAAGCAAAAGAGGAAACAGACAATTCTGGGATTAGAAAAACAGATGATCCTGTTTAAAATTAAAACATAAAGAGTACAGGGGAAAAGAACACTCTTTTTTAAAAGTTTGTAATAGTACAGAAATAAAGCAAAGTGCATAGCCAGAACAGGCCTTTGACATCATAACTCTAATGAACTTGCACTTGTGGCACTTTTGTAGTTGGATCAATTGACTAACTGCAATATCATGACCGTGGTAATGATATTGGACAGGAAGGGAGGTGTATTGCTTAAGGTTGAGCAAACACTGTCCTCAGGTCTTCTTATCATGTGTCCTCTGTACTGGTGCTTTTCTGTCACTTTGAGGTTGGAGGAGTCAGTGATTCAATTACTCTGAATAAAATCAATAAGGAGTCCATATAAGCAGTTGATGTTTGTTTTATTGGCCTAAGATTGTCTGGACATAATGCAACGTCTCTGGTGGATAACAATGTTCATTGTACATTTATTTGTGACATGTGCAGCACAGAGTATAAATGTGTTTACTGAATAAAAGGGAGACATGTAGTCATATGAAAAAAAGGCAAAGTTTACAATGAGCTTTCAGGACATTTTGAAGGTTCTTTTCACACGTTTCTTTTGGAGCATTATGTAGATTTAAAAATATGCCCATTGACATGAATGGAGGACAGTAACAAACAGAAATGTGTTCAGTTTCATAAAGTAGCCTCTCCTACATATCCTCTCACCCTGGCACTTCCATGTTTGATTACCAAAGCGATTGTTTTTTCAGCTATAATACAATGCATACAGGAATTTTACATTGAAACATCAGGTACATCTGCAATGTTCAAATATTTGACCCCATTAACAAAATATGTATAATAACAATAACAAATTTTACCAACAATAAAAGCATTTGTTATAGTCACAAAGTCCCATCTCTTGCTATGCTCAATTGAGACTGAAAGAATATGTGCGTCCATTGTACGGTTTATATACACAGTGATGAAAAAATACAGACATAACACAAGTGCTTAGGAAACACAAAGTCCATCTGTGAACGTCGTTGAGGCTATGATTGATAAATTAGACACTTCTCTAGACAGACACGCTTCTTTTATGTTGTTTGGCTGGTGCAATGCTGCCTCCTCATGGCCTCAAGCACACACTGCAGGTGTCTTCAAAGAGTTACATTTTCTTGTTCTCAAAAAGGGACAACTTGCTCTGGTCCTATTGCACAGTTTTATCTTCCAGCGATGGAGACATATACATTTCAATTTAAAAAGTCAGTGTTTTTTCCCCCATGAGTGTTGGCAAAAAAGTTCAAACTACTGTACAGTGTCACATTTTAAATAAATACTCTCCATTAACAAAATGTTGATGAGTGTATTAGCATATATAAAACTGAAAAACACCTCAACTACTCATCAACTCTAAAGGAACCACATAAATCAGCACCAAAATCTGGTGGCAGCTTTGGCTGAAAAAGTAAACCAACAAAAACAAATGCCAAACAGAATATCAAACGTAGCAATCCAACACCAGCAGGTATTAAATATTTGTATTAAAATGAGTTTTCAAATCCCAAAGCCACTTCTTTTTTAACAGGGCCCCAAAGCTATACATATATAGAGATATTTTATTTTATGTGGATATTTCTTTTAAAAAAACAAACATTTTCTGTCATTTTGATAAATAAAAATAGAAAAACACAGAAATATTTAGCCACACGAGTCCTGCCTCTCCTTTTGTCATGATTTCCCTAGGTGAAAGAGAACTTGGCAAATGATGGCCACCACTCCTGTGTTGAGCACCGAGGAGATAGAGAGGTCTAATAATCTGCTTTCATACAGAACAAACTCTGTCTTGTTCTCCTCCACTTTAGCCATGGCTAACAGGCCTTTTGCGGCTCTGCACATCATGTTTATGCTAGGTGGGTCCATGGGCGGGTGCCCCATGTGCAGCAGGCTGTGAGTGTTCTGTTGGTACTGTGCCATGCTAACACCGTCCTCCAAGAAGCCAACCAAATTACCCACGCTGCCCTTCTGCATGGCTATGGCTCGTGCAGCTGTTGGATCTCCTTGAGCAAGGTGTGAGAGGACAGCCACGGCCATCTCCCTGTAGACCTGTGCCTTTCTCTGACCCACATAGCGGACCAAGACTGTGAAGAGTTTCTCCTGCCGGCTGAAAGGCGGCGTAGCTAGCAGGAGGTCGACGTTGCCACCCTGGATGCTCAGCTTGCAGAGGCACTCCAGCACCAGCCTCTGGGGTGTGAGCTGGGAGTAGGGAGGCGCTGAGGGGAAAGGGTCCTGGGCTTCAGCTGAGGGGCACACCATCCAGTGGAGAAGGCCATCCAAGATGGGGAGGCAGATGGTGTCGGGATAGGAAGAGAAATCCAGCTGACCAGAGATGTTGGCCAGAGTGACCATGGCGTTCTCCCTGAGCAGACTCAGACACTCCCACCACCACTCCTCTTTGCTGCTGGACAGACCCTGCTCCTGCTGCTCGTCTCTCTGGTACGTGGGGGGTAAACGGTTCCTTTCTGGGTGCTGGTGGTGCAGCAGGAGCAGCCTGCCCAGGAGGAGAACAAGAGCTGGGTGGCGCGACATGTCAGAGTCATTCCCAGGAATAAAGGAGAGACTCCGGACGATGTTGGAGACTAAGAGGCAGCGCTTGGAAAGGGAGTCCTGCCAGGCGGAGGTGATGGAGAGTGGAGCCTCATCCAGGCAGCGGGGCTCATCCTCCAGCAAGGTGATGTGGTCCTGCTCTCCGTCTGAATGCACCCTAAAAGGGTAAGATGGCAGGGAGCGTGCAGGGTGGGCGTAAGACAGCGCCTCAACTCGTGCACAGAGAACATCATCGATAGTAGCCGTGATATGTTTCAGAGGTTGTTTCTGTGCACTGTCCTCCTCATTTTCCTCGCCATTCTCTTTACTCATGTCCTGGGCTCTGATTGGCGGATCACACCGGGGCTCAAATTGTGTCTGAATGTGTGCTGTGGAATCGCCTCCTCCTGCCTGCCAGTGGAGCAACCCACTAGTGAACTCAGTGACATATCCCAAATGCTCTGTCATGTCCTCAATCAGGTCCTCTGTGTGAACAATCTTAACAGGGAACTTGTCGTATTTACTGGCTTGTTTAGGTTTGGGTTCTAGCTCTGGAACGTGCATGTCTGTACAGTCCTTTGTACTCTCTGTTGCTTTCTCACACTCTTCTACTTCTTCTTTTTTCTCTTTCTCTTTTTCCTCTTCCCTCTCCTCTTTCCTTAAACTCACCTCAGACTCCTCTTTCTCACCTTTCACCTCAGCTGGCTCTGCATCTGCACAAACTGGTACGGCTTCCTCCTTGACATCTCCAGCTTGTTCCACTTCAGTCTCTGGTGCTGGAGCAGGTTCAGGTTCAGATTGGACAGCAGAATCTGCTTCCAACTCTGGGATGGCTTCTTCTCTCTGGTCAGCAGATGGGTCCAATGCAGTTTTCTGAGGCAAGGCCCCAACCTCGAACTCTTCCAGGATGCCAAAGATCTCAATCAGGCAACGGCGAAAATACTCCACGATAAGCTCAAGGAACCCAGGCAACTGTCAGAGAAGAGAAACACAGGAAATCAAAAGTGTTCCAAGGGTAGCAAAGATTTGATAAAGATTTATTTTCGGCCACTTTTTAAAACGTTATATCTTAAAACCAGAAGACTAACAAATCAGAATTGCACAATGTCCTGTTAAATATCTCCCCCTTTTGGGATCCTGACTGAACAAGGAAAGTTTGTATCAGCATCAGGTTCAAAGAGACAGACTATATGCCATCCTGTCACAGTATGTGTTAGCAGACTACATGAATCCCTCTGTTCAAAAGCAGTGATGGTTTTGGTTTTCACCTGGGAGAGGTTAAAGGAGGCCACGGTGCTGTCGTCGTACAGCAGAATGTTGATGGTGTCCAAAGCCCATGTGCTCTCTGCCAGCAGGCCTGACTTCAGAGACATCATCACGCGCCAGGCCTCAGGCGTTCCTGGGATTAAAACAGTGGGGTTTTTAACGATAGAAGGGACAAAAAAGTGATCATACATTGTCCAAATGATGAAAGAGAACGCTGAACAAAGTAGATCAATGTAAGTCCTATCAAAAAAAATTACCCCATGTTGTGTTAGTTCTGCATGAAATGGTTGTTGAGCTTTCAAAGGTTGGCATAAAATTGTAATTCCAGGGCATGAAAATACTGTAATTTGACAACTTTCAGGCTAAAAGCCAAAATTAAACATTTGCTACATTAGTTTCAAAGAGGGCGATGGATCCAACGACATCACAGTCCTCTTGAAAATGCAACAAAAAGGATAAAAAGAACTCACCAGTGTCCTTGGAGTTGAGCTTGCGTCGAGGCTTCAGAGCGGGCATGCTGGACTCCACTGAGCCTGGTGGGTAGTTGAGGTCCCGCCGTAGATTTGGTGGAAACTGACTGAGGGGTCCGCTGCCCTGAGGACCCATCATGCTCATTCCAGGCTTGTGCATCTTCATGGGAGACATGAATGGTGCTTTGCTGGGTGACATCCGAGAGTCGATGGATCGCTGGAAGGCCCCCGGACTCGGGGCCCTGGGCAGGTGGTTTGCCATGGAGGGAGAGTTGGAATAAGGAGATGGTTGGCGGGATGACAGGGTGGGCATCCCGCCCGATGATGTCATGTAGGGAGACTGACGGTGCCATGGCTCCTGTCCCGGCCGGCCGTCTATGTCATCTCTGCTCATTGAGCCATAAGGTGGCATTTGTGAGGGGGGGCCCTGTCTGTTTGGGTAGGGGTAGCCAAGGTCTGTCCTGGAGGGCCACATGTTGGGGCCATCAGAAGCATGGTTAGGAGTGGGCCCTCCACCCATCATACCGTGCTGGCTCTGACTTGAAGTGGCCATGCGATCTCGGGGGTAAGGGAAGGGGAACTGTCCCTGGAGGGGTCTGTGTTCGGGGCCTGGATAACCTCCACCGTAGTGGTTATACATGTCTGGCTGCTGGTTGCCGTACTGCATAGCATACATGTCGCTCTCATGTCTCTTGGGTGGTGGGCCATACATGCCATCCATGGGTCGCTTGTAGCCCTGATCAGGCAAGAGAACAGTGGTTTATGATTTTTTTCTTATTAGGGTACAGATACCGTAAACAGATAAATTAAAAATGTTCTCAAATGGCCCCTTTTTGTCATAGTTTATGTCAGTTTTGCAAAGCTCCCTGCCTGGCAAATAAAGACAGTTCATAGTTCTGATGTTTTTTCTTAACTTAGTTTGAAGTTCTAGTAAAATGAGATCAATTACCAGTGTTTGGACAATAACACTTGTGGTTTCAAAATGTCAAAATCAAACTACAGGGTGTTGAACGAACAAATATTAAGAAGGTGTTTTTGCACTAACACAGCACTGTCCTCTTTGTAAAAATGGGCTATAATGCCTTAAAAGAGAGAATATTTAACTAATGTGTTGATAAAATGAATTATCTATAAACAAAGCTAAGATAACCTTTGGACACTTGGTGATTTTAACTGAAGTAACATTTTAATTTTTTTGTCTGTATTGAAATGATCATTTTTGTGTTAGAATAAACAGAGCTAAATGCTAAAATGAACAGGGTGAGCTCCCTCTCACCTGTTGCTGTGGGTACATCCCTGATGGGTGTATCCCATATGGCATCCCAGGAAACTGCTGACTGTAGCCATCATGTCTGAAACACCACAGAGGGAAGAAGGGGGGTGTTATGTTACTCTCCATGTTGATAAATGATCAGCAAAGTTACATAAATAAATTTCATTTTTGTGAAATCAGGTGCTCACAAACCTCTGCTGTGAGGAGTATCTGCTGGGAGAGTACATGCTGCCTTCACTGTTAGAGGGCCCCATGCTGCTCTGACTCCCAGGGGGACCCATGCCCCCCTCCAATCCCATCATATGGTCCGGTCTGAGGATCAAACAAAGGTAATGCTTTAAAACTTCCAATAACTTATGATCCCAATTAAATGGAAGTCTTTTAAGCTAACCCACTGTGGGTGCTACTTTTGACAGATAAACACCATTCTCAGTAAGACGTTGGTATTTGTGCATTGCTTGCCTTTATGCTTTCACTCAAACACAACACACCACATTTACCACACACCATGGTGCCACAGAGAAAACAGCAGGACTTGAATGTTGTCAGACTGTCAAGTTTGTACAAAAAAAACAAAAAACACTCCTCTGATGATCCTGAAAAAATGAGACGATCCACAGCAAGCAAGCAGTGCACCTCAGAGACTCCCTCAAAGACCCTGTGAGAGTTTTTAGCTGTGTATGAAACAGGCTGAAATTATCAATGATGCTAACAATTTAAATACTGAACCGTTAATATCTAAACTAGGTAAGGTATCAGACCACATGACTGATTAAACCCTTAAAGAAAAGTTCATTTTTTTTGTTTTTACTTTTCCATTGCAGAAATTGCCATGGATAGATACATTTGACCTTTAAAAGAAAGGGCCACAATGGGTGCCAAAATAATCAAAAACAGAAAGTTCGTGAGCTTTTGGAGATGATCAGAATAATGCTTCAAGGAACAAAATAGAGTCTGAAATAATAATAATTTAAGCAATATATTCTCTAATGCTGAACAAGCTTTTTTACACTGTAATATACACTGTGCCATACCAAGAAAAGTATGCATTTGCTGCAGTGCAATGAGAGCTTTGTGTAGGAATAAGGACAACAACCTGAGGAGGATGTTTCTCCCTTCACAACAACAGGTGGCACTCCAGCGTCCAATCATGAGGCAAAGATGTACAATTCATTAATTATTTAAAAATCTGACATGCAGGTCGTATCAGACAGGTTCTCTAATGATAATGAACTTCATGTGTGTTTAACATCAGAGAAAGGGCAGCTGTATATCTTTATTCTTTAATGGTTTTGAATGGGTGGACTTATTTTTATTCTTTGCTTTGGATAATGTTAAGCCTTTATTAATTTCTGTGTGCCTGGTAGTTGGTGGCAGACTGAAAGTAATGTTTTAGAATTGTAAAAACAAAAAAGTGTTATAGTGTGTGAGAGTGATTTTTAATATACTCTGATTCACATTATCACTTATGTTGCACACTGCGATGTTTTGCACAGGTCGTATAAGAAGCCTCTTTGTCTCGGCTATAACTGAATGACTGAGTCATCTTAGTTGAGAGACAAAATAACAGCTTGTAAGTGGTGGACTACTACATCAGGTACAGGTCAAAGGTATGCTGTTATATTTGAACTGTTGAACTAATCTGTTGAAATATCTGGTAAAAAGTCATATAAAATGCACTGCTGTGTGTTTTGCATGTGGAACATTCATTGTATCTGTTGAAAAAGTTAAAAAAAAAAAAAAGGCTAACTGATCTGTGTTTGCCTTTAAAAATTAAATTCTGGTTTTAAACAATATCACTTTATCTGATACACACCTGAAGTCCTGTTTCTAACTACACTAAAGCTTCACACACAAAGGTTTGAAGTGACATTAAATGTGGCAGACCCTCTATGCTGCTGTATTATCTGGGTTACTAATAGCACAAACACTTTCAAATGAAATCTCAATGACTCTATAAGAGTCACCTTGCCACAAATTACCAAGATAAGCTGAAGTAACACAGATGCACCACCGTCTTGTGTTGATTTGTGCCCCTACCTTCGATCATAGCCTGGTCCGTAGGGATACTGTGACCTCTGGCTCATGCTCAAGGCTGATGGGGGTCGACCATACATGTCCTGCATACCACTACCTGGGATCTGGCTTGGCATGTAGGGATCAGCTCCTGCCACTGTAAGAAAGTATGAGAAAGAGTTACATTTTCTCAGATAATTAAAAAAAGATGAATAAAGAAAACCTGCAAAATATGTATAAACAATGGTTTGTCAAGAGAAAAGACTGTCAGTGTATGAGAGGTTTGAGTTATGCCCCTACAAGATAACTCATGTATTCTTTACCACTAGGTGGCAGCGTTCCTCTATGAATATTCACCACTCTCCATGATTAAACCTATTGTTCTGAGGCTGCAACTGTTGTAATGCAGCTTACATCCACCATATTACTCATTCAGACTCCATTCTCCTCAGCCTTCAGAGGATCCGCCATCCTTTCTAAAACTCCTGTTGTTTTTGAAAACTAAATCACATGAGTTGGTCAAAACAGGTGCTTCTCAGCGGGGTGGAAGGGATGAAAGGTTGGAGACGAGGAGGATGAAAAGGCTGAGCAAAGTTAGGATGAGACGGAGGCTAAGCTACAAGAAGATCAGACGAGCTGCTGTGTTTTCGATAAAGGGACGTGTGGTGTAACAATCAGTTCTCATCTCTTTTATAGTTCTAATAGTAAAACACACACATCTGTCCTGATCTGAGACTACATGGGGACGAGGCAATGAATTAGACCGGCGAGACTGATGAAAGGAGAAAAGCCGTGGGATGTATTTTGACAAAGAGCCACGCAAGGTGTGATAAAGTTGTAAATTTGAAGGTCTCAATTTAAATTCGGCATCCAGCTTAAATGACAAAAACAAGGAAATGTATCCCGTGACATGATGAACACAAGTTAAAGCCCAGTGAGGGGTAAAAAGGTGTCACAGCTTGTGCTTCACTCACTCTTCCTCATCCCAGCAAAGGGATCCTTGGTGTCGTACTGCATCCTCATCATCATGTCAGGCATGCTGAGGCCCTGCTGGTACGGAGCCGATGGGGGCAGAGAGGTAGCACGCTTCTGGAAGGCCGGGTCGCTCACCTCAGAGAAGGGGTCCTGGACACTCACACTGCTTCTAGACGGGTGGGAGAGGAGAAAGGAGAGAGAGGGGGCAGAGAGAGAGAAAATAGAGAGAGTGAACTCGAGTGGTGTTGATGAACTACACACACTGAAGATACTGTTCAAAATTAGTTTCAATATGGCAGCTTTTGGAGATGAGTGGGTTCTCTTTTCAGATCCAACACTGTGGATCTGAATGAAGCACAGAGAAAGGACCAGTCTTCTTTTTACAAGGGCAGTAAAACTAGGGCACCTTCTATTGCAAGGCTGGCACAAAATATGTCTGCACGTGTAGGAATGACTATCATTTATCACTTCTTTGTATCTCAGGTAATTGTGTCTCTTTTGACCGCTAACACTAAAGTGTCATGCAATAGTGATTTTCCTGTTTTATTTGGACCGCAAAAGTGTGGTAATGCTTATTCCTTTTTTAAAAAATCTTTATTTTTAAGGCCTGTAAAAGGAGATGAATGTCTAAAATAATAATCTAAAGGTGCATTCACTCTGGCAAGTCCAGTTTGTTTGAGTGTGAGTGCCCCATGTGGTGCTTAAGCATGGTACACTTCCTGATGTGATTGGAAGAGGTGGCTTTTAGCATGGTTGCTCATGCACAGCACATGCATGAGTACACAAAGAGAGTGTGGTGTGTAATAAATATAATTGACAATAATTTTCAACAATGGCAGAAAAGGTTTAACATTAGTGCAATAGAGAAAAGAAATAAAGTTGCAGCCATGTTTCCATTTCGTCCATAATGCCAACTCTGAGACCATACCCCTTGTAATCTTGTGGCATTAAATATAAAGCCCTGCATGTCTCGTATTACGCATGAACACTAAGAGATAACAGTGCTTTGGCCTGGTTGGGGGTGGAGCAATGAGAGAACATGCCATGGAGATGAGGCAGAGGAGACAGTCCAGTCTTTGCAACCTGATGTGCCAGCAAATAAAATGTGCCACATCAAAACTTGAGGAAAGCTAATGCCAGCTGATGTAAATACTGTTAAGCAGTGTAATCTATGGGATGCTGACCAGTGTGAATTACTGTTAAATATAAATTCACTTGTTTATTGAAGGATAAAAAGTAGTTGCACAAATCTAAAAACTCTGAAACAGTGCAAGATAAACGTGTGTATTGCTCTTCATATAGATATTTTTCATTCACATACAAGTGTGCTTTAAACATGGGTTTAAAATGAACCAGCAGAAAACAACCACTGTAAGACACAGAATAACAACCTTCACTCCTAATATTATAAAAACAAAGAGTTTTCTGTCTTCTTTTTGGCTGCAAGTGAAATGGACCACAAAATGATTCCATACTCCATAAACAAATGAGAAATTAAGACATTTACAAATTCACAAAAAGATTATTCTTATAGTGATAATAATAGTATCAGGAAAATCAGTATTTAAGGCAGCATCATCTCATGTATGTGTAGCAGATCTGTGGTATAAGGTTATTGCTGTATGTATGTGTGTGTAGTACCTGTTGGGTGGCAGAGGTGTGACCTGTCCAAGAGGGGTGGTAGCAGGTGTGGGGGGTTTCAGATCCCCAGCTGCCTCTGCTGTGGAGCTGCTGCCAGAGGACTGAGGCGTCTGAGGGCCTTGCAGAGAGCCGCCTGAGTTTGCTGGAAAACAAAAGCATCCTTGTTATTATGTCAGGAGCCAAATATTTCAGAAAATTCAGAGTCCAACTGCAGGCCTCCCCTGAAGCTTCAAATAAGATCTTGGAGCTGGATTTGAGCTTGAACAGCCATAGTAGGCTTTCTGCTGCAGCAAGGTGCTGTGTTAGAGAGATAACTTTGGACTTAAGGCCAAAGCACTGACTGTGATGCCCTACATGAGAAGTGAGCTTTAGCAAACAGCAGACATGAGGGCAGAGAAGAGGAGGACTGTGGAAAAAGGAAGGGAGGCAGGAGGGAGGACAGAGCAAGGAGAGGAGAGAAGAGATGATCACTCTGTTTGGAAAAATGTTCTAGGATAATTTGGTGGGCCTTTTTTTGGGGTTTCCCATGGAATTGCTTGGGGGTTCATGAGGAGGGCTAAGCTTCGGGGTGTTTTTATTTTTAAAAAATGTGTCATGTATATGTCGACCAGTGGGATTAACAAAATATATCAGAGCCAAGACTGCAGGAAATACCTCTTGAGTGAGGAGTCTAGTCAAAGGGTGTGTTTGTGACCTCTCCTTCAAAAACACCCCCTGCATACTGGGGTTAAAAATGGATCAGTGTGTGCTCTTGTTATGACACCACGTTTCTTTGAATTTCTCAGTTCAGATGACTGGAAAATTGTAAGAGTGCTGAGCCACAAGGGCCCAACACACAAAGAACCCCCAACCAGATAAAACCAAGGAATACAAATTCCCAGAAGCAGGTTTAATGGAAACTGTGTCCCGTTCCAGCTGAAAGGATGACAAAGACGGAGAAAGAGAGAATAAGAAAGTATCCTAATGAGCATTTAGCGTAAGAAGACTTTCTCTGGAGCAGCCTCACTGGCCTTTGCCTGCACCGCACGTTTCCATGAAAAAAAAAAAAAAAAAAGCAGAGCTTTAAAAATTCATGCCAAGTCTGAATTATTCAATGATACCCCCTGCCTCTACATCATAGGAGATGGAGAGAACGGGAGAGGGAGAAAGAAACAGGGAGATGATTATCCCATGATGCTAAGCAGAGGTAGAAGAGAGGGCAGAGAAGGAGCAGTGAGCATTAGGGCCCCTTCACTTCCCGGGATATCCCTGCTCCAGATAAACATGAACACACACACACATGCACACGTGGAGCAGTGCAAACAACAGTGGGGTTAGCCAAGGTTAAGAGGTTCACTATTCCTCAAGAGCAGGCAGGCAGACAGACATAATACAAAGCAGCAGGGGGGAGGATGGAGGGGAGGTGGAGAAGTGCGTGAACTCAAGTGGCCTCTGCTCCACATTTAGAGGGAGAAAGGAATGACAGGGGCGGTGATGAGGGGGAAAAGAGTGCGTGATTGCGTGTGCATGATTGTGTGTGTGTGTGCAGGACGGGTTATGTGTGAATGTGTGTCAGTGGGTGACATAATCCAGAGGGGTGGTGGTGGTGGTGGTGGTGGTGGTGGTGGTGGTTAAGGGGGAAAAAAAAGTCAGTCAGCTGAGCCAGTTTTGTGAATGAAAGGTGACGGCGAGGTCGAGTTTGTTTACGTTCCACATTCCAGTCCTCATTAATCACTCTGCAAACACACCACTACACACACATACACTTACACACATGCACACACACACACACACACACACACATACACACACAAAAACCCCACCAGCCCGCTGGACAAGCTCCCTCAGTGACATCATTGGGCTGTCAGTCTATATATAGGCCGGCTGGGTGTCAGCAGGGCACACTGGAGCAGGAGAGCATTGCTACCAGACTGAGACATATGTGTGCAAAGGAGATGAGTCAGACATTTTAAAGCTGTAGAACCTGAAGTGTTTCCCCTCTTTTGTAACAAAAAAACTAACATCGTCAGAAAAAATATATATCACAAAGTACAACAAATATTAAGATACATAGATTACATTTAATTTGACCCTTGGATATGATATCCATTGGTTATCATAACAGTGAGATATCTCAAAGTACTTGCAAAAACTAGGTAACAGATGTTGAAACATGGAGTCAGATGGAGACAGAAAAAAGCATTCAGACAATTCCCCAAGCTGTAAACAAGTCAGCAACAGCCAGATTATCTTTACCACTTCATTAGGAGGTAAAATGAGAAGGTAAAACAGAACGTGAAAGCACTTCAAATGTGATTAATAATTATGCTTGAATGCTTTTTTGTGATTTAGAGGTTATCACCTTACAGGACTAAATCACTCTTTGCACTTGTTTCCTGGGATCACTCTCTGTTAGTTATTCTAATTTTAAAAAAGCATTCAAGCAAACAATTTCTCTTAAAGTGAAGTTTTTTTTAAATGTTAGATTAATGGTGCAATGTTTTGATTTTATATCCACAAAATTATGCAGAGCTAGAAGAGTAGTTTTTCAAACCACACTACATTCAGGGCAGAGAAATCAAACTGCTAACAATTCACTTTGTTTATCTGATCCTTCATTGCAGGAGATTCTTTTGCAGCTAAAACAAGTAAATTAGTCTAAATGAGTTTAAAATATTTCATAAACAGGGCTTCTTAATATTGGTTAACAATCATGGTGTTAGTGCTGGAGCATGTAGCTGTAGAGATTAAACTCTGATGAGGACCATATATTCTCATACATGCTGGTGATGTTAAAATTATCCACATGATTCTACATAAAATGTTCAAATGTTGCCACATTGGCATCTTATAATGCAAATGAGGACAGATTCCAACTCATTTCACAACACAGAGATCTCTGAATATGCACAACTGTCTCATCTTCGCATGTACAGAAAAGGTGAAACCTTTTTGAATAGAGTTTTGAAAGTGTCTAAGCAATATAAAAACATGTACAGTTTCATGTGTGTGTTTATATGCAAAGTAAAGTCATACATGTTGCATGTGTGTATGCAAATGAAGGTAGGTGCTCTTTCCCATCGAGCAGGGAAAGCAATCTGCAGTGTCTCTGGCAGGTGAAGTGCTCTGATGTTCTATTTAAAAGCTGGGGTCACTTTTCTCATCTCCGCTGCAAATTAGAGACGGGACCTTACTGCTCTATATCACTCTGACTCTACCTCTCCTCCCCTGCTCCTGAACGTCATAACCATTTGAGGACTCAGAGGGAGAGAGAGAGAGAGAGAGAGATGGAGTGGGAAATGTACACAAACAAAAGTGCCATTTGTGTTCTGGTGCTGCACCAAAACAGTTGAACTCGACCTCAAAAGCATTGTTATAAAACAAATGTGAGTCCTAGGTTTGAGCTTGAATGTGTTGAATCATAACTCAATATTACTACACTCACTTCACTAAACCAGCTTTAATGTTTATGATGTTATGCCTTCCCAAGTTTTAACCATGGAGATAAGGTAAAAATACTGGATGTCCAAATCAAATGCAAACTAATTTTCCACTTTTGTATATTTGTTTGCTGTAAAAATTACTGCGTCTGTCTGTATACTGCTGAAATCAGTCTGCTCTAGAACTAACACTAGATCATCAGAAGACTTGCTGAAACAATGAAGTTGTTGCAGATAGATTTTCTAACTGATTCATAACCTGATGGAGGTTTGCTCTGACAGGCTTCTAGAGACCTGGCCAATCAGGGGGGGGGGGGGGGGGTTGTGGTGCAGGGGGCCTTAAAGAGACTGTAACTAAAACCTTGCAGGCAGAGACTGGAATATATAGATTTTGAAAACAACAGTTGGAAAGAAATAGTTAATTTTTGAGCCATAAATCCTGCAAAGCCACTAGAGAAACCAGAGGACTGGGTAAATCTTTAAAAGAGTATGATATTCCCTTTTTAGTCAACTCTCCTTGGGTTCAAAGCATGTTTATGCATCCATGTTAGGGCCCTTGTGTGTTAAAGACTTCTGTTTTCAATGCAAAACAATGCAGCTCACCACTCTGTGTCCTAAGCAAAACACATCCTCAGCATCAGCTGTTTCCTTTTGCTGCACTCCCAGAAAACAGTTTTGAACACTACAGGGCTTGTCAGTGACACTTCTCTGTTTCAAGTAAATTCAAACAAAGAATGGGTGGGACCCCTGATAGGAACTCAGATGGAGGCAGAGAAAGAAAATGCACTTACGTTTTTTTCAAGACAGAATTTTCAGGTCTGCTGCTGCAATACTTCAACTACACTCCTATAAACATATTTTAAGTTTTATTTCTAAAATCAGAAAAAAAGCAAAAACAGTGGGCTTCTTAAAGGTGTCATGAAAAATTTCCAGTTTGGAATGAAACATTAAATGTTGGTTGACGGTGTAACAGTAGGTACGTTTCTCTTTGTTACTTCGAGAGTAAGACTAAAGAGCATTTATCAAACTAGTTGGACTTTTTTCTTTGTTTGTTCACAAACTGATCTTTAAATCAGTGTAGTCTATCAATAATTCCACAAATAAGGGTATTGGATATGATGTACCACAAAAAAGCAGAAGAAGGAAAGCTTCCTGGTTTAAGTGTGGCTGTGTCCCATATCACCTACTTTTGATCTTACACTTCCCATTTTAAGTGCATTAGTTTGCAGGACCCTTCTTACCTCCAATATTCACCATATTGGCCACAGAGATAAAGGGGCTGGAACAGATTATACGATGGATTATAGCTGCAATTAATGAATTACAGAAGAACACTTGCTGACGGTTGTGAAATGCGATCTTCACTTCCAGTATGTGCAAAGCTGCAGTGTTTGATTTGAGTCCTCTCTCTGTAAGATTTTGAGCACTGTTCCAGTGAGTACATAGTGTACGCAGTGTGTTTCTTCTAAGTGTATTTATGGAAGTATTCAGAGGTATTGTATTCAGAGGTCAACCCCAGAAAATGACCCATTGCTCATGTAATCCCACACTCAAGTCTCCACATTTCCTGTCTCTCTTTAGCCGTCTAGACAATCAAGGCAAAAATTCCCCTCAAAATTAAATGAGCAAATTAAATGACTTCTCTGGAGATCTTTAGCTGTATTATGAGTGTTTTTACAGTACTGGGCAGAAAGAGTTTATTTATTGTTTTTGTCTTGTAATACATCATTGTAATGCCTGAATCTGTGTTTATCTTATAAAGCTCTGTTGAATTTGGCAAGTTCTTCTAATCACCGTCTCTTCTGTTTACAGCAGCTAACATAACATAGCATAACTCAGACTCCAAACAACACCTCTAACTACCTCGTCTTATCAACTCCAAAGCTAATAAGCTACAAAAATAAGTGCAGGTGAAATGAGTCAGGTCTTTCAAAATGGTAATAGTCTCATTAAGTCTAATTCACGGGGAAAATATACACCATGTTGATTGATCTTTCTGTAAATCTACACATACTCTTCATAGTTGTGCAGTTTTCAGCTCCTTCACTATGCTGGCATGGCAGCTACTTTCTCTTGTTTTCTGACTGAGCCGTCTTCATTGTGATGATGTTGTACTCTACATTGTCGTGAATACAGATAGCTGTCTGATGATTCTTCACAGCTGCAGTTGATCAGCACCACCTGTTGTTTGGCTGCAGACAGATGTGAGAGTGCTGATCTGTAATCAGGACTTACCAGGTGATGGTGGTTGGATCTTGACCTGCTTCCTGCTGTCCCCTGCCGCCATGCTGCTGTTGCTGCTGTCTGCTGGTGGTTCCTCCCCCCTCTCCATCTTGCACTCGTAGGCAAACAAATACTGGATGTACTGCTTCTTGAGGGCGCTAGCCGAGCTGCTGGATGTCCCCACGTTTAGGTTACTGGACAGCTCACGCCACTTTTTGTTCTTATTTACCTGAGAGGTGAAGGGTTGGGGGGATGACAAGACATTGTTAGTCGGATGCAGATCACTGACAAAAAATGCAATAAAATGCAATAAATGGAATTCTAGCTAGAGTTTATGTCTTTGTGGTAAAACGAAAAACACCTTTTAGATTTGATATCTAAAAAATGAGCCACATTCACCCGTGAAGTTCTGGAAAATGTCTCATTTCAAGATATTAAATATAAAGAGGACGCCTGAATTGCTCTTTGAATGAGAAGATTTTTGAGAACAAGAGTCTAAACAACCTTTTACTGTTAAAGCATTGTTCCTATTTTTTAATAAACAATTTTCTGGACTTGTCAGGTTAACTTGGCTCAAATGAAGTCAGATTAGACATTTTCAAAAAAAAAATCAACATTAGATAGCTCACAACTAAGCCTTCAGTATGACTTCCAGTTTGAGGCCTCAGTGGATTGGTGTGTAAGAAAATCATCATTTAGGTTTCATACCATCAAATCAAAAATAATAGATGACAGTAGCTCCCAGAGCAGTATTTGCAAGTCTCATTTAATTCCTTGTGGAGATCAGACAACTGGATGTAACAAGGCATAAGAGAGTTAAGCTCATATTTAACATTAATGACTTTGCCATTTTTGTCAACAAAAGTAAAAAAAATGTTCTTTCATTTGTATAAGACCTTAAACTTTGACCACAAGCTTATTGAAAATAAAAAAAATCTGGAACAGGACAAGATTATGGGAAATAAAATTCACAGGAGGCATGAAGTTGAGGAGCTATCAGACTCAGTGGAGTACAGTGGTGAGTGAGTGATGTTATCTAACTAAATCTAATGCTGTGTCCATGTCACAGTATGTTGCTAAGAGTTGATAAAAATGCATTGAAGATAAAGATGATTCACAGAGAAGACAAGCAGATACTCGATGGATCTTTCTGTGTAAAGAGGCTAGATCTCACCTGTACTTTTGTATTGGGTCTGCTGCAAGATACAAGACTCAACAGTCTTTGATTGATATGGTCTGATCTGGATAAGAGTCTCACTAGCTGTTCACTGAGCTCCATAATAAATGACTAAAAGACACCGACACTGTGTATGTTTATAATGCACATAACATAGACTTTTTGTGTGACTTTGTTTGTGAATAAGTTGGCACCCATTTTCAGTTTCCCCCTACATCATGCAGGGCAAAACAGAGAGTACAATATTTTTTTGGGGGCATAAATGAAAAGGACCACTCCCTCTTAATTTGCAACCTTATGTCTTGTAAATCACCGAAAAAATGATAACTTTCTCAGGAGCTATTTTTAGACAAAACTTTTTTTTGTTTTCAAAAATTATCTAGCAAGTTTCACTCTAATATTATAAAACCTCAATTCACTGGCGAGACTGTTTTCGCGCTTGTGCTTACCATAACCACAGAGTTTATGAGACTTTGCATAATATTTTTACTTTTCATGTCATATAATTTATATGGTCTTAAGATCACACGCTTTAGCCACATTGTGTTTCAATTTTCTGATTTCTCAAGGTAATTGTTCATTTTTTTGTGCATGCAAATATTTCTATTTTTTTCACATTATTGTTAAGTCCAGGATAGTCAAATTCTTTTTAGATATCTTAAAGCTTTCTGTGTTTAATATGCTTTCTATCTCTTTAATTATCCAAGGAGTAACTGTGCTCCTCATTCATTACCATGGCCAGGCCTCCAATCTCCCGCACTGAGATGTAGAGCTTCCACAGATCCAGAGGCTTCTTTCCCACAACAGGAAGCTGGGCGACAGGTGTGCCCCGCTCCTCCATGAAGTTGAGGTATCGCTCCACCCAGCTCCGCCTCTCTGGTTCAGCACCCAGCTCATACAGCCGTGTGATTCGCTCCCCAGTGAGGGAGGAGGAATTAAGGTTGGTTTTCTGGTGAGTAAACAGGAAAAGAAGGAGGAGATGAGTTAGCCTAATGAAACACTTTATTACCTGTCTTTTATTGTTCCTTGTCTGCATATAGTAGAATGATACTGCTGATGATTGTTTCTTTTCAAGATTAGTAGAGAGTTTTGAGAAACAAATAATCAGAGCCCCATTCCTCTTTATAGGAGCTGTATTTGAAGCTTGAGGACACAGTTCTTGGTCTTATTAACTTCAGCCCTTTTAGAGCCTAGATACAGTAAGTATGGGAATACTTCCAATAACCATACCTTCAATTTTTATTATCATATAATCTCCTAGTAACTAATACATTTTTGTCCAGGCTGTTAATGTCCAATGATTTATTGATGATTCTTTGATACAGCTCTATACACCACTCCTTTGTAGCAGATAGCAATAAGGTTAGTGGTTCTGAGACTTGATTACATACATAATATATAACTTTATAAGTTCTATTCTGTTTTCTCTTGTGTATATATTTTATTGTGGTGCTTGCTGATGCATCACTGACTGCTCTCTTTCTTAGTAAAGGTGATTTCTCACTTAAGGTTTATTGTGAAAGTATGTCATCTACTTCCTGTCTTAAAAAGGCATGTACTGCCTGTACCTGCAACACTGATGGAGGGTCTTTCCTGAAATTCATCCATTGCTGGGCTATCAAAACACAGCTAAAGTTGGCATGACCTCAGGTTAAAGTGGGTAACATTTACGATTGAGACTTGCTGGATTTTACTGTTGAATACTTCAGTCAAACTATAAATGCTGTAACTTAGGTGTTCAAACGTCCGCTTTTGCCCAGATATGTCCTCCTTATAGGTGGAAAAAATGATGTTCCACAGATTTTATAAAATTCCCCAAAATATCTGGGTTTTTCTCAGCTTGTTCTACAGACGATCTACAATATGTACTTGGATTCATTTTGGAAAAAAAAAAAATATTGCAAAATAAACAAATAAATAAATAAATAAATAAAAAACTGAGATAAATAGCCAGAATCAGGAGTGAAAAGTTGAGATTAAAAGATGAAAGTCAGAATTTTGAGGAAATACAGTGAAAGCTATGAGAAAACAGTAAGAATTTTGCAAAAAAGTCCAAACTTTGATTTTTAAAATTTCAATATTAAGCCTAAAATGGGCAAATAAAAGAAATATCAACAAAGCCAGTTCTTCATTTTTATATTTTTAACCAGTGGGAAAAGGGCTTCCATACATTATTTATGTTTACATTATATAAAATTTTCCTTTTAAACAGAAAAGGAGTGCTTTAAATAAATATATGAGTTATGAAGCTTCTTTGTCGTCTCTGAGGATCTTTGGATATTTTTGCAGGATCTCCAAGAGGCCAGGTAGGGGACCCTCTTTTGGGGTTTTTAGAATATGCTCACCCTAATGTTACTGTTTATTTTTTTCTCATCATGTCTAGCCATAGCAATACTGAACGGGTGGATGTCAGTGTTTGATCCTCAGTTTTATGAAATATTAACCCTTAATCGGGAAGTTCTACCCACCACTTCTATTCAGTAAACACACACATCTATCAGTAACCACCATGTTAGTCTTTCTAGCTCTTACAGGGCTGGAGGGGGTCTTCAGGGGCCAGGGGGGACTGCTGATGCTGTCACTGTCGTCTCCATGGTAAGAGGACAGGCTGGCAGGGCTGGGTGAGAGTGGGGAGGGCACGGGCAAGGCACCCCCTGGCGTGGTTGGCTGGGACACACACTGCTGGGAGCTGCTGCTGTTGTTGTTACTGTAGCCATCCTGGAGCTGCTGTAGAGATAGAGAAAAATAACATGTGAGGTTTTAGTTTTCTCTGTATAAAAGCATTTATCATTGTTTGTTCCTCTGATGCAGCATCTCTGTGTCAGTCTGACACTGTGATCGGAAAATTACAAAACTCTTGTATAATCACAGGATACATTTTTGATTTATGAAAACCCAGAATGAGTGAGTGGAGAAGCGTTTCTATTTCCACTATAATGCAAACATTTGGATCCAGGGATCTCTTGTGCAGATTGTAGTACAGGTGCCTGTTTGCATGCCCTTTTTGATTTAAGTGAAATTCTTTTTTTTTGTTTTCCTGCCTTTATTCAGAGATAAAAAATGGACAAACAGACAGCAGGGAAAGATACAGGGGAATGACATGCAGAAAAGGTCCCCAGGCCAGGATCAAATCAGAGCTCCCCTGAGGGCTTCAACCCTGGCATATGGGGCACACAACTCAACTACCAAGAAAAGCCAACACCACTTTTTAAGTGTTTAATGCAAGGTAATGACTCCGAAAAGTTTCTTTTTAGTTGACAAACTCGACTCAGATGTTAAGTCCTACCTTGCCCGGTATTCCCCAGTCAGCTGTCTTTAAAAGACTTGCCAACCAGGAAATCCTGACGGCTCTGATTAAATGACACCTGAAACTGTCAAAAAGGTAAGACTTATCATCTGAAACTTTTCGGATACTATACATCAGGACAAAATTAATTTTATTGAGTTAAGGTAATGACTTGTTACTCAATGGAGGGCAGCACAATGCATCACATCCTATTGTTTTTAAGTTATATAAGTTTTTTAAATTTTAGCTTCAGAAATTACCACACACAATGAAATGACACTTGTGACACGTGATTTATTCGGAGTGAAGCAGAGACCAAAATGTTAACCAAAGGTACCTTACACATTTTAAACTTAAGAAAATGTGAAGCATGTTTAAATGAGATGACCTCAACACTTAAGTATTGTAAGGGTGTGTGTTGGTGTGTGTGTGTAAGTGTGGAATATTTTCTTAGTATAGCTGTTATATTTTCTAATATTAATGCAATTGTGCTCATGCAACTATTCAGAATACATACAGTTTACTAAAATATAGACTGTGTCTCTCTTTGTAGGAAGTGTATGTCTGTGTTATACTCTGTATGTTAGCTGACATAAGTGTGTGTGTGTGTGTCTGTGTGTGTGTGTGTGTGTGTGTGTGTGCATGTGAAAGAGACTGAGAAAGAGGGAACAACAGCTTGACAAGTGCTTCTGGTGTGTGTAGAGAATGCTCGTGTCAGCAAAAGCTTATCTTTTTCCCTCTCTCTTTCCCGGTCCTTCCCTCCCTCTACTTCCTCCCCCCTCATTCTCTCTCTCTCTTTCTCTCTCTCTCTGCAGACAGATCATCTCTTTTGGGAGCACTGGGGGTCTTTCTGGCTGCTCTGACTGCCTTAAATAATTCAAAAGGCCCTACTACCGTAATCAGCAAAAGAAAAGACAGGGATTTGGAGGGAAAAGACGTGTAGTGGATGTGATGGAGGCGTGAGTGTGTTTATGCACTTTTCCTTGTAGCGTGTGTGTGTGTGTGTGTGTGTGTGTTTGTGTGTGTGCTTGAGGAGGGGGTGTTGTTAAGCAAAAACAAGGGGAGGGGGTAGCAAAGAGCAAAGAGCAGACTTCTGTTGTTGCTGAGCTGAGCCAAGCAGAGCTGCAATTGTAGGGCAAAATGAGAAGTCAGCATTGTGTTTTGGGATGTTTGTGTGTGTGTGTGTGTGTGTGTTTGTGTGTAAGTGTGGAGGCATCGAGGAGGTTGTTTCTGAGAGAAAGATGGTGTATTTGTGCGTGTGTGTAAGTGGCTTAAAGGACAGTGTGTGGCTTCATGTGTGTAAAATAATAATAAATAAATACGATGCGTGTGTGCATAGAATAATTTGCACATGACTGCTATGCTGTGTTTGCATGTGTGCACATGCACAAGTGTGCCACAGATGTCGAGCCCTCTCTATCTCTATGAGTCTCCCTCTTTTTGCAGCTCGGGCTGGCAAAACATCAGCAAGACGAGAATGCTGCGGGCGAAAACAAAGCGAGGAAAACATTAGGAATGGTAAATGTTAAACAAATCATTAAATATGGCGAGAAAATAACAGAGAAGCAGCCCACTGTGCTGAGGCAGCATATGCTGATCAGATTTGGTTTGCTTCATTAGGGGCGAGAAAGATCAAAAAACAAAACAAAACACATGAAAAAAAACAAGGAGGAGAGGGAGAGAGGGGATTGCAGAGGAAGAAGTGTGTTGGAAAAAGGTCAGAGGGGTACCTTTGGTTTGTGAGGCTCGTTGGTGTTGGTGTTGGTGGAGCTGCTGTCGTCTTTTAGGTCCGTTTTTGGTTTTCCATCTGGGCTCGTCATCCCGTCGCCAGATGCTCCCATAGCTCCTTTAAAGGGAGGACACATGCATCAAGGAATATTTGCACTGAACCTTTTACTGAAAAAATACAGTTTCTGAATGAAAACATTTCAATGGTTTTATGCTTTGTTCATAAAGAAATGAATTGTCTCGGTTGAACTGATGTTGAACTCAACACAAGATGTATTTTGTATAGAGGCTTCATCCTAACAGATATCTTTTCAGTGCAGCAGAATGAAGAGGTGTACTTGGTATCTTTTTGTATTAGGCTCCATTCAGAATGTTTTAACTCCCTAAAATGAACGGTCCCTTCTTTATGAGCGCTGAAAGCTGCCGCATAATGGCTTTCATAATGTCACAGCCAAGTCAGACAATATGAAATAATTCAACGTCTTTCTGCAGTTTTAAACCTTATATTCTCTCTTTCTGTTTTCTCAAGGCCCCTCTTAAGCCTGTCCAGCCGTTCATCTCAAAGGAAAGATTGTGAAAGAAACATATAAAAAGACTGCTTCTTAAGGAAGACGTAGCAAAGAGAATGAGATAAGACTCGACTAAAAGCGAGCCAGAGTGCTCTTTCAACCTTGCCGGCTACACGTTGTCGGTGTGGGAGAAATCATCCATGTTCTCACGCATTCAAAGAGACGACAGAAAGGGGAGGTTGGCATTCAAGAGATGTTGGCTGACAAGAAGACTTGTTTCTGTTTTCAAAGACAGTTGTGTACCTTCATGAGGTTTCTGAGTGAAGAAGAGCTAAGATCCTTAAGACTACTTTTTTTTTATAGCGCCAGCTGCATATTTCTTATTAACAGAGAGAAAGGGTCCTTGGATGCAAGGCTTTCCTCTTTATTTTTCCCTGTGTGTGCTGCAGCACGGTGGGAAAACTAATGGCTTTTTACCGTGCCCAGGGGCAAACCAGATGAGTTTTCAGGAACCTTGGCACTCTAATTCCTTTGAAGTTTCTCCAAATGTCACGCATTCTGATATTTGGTTTTGAATAAAAGGCGCCTTTCATTTTTGGAGCCACAGAGCACTCTGAGGTGCGTTTAGCAACAATGCAGCGGGGTGAAGGGCTGAAAGAAAAGGGGATGCACCACATTAATCTTTGCTCACTCTAGGGTCAGCTCGACAGAAAAAAGCAGCAGCTCTGAGAAAGTAGCCACCGTTCTGGATTTCTTTTCCTTTTGGTATCTTTGGCCCTTCTGGTCCTCTCTCACTCTTTCTGCATCTGAATGGGAACAATCCTGACTCAGTTTGGCTGAACATTCAATGTAAACACATAGGTTAATGTGGCTCACTGATGCGTCTATCATGTACACGCAGGGCTGTGATTTCTTATTCAGCGGGGTCTTCGTCTGCCTTATCAGAGAGTATTCTGTACATTGAACTGGAGATAAGTCAGCGGATTCAGGGTCATGACTTCATTTGAAACCTTTATGTGTGTGTTGATGGAGGGCTGAAGGAGGCTGACAGCTGTGTGGATGAGTTCAGCTATGAAGAGAAATCAAGATAATTTACACAACTTAGCCCAGGCTCACACTAGACAGCTTTTAGATCTTAACTGATGGTGGGAGGCAGCACACATAGAGACAGCTCAGACCGATTTTTAACACACTGACTGATTCCATGGACATCGAATCTCTCAGGGAGCTTGTGTGATTCGAGCCCCTTCCCCACATGCCAACCCCCTTCTCTCTCCAAGTTTCCTGCTCTGTTCATTGCCTTATAAACTACAAATAAAAGCGTAAAAGTCTAAAACATAACTCAAAGTGCCTGTGAGGAGAAGCCATTTGAAGTGGATTGCAAAGTCTTCATCGGCTGGAGGACTTGAGCAAACTGTCATGACTCATGTATTTGTATAGAGAGGTGAATGGAAATAGCATCTTCCTTTAAGCACTACTTTTCTTTGTTCAAGTAAACTTTTTTCTGGATATAACATGGCGAGGTAATGAACTTATCAACAGTTATGTAACGCTGTTGTTTGAAACATGAAAACAAGCAAACTTAGTGGGTTTGTAACGTAGTTTAGCAGCTGACTATATTTCGCACCACTCACTGCCTGGTGCTCTGGGACAGTTCAGTATTGTGTATCATTGATGAATCTTTGTTATGATCTGTCAGTGCTCATCTACCGAGCAGAGTAAACGTAACCTGGCTCTTCATTCTAGTGACAGACTCTCAGGTTTGTATAACTGCTGCATTTGGGTTTGCAAATGAACATTATCACAAACAGCTTGGCCTTTGTTTTAGCCTTTAGCCTGTGCTCCATCACTCTCCTCTTTAGCTTTCTTCTGCTCTTCTTTCCTTTTTGTGTCAGACAGTTCAGCTCCAGTTTCCACTGTTATCTATATCAGCAGAGAAAAACACAGATCTCTCTTCTCACTGCTGAATGTCCTCAACTGGTGTGGTGTTGTCATAGAGACTTCGGCATGCTGTAAATCAATCTGGTTGAGTCCTGACCTGTCCAGTCCTGATCTGGAAGCTAGGAATTAGCATTTAGAAACAACCTATTTAAGTGCTGATATCTTATTTAAAATTAGGAATTATGATAAACTTTCAAGTGTTTCAAGAACACTTGGAAAGTCCTCAAAGTCTCTTTGAAAAAAGGGGTCAATAATTCCACATGATAATCTTATTTTTAAAATTTCTGCTAGACTCTGGGTTTATATTCATACTTGCTGCAATGCTACTGAGCTGTAAAACTTGTTTGTAGTCATTTCTGCCCCTCTCATTGGTTACTGTGGGTATCCCATTTTTGGCAGTGTAACCAGGAGCTGTAAATATTAAACATGTTTCACATCAAGGAGCCCTGACAGTCAGGAATTAAAAAAAGGTGTATGGACACTACATACTTGAGTAGGGATTATAAGTTTCAACAAGTCCTGAATCAGGTCACATAAGAGGCAACCGTATGTTTGAAGCTGTCTCTGGAGGTACTGAAAACAACACTCACACAAAACCAAATAAAAAAGAAGATTTTATAAAAAAAAAAAAAAAAAAAAATACTCAGCTCATCTCTGTTATTTAATTTCTGCTTCTTGCAATTAGGCTATTAGGCATCCAGTGATGATAGACTGCAAGACTCTGCTTCAGAAACATATAAGGGACGTCACCGTGACAACATCCTTGTATACTATATATAGTCTATAGTCAGGCCCTTTGATCATTGGGGTTGGGAAATCAAGCCCTCAATTTGCTATGAGATGCTCCAGTGTGTAGTCAGCCTTTCCTTTTCCACTTTTGTATTTGTTCAGTTCTGCAGGTGGCTCCCTGCTTCTGCCTCTTTTAAAGCTCTCACATCTCAAGCAGATGAAGCTGATTGTACCTGAAGTTGGCATGTTGTAGACTGGACCTTGTGTGTTCCCCATCGCTGAATTGTTGTTCCCTGTTGGCTGGCTGTACAGGACGTTGGTAGTCATGCTGCTTGCCTGGCTCATGCCGGGGCCTTGGAAGCTGCCCTGCCTGACACAGAAAGAGCAGAAAAAATGTGAGAGGGATTTGTGGAGTTGAGATTTTAAATGTAATGTCAGGCTGTTGAGAGATAAGTGGGTCACAGTGAAAGCAGAAGCTACAAAATGCTACAAAGATGGTATTTGGCAGAATGTCTCCACCATAGTCCTTTATGGTTGTTGTAAAAACCAAGCAGCATGTACATCTGGAAGTGGTAATAAAAGGCAGAGTGCACAACATGCTTCTGATCAAACAAACAGCTTTTCCAAAAAGCTGAAGATGAGCGTGTCACATCAGAATAGAAAAACTCTTCTATCCCCTCTTTTCTGCACGTCTCTGCTACAAATCCCCTCACCCAACTCCCCCTCCCTCTGCTCCCTCTTTTCCTCCCTCTCTCCTTCTCCCACAAGTCATAATTTAACTAATTAAGGTGTGCTTTTGGAGAGGATCATGTTATTTGTTGCCATGGTGACAGCAGAAATCAATCCCGCTCCATCTCTCTGCCTCTCTCTCAGGCGGCTCATCACATGGTGTTGCAAGTGACATCAGAGGGGCTTATCTGCAACCTGCTGAATGCTACCCATCCATGTGTGTGCGTGTGTGTGAGTGTATGTGTGTGTGTGTTTGTGTGTGCGTGTGATTGAAGGCTGCATCTATCATTGCATGCCAGGCAGGCAGGCCAAAGCCGGTGACACGAGGGCTGAAAGGGAACACCATGTTTGGAACAATTTGCTCTGTCTCCTGCTGACTCAAGATTATCTCCTGGACAACCATTTAAAGAAGATTGGGAGGAAAAAGGGGATACAGTTAGAGAGAGGGGGAAAAACATGTGAGCTAAAGAGAGAGAGAGTGAGAGAGAAAGGCCAGAAAAAGTGGCAGAAAAGAGGGGAAAGGTAAAAGACGGAGAACAAAAATGTTAGAAAAGAGGAGAGGGGATGGAGAGGAGGGAAGGGGGCAGAGAATTGAGGCATTCAAACTGCAAAGGAAGACAAAATGTGAGGAAAGAGAATGTGAAGGGAAGAAATGTCAGCAAAGGGAGACATCAATATACCACAAGGAGGAGTGTTCAGTCCAAAAAGCAACACGGTTCTGTGTGGAGGAAAAGAAAATGCTAACAGGATTTATGTCAGTCAATTCCTTCTAACTGGCATCTCTCTCTCTGTCACACACGAACACAGACACATAGTGTAATACCTCATGTTGGAACCGATACACATAGCCTAAGAGGAGGGATTGGCTTGGTAAACCTCCCCATAATCTCATCTCACAGATGTAATTAGTCATAGAGCACGGCTGATGATACATATGTAATCCCTCTATGGGGGCCGAGGTGCACTGGGGAGCTCCATGGCAAAGAAACAAGCTCACACCAAATCCACACTTATCTGGCCCCGTTTCTCCACAACGGGGGAAATATAGACTCCTTCTCCTCTGCCTACGTGTTCCCTAAAAAGCTTTGTGTGAGTCAAGACACAGAAATAAATGTACCTTTTGATCGCTGCACCTTGCCTCTCAAGAGAAAATTTATTCTGCATGCAAAAACTCCGGCACGGGAAAATAAGTTTGGAGCCTGCAAACTCTTTTTTTTTTTTTCTCCGCCCTGCACCCACCTTGTGCACTAGAAGCAGAAGCTCTCATGTGTATGGTGAAGTATCCAAATCAACAACAACAACAACAGCGGTTGGAGGGTTTTTTTTCTGACTGTGGCGCTCTCCCATTATGACTAATTCATGTCATAAAAAAGCCCATTAGAAAGCACTTGATGGAGGCATTGCACAGCGTTTAATCACACTTAATATATGCATGTGCCGCTATCGGGGAAAAAAAAACGGCACAGCGCATTCATCTTGCTCTCGGGCACCTTTGTGCCAGGAAAAAAACATCCTGTTGCGGCAGAGAGAGAAATAGTGAGTGAAGGAGAGAAAGCAAGGGAGAGGGGAGGAACAGCAGAAGGGAGGAAAAGGAGGAGGAGGAGGAAAAAAAAGGCAAGAGGAAGCTTGGGTAGTGTGTGTATGGGTCCCTAGTGGACCGATGGGGGGCGTATTCTCAGCTCAGGGCCCCTGAGCTGGAGGTGAGCGCTGTTCCATGAGACTGAGCTGAGGGAACAAACGCTCAAACACACACACACACACACACACACACACACACACACACACACACACACACACACACACACACACACACACGGTGGGAAACAGGGAAACATCCATCCGAGGAGCAGGACACTGCTCTCTCAGTTTGTTGTCTGGGAGCGGCCAGAGGAGTAAAAAGAGAAGCCGAACAGAGAGAGTCTATCTTTTTGGATTTTTCTGGGGTGCTGAAGAAAAAGTTAGCGATAAAAATTTTATTTGGAAGAAGAAAACGAGAAAGCTTTAGTGCTGAAATTGTGTTTTGCCAATTGTCTGACACTGTGTCCGAAAACGTTAAAAAAAATAAATAAGTAAGAGTCGAGACCTTTGGAAACATTACACAGCACTTGTTCCTTTTTCTCACCTGAGTCTCCTCAAACAATGTCTGCTGTTTCATTGTTTTTCTATTCGTTGAGCTACTGTCCTTCACACACACACATTCGCACACACACTCACACATAGAGCCCTCTCTCTCCTTTTTAAATTCAGTCCACATGTGTGAAGGGCATCAGAGAAGGCCACATTCACACCATGGGCAGTGTGTCTGTGTGTGTGAGAGTGTTTGAGCATGTCCTTGTGTTCATACGCGGGCTGGGCGCTGTTGCCAAGGGGATGCCATGGTTACGAGGTGCCAGCCAACCAGCTGACGGTGTCTCTCTAGAAGTGGCAGCGCCTTTGTCCTTCATTCGTGGTGACAGGCGGCGCTGATGCCTCCCAGCGCTGCTAACTGGACGAGACAGCAGAAGCTCTGGGACTGCAGGAGTGTGTGACGGCTGAGCGTGGCTCCCTATCGATCCCTGTGCTTTGTGTGTGTGTGTGTGTGTGTAAAAGGAGTGTGCAGAGGAGAGTGAGAGGAAAAAGCGCCAGAGAGAGGCTGCTGGATGGAAGGATGGAGTGGATCGGCTGGAGGCCATGAATTATATATGGACCCAATCTGTTCTCAGGGCAGCTCGGGCTCGTAGCTCCTCCAAACTCCTGACTCCACTCACCACAAGCTCAGACACACACACCAAACACACACACAAATACACGTATATATATATATATATACAAGTGTGAGGCCGGAATAAACCTCTCACAAAAAATAAAAGGACAGCTTTTAACATATTAAATCCAGAGAAAAGCTTCTCTTCTCCTCTCCCTCCCCTCCTTCCTTCCCAAACATCAAACAGCTCAGGATGGATGGAGGAGAAGCCATTTATTTTGCCCATCTAATGAAAGCAGAGCGCTCTGCAGCACTGCCAAGACTGCAAGCGACAAAGCGCCACAGGCAGCATCCCCCGTTCTTGACATTCAAGCGCTGCTCTTATTTATTTAGCAAATTTACTTACTAAGGAGGTCAGAAATGAATTATTTGGCGAGGATTTGCCTGGGAGCACTCTCCTCTCCTCTCTTCTTCCCTCTTCCAACATTTTTCTCCCTTCAATTTCCCTTTGATTTACGGCTCTTTTTTTTTTCCCTGAGCTTTGCTCTTCTCTTGCTAAATGCTTATTTTTCCGACAGAGCCCGTTCCTATAGCTCCAGGAACTTTTAGTAGAGTGTCGCCGGCAGCGCTGGAAAGTCATTTGAAAAGCCAATTCCGTCCTCAGAAGCTGCTGCCAAGAAAAGCTTATACCTTTTAATACTTTCTGTTCCCTTCTCTTTCCAAAAAAAAAGGGGAGAGAGAAATACCCAGCATCAATCCTCAGATCCTAAAAATGTTGTACCGCACCTTTCGCTCAAACAAAATGGCACCTCCTCCGTGCTGACAGCCTGACACAGTCCGTGTTATTTGAACATAACATGTCAGAGTTTTTACACTGTAATTCATCATACTGACAACTGGCAGCCTGGAACGCACAAAAAGTTAACTTTCATGAAACTGATGCTAGTTCCTACAAAAATAATATCATCTCAAGATTGACAACCATCTATTTTTGAAATTGGGTAGCGTGGCATCAGTGTTCAACAGAAACATTCACTTTAACTTCAATAAAAGATGGCTAGAAGTAAGATTAGTATAACATTGTGTGATTTTGTCATTAAGATAAAAGCCAGACTTCATTCCTCTTTGAGATATTGAACATCTGAAAAAGAGCAACAGGTTTTTATTTTTATTGCCAAAACTGTTCAGGCCGGCACTGTTTCCCTTCAACAAATGATCAAACTGATTATCTCCTTTTGGTTCCAGTCTGCCTCGAGAAGAAAAACGAAAACAGAAAGATGAGAGAAATTAACTACTCAAAGCTTGCTACAAAGACTTAATCATGACCCTCGCCTGCAGCCATGGGACACCAGAAGAAGAAGAAGAAGAAGAAGAAGAAGAAGAAGAAGAAGAAGAAGAAGAAGAAGCCCTCCTCTGTCTGTTTTGCATTCTTTTGACTTAATGAAGCTGGAGTGGGTTTGCCCCTGTGTGAGGGTGTGTATGTCAGTGAGGGTTGGGTGGAAAGAAATGGAGGTGTAACTGTAAAAGTTTTTTTTGTGTGGGGATGTAGTGAAATCGAGAGAATGAAAGCGAGAGCAGACACTGACTTCGCTGCTAACTAGCCCCTGATTTGGAAGGCCGGTCTGTGACAGTTCACCCGGGGTTTGGTGCATCAAAGAGTGAAACAAGACATTGTTCTACGGCTAACAACTTGTTTCTCAGACAGAAAGGAACTAGGTCTGAATGTTTCACAATGTTGCGCTGAGAACTGGAGTGCAAACGGGGTACTGGAGCCTTTAACTGCAGGTTTTTTGGAGGCCAATTTTCTCCTGATCTCTTTCAGATGTTCTAAAGTGGGATCTGAGGAAGAAAAACATAACAAGACTGTGCTGGAGACGGCGGAGAACAAAAAGCAAATTGGGAGGAAGAAAGTCAGAGGGAGATGAAACAGTCTGGGTAGGATAACAGAGCTGCACAGAGACGGAGAGGGCGATACAGTTGGGAGAGTTGGTGAGAAGAGTGGAACAGGTGGGAGGAGAGAGAACAGACGCAGACGGGATGAAAGAGGTGGAATGAGTGATGGAAGACAAGACCAACTCTGAGGGTGAGACAAGCAGCACAGAAAGTATTCTGCAAAAAATGTCCATCATAACAAAACAGCTTGGCTCTTTTAAACACTCAAACAGACTTTTTACCAGAAGACTGATTCCCATTTGTAGTATTAGCATGTTTTTAAAAAGTAAACATCAATTTGAGGAAGAGAAAGCAGATGAAAAATGATTCCACTTTCTGTACTATGAGCTGCTTTGAAAACAAATATCCTCACCTAGCTGGCAGATTATTTATAACATCTAGCTTGTACAATTCTTTTGTTGTTCTAAACATCCAGTATCTATTTGTGTTTTCCTCCAGCGTGGTGGAAATGATGCTTTGTTTTGGATAAACACAGTAGCTGTGTGGTAGTAAGCACAACAGCCGCTGTAGCTGCAAAGACACAGATAAATCAGATTTCCAGCAGGAAATCAAAAGAAAACGCCATCATGAGCTGTATCTTTTTTTTCTGCTCGAACGGGATCGGAAAACAACAACAAATTAATATTGAAGATAGCGATAACAAACAAGAGAAGAAACCCAGGGATGCTTTCACAGACGACGGTAGAATCAAAGTAACGACGGAAAATAGTTGAAGACACATAAACCCTTTTTAGACAGATATGTAAACAAAAAGGAGAGAGAGCAAGAGCAGTGACACAGCGAGAGACAAACCTCTGCTGTCTCTGTGAAATGATGAGAGACTGACAGGCCGTCTGATTGGTCCCAGCAGTGGGGATCATGTCATGCCACTTCTTATTGACAGCACAGGCATCTCTTAATGGCTTGGCCAGTGTTTGCTTACTTGTGTGTGTGTTTGTGTGAGTGTGTGTTTAAGCAGCACTGGGCCCCCTGATGCAGGTAATTAATCACATGTCCTGTCAGTGCAACAAAAACAATGTAAAACTGATTGTGTCTTCATTTGTCATATTTTATGTGTTCACTCCATGTCATTAGGGTGACTAAGACAGTTTGAGGTAACACATTAGATTAACTTACACTTTTTAGTGTTAGTAAAGTATTAGTTTAGTATTAATTAATACTGAACTCATTATCTGTAAAGCACTGTTCATGTATTAATACTCACATATAACACTCTTATCAAAATACCTCTTCACATGAGCCCAAGATTCTCTGCAACTGAACAGAAAATTCTCAAACTCAAAGTAAAACCATTTGAACAAACTGCTTATAAATTTTCTATAAGCACCATAATATTCTATTTTTAATTTGTGAATCCATCATTTATAAAGTAAAAACACAGGTTTAGTGAACACATTATAACATCAACAATAAAACATCTATAACTGAGTTTGTTCATGATATACAAATGAGTTGTGATGTATGACCAATGCTTTACAGATGATGAGTTGAACATTAATTAATATCAAACCAATGCTTATGTAATGCTCAAAAGCATGAGTTAACATAAAAATATTACCCAGTTGGGTGATACCTTGGTGATGATGACAGCTGCAGAGGTGATGATGGATGGAAAGTTGCAGCATTGGTGACAAATGTTCAATTTAAAAACACATTGAAACACTGTTTATACATTCAAAGTCTCACACACCATGAAGGGAAGGAACCTACCGATGGAGCTGGGGATGTGAAGGTGGCAGGATGGGTGAATGGTGAGATCTGGGTGGAGGTGAGGATGTTGGACAAACAGAGGCAGGGTAGGGTGCAGGCCACTGAGTGGAAGTGGGATGCGGTGGTTGCGTCTGGGCCGAGGATCTCGCATACGGCAACGGCCTGCATGTCGGCATCAACAGAATCCCGACAGAGAGAGAAACTGGATCTGAAATATCATCACTTGCTCACAGTTTACAGTCTGACTCATTCATTGGAAGGACTGGGAATGAACATTGACAAATGTTAATCTGCCACTTCATGCTGGCGAGACGGCTCCCATGATGCATTGTTAGGCGAGAGCCTGCAACGATTGGATGACGTGAAGAGATCCAGACTTCCTCTCAGTAGACAGCCATGTTTTCACAAGCTCCCCCAGTAGGGTTCAGCAAAAGTTTACTGCCCACACAATCCCGCAACAGGCCTGGTCTCCAGCACTACAAACACTCACATATTCAAAGCTCCCACCCTGATGGAGAAATAATATCCCTTAACTCATCCCGTTATAGCATCAAAGAGTTCCCTATCTGTGTTAAGGTGCTTGGTGTCACCTCTGTCCCCTGTGTTTTCACAGTAAAACCTGTGGTTTGCTTTTCCTTCTTTTATGGTTTGACAGCACAGAATACAGCCCATACAGTCATCTCACAAGGCAATATCTCTCTTACTGCAACAAATGGCACTTGGTGTATAGTGCCAGCTATCAAAATGTCAGGCACTTTATGAGATGTGGGAAAATAGGGAGAGTTCGGCAAATGGCTCACAGAAGCGTGGAACCCCTGAGAACCAACTCTCGCTCTCAGATCTAAAAAAGACTCCAGCAAAATAGCAAACTCAGAGGCACAGAGACTCTCTGCGGTTCTTTTCAGTAACCCTCTCCTCACAGACGACCCACAGAGAGAGCGTTACAAGAAGAGAGAAGCTTTCTGGCCCCTAATTTTAGCAAACTACTATTTCTGGATGCATTCAAGAAGTCTTTAGTCACACCATTCCTGCTGGCTGTGGCACCTTTGAATACTTTCAAACTATTTCCTTTCATTGGTTAACACCATCTTTAAAAACAGAACATCATGGGATGACTTACTTGTGTTATGCTCAGTTAACTCCTTACATACCACCTGATTCTGGCCCATAAACCGTACCATGTTTCTAACCTTATGACTGAAAAACCACAGAGTCAAAATTCATCTCCTCATTTAAATATTAAAATTTCTAGCTTTAGAACATGTCATGTTTTAATATGTGGCTACAGTCCACATCAGGAAAAATGCAGCTGAAACACTTTTTTTTTCACTTTTTTGAGCTTTCCAGGAAATCTCTGTAGGAGTTAGAGAGTTTTTAGTCTCAGGTAATCAAACCCCAGGCAGAGTTGTACTCACTGTCCGAAGACTCTGCGCAAGCAAAACCAGCTTCGTCAGTGCTCAGAGTCCTCTTTTTAGCCAAGTTTGTTCTCATCGTGAAAGAGTTTACGAAAAATCATTGAATAGAAGTTTCTAGCCACGGATTGCACCTCTTCTGTTGTGCACATGAATGTGGATGAAGACGAACAGGTAAGTAGGTCTCATCAATGATACAAATGGCTACACCTGGCTTTGTGTGAACAGTAAGAGGATTGGTTACTGTGAGAGTGATTGACTTCTCCCCTATCAAACAAACTACCCTCTGATAGAGCTTTTATGCATGACTACCATGTGCTATTTGCTAGTAAAGCAGGGAGCTCTAGTCATCTTTCACAAGCTGTCCTGGTATGACAACGCAACAGAAAACAATGGGGTCAGTTTTGCCAAATTCACACCGAAGAAAAATGCTTTAAGACTGTGCAGCAGCTGTTATTTATGAGAACAGACACAGCAGAGACACACAACTGGTTGAAAGGAGAGTGAATATTCAGGATATAGGATACGGATTCGACATAATGACCCCAAACAGGCAGGACACCCCAATTGTTGTGATTGCTATCCGAGCAATTCTTTCATGAATTACATTTGAAAACTGCAAAACAAAGTTGGTGACTGAAATGTGAAGAATCTGAGCTCGCCAATGGGGTTTAGCGTTCAGATGTTTGACAAAGGCGTTACTTTTTATACTTTGACATTGTCTGACGAATAGCGAACAGATTGCTGATGACTTTATGGGGCTTCAGACTTTAAACAGAAACTCTGCTCTTACCTGTTGTGTGTTGAATTGGCAGATCCTGGCATAGAAACTGTAGCAGCTCCTTCTTGGCTCTTGCGGTTAGAGCTCCCCAGAGGCGGTCCCATTCCAGGCCCAGCTGGTTGAGGCATCCCAGGGGAGCTTGGAGCCATAGGGGGGTACACCCTGTTCTGGCTGCTGGAGCCAAGGCTGCGTCCTGCAGGTGTAGGCTGTCCAGGTCCCTGGCCATGCATGGGGCTGCTGGCGTTCATCCCCAGGCTGTTGGTCATGCCAGGGCCGGGGCCGCTGTAGCTGGTGCTGGCAGTCCCACCATAGTTGGAGGGTCGGGGATAGTTACCTGGAAGGAGATGGCGCATAAAATGAGTCTAGAGCCCCTGTAGATGTTTTGTCTTGCACAGGCAATGTCATTTAAAAGATGGAGCGCTCCTTAAAGCTTCCCCCGAGACATCTGAATTTGATTTAGTGTTTCTGAGAGTGACACACAATGGCCACTGCGAGGTACTGGAGTCACAAATAAAAGCTATGAATCACTTCATTTGAGTAAAAACTGAGTTTTTATCCTCCTTTGTTTCCACAATGGCACCACACACAACTATGTCATCCATCATGAAAATCACCCTGTAACAGATGAAGAAATGCAAAATGCAGAACTCCTATAACCCTCTGTGGATAGAGGGATATCTATGTTGGGTTTAGGTGACATTTTTCACAGCTGCTGGTTTTTGGATGCACGAGGAACAATTGCCAAGCTTAAGGCTGACTTTGTGAAACACATGAGAGGAGCTCAGATCTAGCAAATGCTTTGTTGCTGCCCTGCAGTGCCACATGGCTTCAATGCCAGAAGCTTTCTTGAGGCAAACTTAAACCCTTCACTTTGGCTCTAAAAGCTGAGCTCATCTCCAACACCAGCTGCATTAAGAGATGAGAAACAATCACCATACTGCCAAGACAACATGTACTTCCACAAAAACACACCTTCTGCAGATATAAATGCAGCACACTCCCTCACATACAGAGAATATAACACTGTACTCTTTCTGCAGGCAATCGACCCTTTCCTCTGTGAAACTCCCTCCCTGGGACAAATCCTTCTGCAAAATAGAAATGGAAAATGTGGCATCCTCTATTGTGTAAGGGGCTATTTATTTTGATTTGATTAAGGGTGCTTTAGTTGGGCCTCACTGCTTAATCCTCTGAGAATATGTCTGGAAAAGGGGATCAAGTCCCTCTAAAACCTGAAGGCTTTTCCGCACGCTCAAACGAGGGAAACTTGAATGACAAGATTCCACACGGAGGGGGGGGGGGACGACGACACACGTCTCCGAAAATGGAAATGGCTTCTCAGTGTCCTCGAGCTGCTTCAGTAAAGACACTTTCCACATGACATGAGCCTGCAAGTCCAACAGAGGGAGAGAGTGGGAGTAAGCAGTAGAGGGTGGGGGCGGACTGAGCGGAAGACAGAAAGGTAGCAGAGAAAAACTCCTGCCCCGCAACCCCCAAGATAGGATTTATATTGAATCCAAAGAGAAGTCTTTCCCATAAAAGTCAGCAGCTCTGGTTGAATTTGTCCAGAAATTGTGATGAAATCTACTGTGGGAGATGGGAAAAGAAGAAGTGGATTATTTCTTGGGAGGCTTTGGTGAGTCGGTGAGCTGAGTACAGCTGACACCTGTCAAGGGTTTTGGGGCTATAATGGGGAAGCGTTCAGGAAGAAAGGATGTCTGCTAACGAACACAGGAGGATACACATGGTGCCCAGTACCTGTATGTGTGTATGTGTGTGTGTGTGTGTCCATCTGCTTCTCTGTGTGAATGCATCAATAACACTTTTGAGACCCTGTAACCAGTGAAAGACACATATCCATGTAGCTTCCACTCATAAGTGACTGCGTATATTTCTGTAGAGAAACCCTGGGAACAGTTTCCTGAAACTTCCTCCCTCTCTGCTCAGGCGGACAGTTTGCTGCAGACGAACAAGGCCACAGTCAGCGACCTTTCTCAGCCCTCTGTGAGCAGCTGTTGAGCCCTGTGTCATGGACGCCTGCCATACATTCTTTAAAGCCTGGGTGGACACGTTGTGGTTTTTGGCCTTTGTGGCAGACTGAGGCTCCAAAACACCTCCCGGGGAGTTGTTTATATCACACAATCCCTTTTGGACACTGTGTTGTTATTTCAATGCTAGAGGAACGTCCAAAAGCCCCAAATGTGGTAGTGTCTGGAAGTTTCCATGAGATTACATTCAACTGAACTGGAGGGGATACACATATTCTAACTGAGGAGCTTTTTGGAGGGAAAAAAGTACTATTAAGTGGACGCCATACATTTAGAGAACTTATCAGTGTTGATGTACTACCATTCACAATGTTCTGGTTGTGGGCTACGTCTGCCTGGGCTGACAAAGGGAAGACAGAGTAGCTGTGGGACTGGGTTAATGCCGAGCTTTCCTATGAGACTCTTGCTCTGTCCTGACAAGAATGATTCACCTCCTGAAGGATTGGTGCAGCGCCAAAGTGCTTCTTCAAGGACAGATAGCGCACTAACCCACTTTTTAAAATGACTGAGAGCTCTACCCAGAAACTGGAGGTGTTTTTGTAAGAGTCATTCACTCTTTCTCAGGTTGTAGAAGTGCCACTTGGATTAAATTAGATGAGGAGGATGGATCACTATGGGGCAAAAGATAAAACACTGAATATATGAAATTCTAAATTACACTGACAACAAACTTAAAGGTCCCACATGATGAAAAACGCATTTTTCCTGCTAATACATATTTACTTTAGTCATCCTCTATCCTGAAAATATAGAGGCAAGAAAACCCTCTGCATTGTCGCTGTGTGTAATGAAAGCATGGGGAAAAACATGAGGTGCTTTGTGAGAACAGAAACTTTACCAGAAATAAGCACCTTATGAAGAATTTTGTGCATTTCAACAGCAGCTACCAAGATCCTAAGTTATGGGGCAGGGCCTCCAATACTGGATGTTTCAGACTGCTTTTTTTTCTTCTTAAATTTAGCAGGTGCAGCTTGTGTTCAGGTGTGCCCAATAGTCTGGAAATCATGTCAAGTATGTAATAATAATCTAAAGCTGTATGAGAGGGATGCATCCTGCTAAAAGGTTCAATCTGTTATAGCCTAAACCAGGGATGTCCAAACTAAGGTGCGGGGGCCAATCGTGGCCCGCCGTCTATTTTCAAGCTGCCCCCAGCTCTCATTTTACCATGTGTTAGTTTTGTCACATAAATTAATCATGTACTAATTGTTTACATTTACAGTTTCTGTCAAGTGCTTGAAATAAACCTTAATATATCTGGTAACGTTTCACAAAGATTTGGACTTTGCATACGCAACTTTATAAATTTAAAACTCTGTACAATCTGCAAAAACTCAACAACTTTTACAGCTGACATTTAATTGCATTTGGCATGATGCAAAATGTGTTTCATGAGTTGTTTAGAATTAAAAAACAGCAACAACAAAAAAAACCAAAGAAACAAAAAAAAAATCACATGAGAGGACCAAAAAACTGAATTAAAGATATGAAATGGTCAAAAAAAGACAGAAGTTGAAACATAAAATGGTTCAGAATGCAGGATCAGAGATATTTGGGGTTTAAAATGTTTTTTATGATTTTTGTATAAACAAACGGGATTAAGTCCAAATTTTTTTGTTTGTTTGTTTTTCCAAAAACTACTAAAAAGAAATTGTTTTCCAAAAAAGCGCTCATTTGTAACTTTCACTGTTAGTAAACATGTACATAGGAGCCGCAGGTCCATGGCCATTTTCACAGTTTCTAATACGGCCCTTTTGGGCAAAAGTTTATACACCCCTGGCCAAAACACTGATCAATCTCTGCCATGGCTTCAAAATCATTTTTCAGTGCTCAAGACAAATATTTTTGGAGTTTTGAAACAGCTTTGTCACCGGCACATTTCAATGCAATAATGTACCATCTAAAACTGCACATGCTGAATAGAAACTAAAGGTCTATGTGGGGATCTACATATGAAAGTATGAATAACAAATTGCAAATTTAATGCACCTCATTTAGAAATCTGTAAGTGGTACTACTTTGGATCTCCTGTGTTGGGCACTGGTGGTTCTACAGCATCTACAGTGTTTGTTTTAGTGTTTTCCACCTTTGTGTTCATTAACAAGGCTGGATTTGTAGGTTTTCTTCAGCAAACAAATTCAAATCCCTAATTATGACACGAAAAGTACATGGAGCAGGATATTTTGTAAGCAGCTGACACTTATATGGGACATTTAACATGCAGGCACAGATATTAATGAACAGTTTTGTTTTATCTAGGAAACAAAAAAACCATGATGCTACCTTCTCATTAGCTGATTTTAAAAATGTGGCACTTGATGTGATTTTGTGGTGAATTCAGATCTGGGGGGGAAAAAACTCTTGCATTTGGAGCTAAAATAGATGTCATATTAGTGTGCTGTATTCTCAACCCATTACATCATTTTTGTGCTGAATATAGTTTTTATTTAGTTGTAAGCTGTTGCTGGCATTTTGAGGAACCCTCACTTTAAGTAACTCGGCGTAAGTGCTCAGAAACTCACCTACCAATTGCTCAAGTAGACCAGGATTGGAGGATTAATTTGTTATAAGCATCTGTTTGCATTGTGTTGTCCTTCACCTGTTCTGCATGCTCCTCATCCTATCTAACACAATCAAGGGACGGAGAGGAGGACAATAGGATGTCATTTCTTATTTCTGCCTGCTTCTGCCTGTCCTTGTGGCTGAGTCTTGGTTTCCTGCCTGCTGCTCGGGCTCTTGGTGCCTTTGGGGAGTCTTGGTGGTATTTATAGCGCGTTGGAGGGGAGGAGAAGGAGAAGGAGAGCTCATGGTGCTTCGTTCACAATTTCATGGAAATTCCCGGCACAGTCACGCATTCGGCGGACGCTGTATTCTGCGCCCGGTTTAATCCCTGCAGTCCCGCGGGAGAGCCGGAGTGTGACCGAGCAGATTAGCGTCTACTGCTTCCTCAGCAGACTGGACCGGCCAATGCTAACAGCCGAGGCAGTCATTCTCCCGGCTACGGTGGAGTTTGGTATGATGGTGCTCCAACGAGCCCTCGGGATCTGTGAACTCCATCAATAAAAAAGTGGAACGCAGATTACATGGCTGCATGCTTGAGCTGCCAAGGACAGGAGGAGAGCTGGCTGTTCATGTCCACATGTGGCTGAACACAAATAAAAGAAATGAATAACAGCATTTTTCTATTTTTTTTTGTGGCTAAGGTAGTAGTTTGGACATGACAGTTTTAGTTGCTTGGGTGAGCAAGAAAGAAATGTAATGTGGAACATCATGAAACTTATTTTATTCTGTCCTACTCAGAGTTTATGGTTGTCATTGTTCAACAACTCTTATGTTTTTCCCTTATATCAAGCTATCTAATTCATCATTAGGAAAGCAAATTATATGATTTTAACCAGAAGGCTACTTATTCTGTTTTTGGCGGATGAAACTACAGTTCCAGAAATCTTGAGATTTGGTGAATTGAGTGATGGTAAATAATGTCAAAGCAGCCAAACAGGCAGATTTTTTTCGTTTCTGTCCTCTGGTTAAGACTGAGCTCTACACTGCAGTATACATGTATGACTTGCTGGGTTGGAGTTTCTTATTCTGTTTTGCAGCGTCTTTTCTTGCCAGAGGCCTCCACATCCTCTCACAGCCACCTCAGCACCTTCCCCGGCAGGGAGCCTGAGCCAGGGCCGAGGTTCGCCTTGGGGCTGCAAAGCTCCACACACTGTCAATTTCCTCCGAAAAAGTCCACTCCCTCCCCCGGGCGCTGGCTTTTTTTGGCTGAATTACATCGAAGCTCCAGCAAGGCACCAAGGCTTAAAAGTGCTGTCTGAAGCATGGTCATTACTAGTGGAGTGCTTAACCCCTCGAGGGGGGTGGGAGGGGGTGGAGGGAGCCATGTGAAGGGAGGGAGGGAGAGTGGAACTGAGATAGACTCCAAATCTCTTTCCTGTAATGGCCTGATATCCGCCTCCCTCCCTCGTCTGTCTGTGTGTCCTCTGTTCTCAACATGCTGGCTCCGTACCATGTTCTCATGCATGTCTTGACAACAGCAGCTGGAGTCATTTGAGTCCTGGGAAGCCTGGTATCACACAATTTGAGATGAGTTTAACTTAAGTGAAGAGGGCTTTCAAAGGACAGTCATAAACATTTAGAAGCTTTAATATTTTTCTGAAATACTCAGCAGACCACTCACTGTAAGAGCTCTCGTTTTGACGGAGAGAAAAGGAGGGAAAGCTTTGGCAGGATTTTCACTGCACATCAATCTGAGAGGAAAGCCTTGGCTTCAGTCTCGGAGGCAGACTTTTCTAATCAGAGATCCCTGGAAATGACCACTAAATATTTTAGTATTGTTTGTGGAAGGCTCACATCCTCTTGCAGTCATGTATCACCATAGCTGTGCGTTGGAAAAAGCTCATGCAGTCGATTACACAAGCTGCACACAGTCATTGGCCCATGATAAAAGAGCAGGGCCGCAGCCTTTAAAGTTACACAACACCAGACAGTTTTATTTTCTTTGGTGAGCTACAAACTCTTAAAAAGTTGTTGTTGTAGCGTTGGCAAGCGTAATCGCCAGAAACTTTGTACAAGAAACCCTGAACACAGTCACAAAGTCAACTTTACAAACTGAGTGCTCAGTTCTCCAGGCACCAGCAGACAGGCCAAGACTAACAGCAGACAGAGTTCAGAAACTTGGAAGTGTGTTTCTGTGTTCGCTAATGGCTGGCTAATTTGTAAGAGGGCTTGAGAGAAGGATGGGAAGCAGCTGGAGCTGTCGTTTAGAACAATGACCTGAAGCTGGCTGCACTGCGAACCATACAGTGGCTCCCAATTGGACCTCATAGGACTGGGGTCCAAGCTGTGCCCTGGAGCATTCAGAAGTGGTTTCCAGTGCTGAAGGTGTTTGGATAAGGTATTTCTTAGTGATAAATGTGTTCTTATGTTAAAAAATTTTCCATGAAAAGTGCGACATACATGTGAATTTATTTAGAGTAGTAGTTTTCTAACTCAGGGCCCATTTACAAGTCCCAACATTTTTTGTGGCCCCCCCATACGTAATATCCATGTATGTCTCTGGTGGGCTCTTCCAGCCAGCACTCTTTGCATTTCAATGAGGCACATTGTGAGTGTTTCAGAATGTTATTGTGCTTAAAAAGTTTGTGGAGATATGATTAATCATAATCAAATAAAAATTTACAAATTGGAAAGCACTCGTAGAAATAAAGCCTTGAAATTCATTTAAGTGAGATCTTTGCTCCCACACAGTGCAATTAGGTTTGCAGAAGAGTTGTGCAATTCAACCTGAGGCATCCAGCAGAAAACTGCCACTTTAACGTTGTATATATGGTGTAGGTATTTTTTATAAACTGGAACATGTGGTCAAAGCAGGCAGCAAGAAAGAGAGAGAGAGAGCGAGAATCCATATTAATGTGTATTTTGTTCTGGAAAGTACTATGTGAAGATACAAATGTGGCTGCTCAAATAGTCCCACTTTGGAGATGCTTTGCTGCGCTGCTGTCTGAAAATATCCTCGAGCGCTGGAGCAGGACAGATGCAGGTCAGTTGCAAGTGTATTAAATTTGAATGAGCGTATACATAAATATATATAGTGAATATGTGTGACGAGCAGACAGCGAGCCTGAGCTGTTCTCTCTGTTTCTGATGGGAACATCTCTCCTGTCACCCATGTGAGATTTCACGCTCATCTGCCTCCAGAGCTTCTCCGAGGCTAGTCCGCCTCGCTGTCGCTCTCTGCTTACTTTATTCCTCTTTTTCTGTCTGCTTACTGGGCTGTCAGCCAAGCCCAAGTCACATTAAGAGATAGGAGTGGGTGGAGAAGGGAGACCAAATACCACATGCATTAGGGCTATTAATCAACATTAACAAATGCAAGAGAGAGACCGCAATTTTGGGAAAACACACGCACGGATGGGCGCATTTATCAAGGTGACACATTAAAAACACACATTTACCAAAAAAAATACCATAATGTTTCATCTGGTGTCTTGCCAAAGGCAGAAAACAAAGTACAACAGCAGATGTCAGCATTTGTTGGATGGCCTGGAGTTGTACGTTGGAGGAAACAAGTGAGTGGAGAATTCTTAATTATCTTAAGCGATCCAAACATTCTTTTTTTTTTATTCCCCGGAATCTGTAATATGTGTTTAATTTATGTGTTTTTTAAGGATCTTGGATATGTTGTTGATGTGAGTGGCTCTTCAGAAAGAGCTGTTATGAAGCTAAAAAAAAAAAAGAATATAGTGTTATCCCCTTGAGTTGAATTAGGCTCAACTCAGTCCTTGATTTCATGGTGAGTGGACATGCCATGTTTTTTTTGTAGAGAACCCTCGAGACAAGCCACTGATCAGGTTTCTACAGGAAGCTCTAAGACGCATGTTAGATGAGTCCTAGAAGCGACCTCACACATGTCCCTCTGCTCTGCAATCGTAACCTAATCAATTATTTATCAACCTGGACAGGAAGTAAGGAAGTAAGAAACTTTCACCATGAAATAAACAATTTCAAAATAAAACATCACTCCTGGTTGTATATGTGTATGTCAGGTTCAGTGCAGTTTGGTTTGGCAGGCAAGTTTTTTTGTGTCTACTGATAACATTTGCTAATGTTCTGTACCATCCTTTTTTTTTTGCACGCTTCTGTTGAGGTTCCCTCTCACCTATACAATCCTAAAAGGTGGAGCTGGACACTTTTTCTTTTTTGGAGATTTTGGGAGAGTGATTTTAAATGTTTTTTTTGTTTTTTTTTTAAAGAATATTACAAGCACAAAGCATCTCCCTGTGGATGACTGTGTGGATGCAGGAGAAACGAGGGATGTTAGGGATGAGAAAGAGTTCCAGCTTGTTTAACAAAAGATGTATGTGAGGGTCTGTGCAGATGCCTGAGTAATGTGATAGAATGTAACAAGTTCTGGAAAGTCACAAAGACATTTTTAGACCATCAAAGAACCAGCTAGTATATAGCTGTGATAGCCATCTGACTCATAACTCTGTCTAACAAACAAGGGTATTAATGGTAGAAATAGAGGATACAGATCTTTAATATTGGTCCTTAACACCTTGGCTTGACCTTGACATCACCATCTTTGTACCCTATAGTTCAAACAAAAACACCTTTTAACCTGCAAAGAAAACTTTTTAGACAAAAATCATAAAATTGCAATATTGAAGAGCAAATGCCCTCAGGAAGGCTATCACAAAGTTGGCTGTTCTGTTCGTACATTGTTTTTTAATTATTGCAACTCTTATCCCTTTCCTGAAATCGTGTGGCTCTAGCAACCTTGAGCTGCCCTAAAAAGCTCTTTGAGGAAAAGGATCACATGAAGACGAGTCAAAGGGTTATAATTGTCAATATCTGTATAATATAAGTGAACTTGATATAATGGTACCCAACAACACTTACATATTGGAAAAATTCATTTGTAAACTGAAACTATTTTATTTCATGCAACTTCAATTCTTTGCAGGATGGTAAAAATTAGGTAATTTAATGCTGTGCATTTGGCACAAACATTTTCATCTACATATAAGACGCTGTCTCCTCAAATGTCTGATAAATAGTTCATCTTAATAGTCCTCTGACTATACGCGCAGATGAGTCAGTGTATATAAACAACCGCTGAATGTCTACATGTCAAACAGAAAGAATCTTGGAGAAGAAGAGAATAATTTAAGATGTGACAGTGCATATTAAGGTGCCATAATGGAGAAAAATATTCCCTTCTCAGTGACCTTATATGTCATTGAGGGAATTGTGACAACCCAATGCAAAAGTTAACTGTGCTTATTAAACTATTTGACACATCCAACATTGGAATTGAACATCAATCTTCAACTGTAACAGAGAAACAACTCCTCCTTGTCTTTTGCAGGATTTTTCAAACTCTGGCACTTTTTTTTACCACGACTGAGATTAAACCCTTCTGCCTCTGATGGCAGTAATGGACATCATAATTCAGTGACTAAACCTTATGATGTATCAGTCTGCCTGACAAGTCTGAAACCACCTCATAATCTTGTCATGAACAGGGCCAAGAGGTCTGTCCCTGGCTTAAGTGTCTCATGAATAATCTACGAGTTACACCCTCAAGATGAGCAGTTTTTAATGCCTGCAGTGGGGCTTACTACACAGTACAAGAGAAGGCTGTCTCTGACTGTGGTTGTGTGTTTGCATGGGAGTTATCTAAAAACTATAGACAGAGTTAGAGACAGAAACAGAGTGTTGATGTGTCCCTAAAAATGATTCTTTTTGTAGTGCTCATTAGCAAGTACTTTGAAACCAATGGCACTGATGTCAAGGCCCTGTGTGGCTATGAAGTGTGGGCCAACCGTCATCAAAAAAGACAAATGTGGCTTTCCCATCTGAGGCCAAACTCTTCTGTAACCCCTCAGAATGAATGATGTATGCGGTATTCATCACTCTAACAAGACGAGTTGGAAAGCAGAGACAGTTAAACAAATCTGGTGTCAGGTGAAAGCCAGCACACTGAATCAGTACAAGGCCTGTTCTTGTTTTTCTTCAGAGATAATTCAGAAATCACAGGGTTTTTTTTAAAAACTAAGTCTTTTTCCAGCAAAGTCTGAATGTTACAACCTTTGTTCAAAAGCAGAGTGACGGGAGTTGTTTCAAACAGTTTCAATCAGCCTAACTCCAAGGACTTAATATTCCAATAATGACATCCTCCTTCACAAAGTGAAGAAACTGAAATTTAGGATGACTGATTTTTAGGTCAAACAGAAAACCTGACACTGTGGATCTTTTTTTGTGTGACTAGAAATATGTTTCAAAAGCTCTGAGGTAGTGCTTTAGCAAACACTATGTGAAACACAGAGATGCAGTTAAATCTATGACTGCTGAATAGACTGCATGATAAAGTATCAAGGCCTTGCCCTGTCTGCATTTAAAATGAATTCGTTTCAGTGAAGTTGAAAAGATAAGTGACTTTGCTAACTGCACAGAGTTCATCTGCATAAGCTTTTAGCTCGGAGTTCAACCTTGGTGAACTTTGAATCGCAAAATTTACACGATTAACTAAGGCATCCAAACCAGGCACCTTAATGGTGCAGAACTTTGAAGGAAGAGACAACCCTGAAGTCCAAAGGTTTGATGCTCTTAGCCGGACTCCTTCAGTGTCCATGCAAAAATTACACCACAAGAGGAGAGACGTCCTTTTTTCCTAAAGCTTTTGAATCTAAAGACTCTTTGACTGAATTAATACCTATCATCATTAGAGAAAATGCCACAATGTACACACAGAAAACAGAAAATAATAAGAAACTTGCAAAAATGACAGCCCAAACTTGCCTTACAGTTTTGGTAGTGGATGCTCACTTTCTTTACGACTGTAAGCAGGAGCTAATCTCGCACCATACAAAAGAATTATTTATAATCCATGACTGAAACTCCTACATTATGTGCTCACGTTGTACTGCCCTATTATATCAAGGTGGAGCTCTGACAGCAAGTTTCCCTGGAAAACTTTAGATCATAGAGGCTGATGTCAATACAACTTTGATTGAAATATCACCTTTCTGACATAACAACAAAAGCTGAGAATGAATCCGCTTAGACTGCAAAGGTACTTATAAAGTCACAACTAATCAAATCAGGGTTCAATCTTTATTACAACTGTTCACATATTTTGGCATGTTTGCTTTCAGACGCTGTCTACTATTTGCTACTGTTCGATCAGGAAAAAGTCCTGTAGTTGAGCAACAGATTTGCAGCTCTGCTTTGACTGTGCAATAAAGTGCTGTAAGCCAACCCAAATTTCCCCAGAACTTCATCTAACTGGTCAGACGTAATTGGACAATGTCATGAGTGTAATGCTCCCTGTATCAAATTCCAACTGTGTGGTAATTTTGGTGTATTCAGTGGTAAGTGTTAAATGACTTCCACATGAATCTTTATTTTCAAGAATGACTCCAACAAACAAAAGTGTTTGTGTGATAAAGTTCTGGCTTTGCACATTCAGATCTGCAAATACAGCTTGCCAGGTGTATGCCAAGCCAGAAGTTAGGGGTAAAACTTCATGATGTAACTCCACTACAGAACAGTGTGTCCCAAAACAAGAAATCCTATCCTCAAAGTAAACAAAGGGATGAGGAGAAACTCCAAACTACAACCAGACCTTTGGCAGAGTTCTTTCAGCCTGGCCAACAGTATCTGGGTAGCTGATTTATAGAAGTGATAGTACGGTTTAATCATCTCCACCATTAATTGATGTTACTTTTCAAAGTTTAATTGCTCATCATAGTTGTTATTTTCACAGACTGATTAAATACTAACTCAAGTTTACAAAAAGTCCTTAAGACTTTGAATTTAGCAGTTGAGCCTTGCAAACATTGCAAACAAACGCAGTAATGTTCTTAAACAGCACCTTACATTCAGGAATAATATTTAATTAATTCAATAATTGATTTGCTATTAAAGTAGGATTCATTGATTGTAGAGTCTCTAATTAATTAGATTAATTTTTTATTAAGTCCCACCACTAGTTAGAATGTTTCAACAGGCCCTGAGTCAAATTAAGGCTTCACTCTGCTTCAGCCCTATAAACCTTTGGGGAAACCAACTTTATTGAGATTCAGGGACAATTAAAAGGCCTTAAATTTGGTGAATCAACATTATGATATTTTAGTTGTGTCAGGTCTCCCTTCATTAGGAAAAACAACTTAGTGTTAGTTGAATGACTGTTGGATAAATAATTGTAATGCATTTCAGTTTGACAGGAAATAAACATACTGAGTTCCATACGGTCTCTGTTAGCGGAGGTAAATAAACTGTTGTCACATCACCACCAATAGGAGTCAGGATTACATTCTGAGGAAAAGATGCTTTTGCTTTCTGCGCATGGGCTCTTTTTCCTTATAAACCAATAGATCATTTAATATGCCACTTAGGCTAAAAACCTACTGAAAACAGAATCAGACACTGACCTTGGTGTCCATACTGGGAGCCTTGAGGTCCGTAAGGGCCTGAGGGACCACTCTGTGAGTAAGGACCCATCCCAGGATACATTGGACCCCCAGGTGAAGGGTGGGGGGACATGGGAGGTCCAGACTGTGGAGAAGCAAACTGAGAGCCAGCCTGGTTCCTCTGGATGCTGGACAGAAACCCTGAAACACACAAGCAGATAGAGGAAAAACAGTGTCAATGCTCATGCTCATACATGCTGGAAGGCCAATGAGCTGCTCAGCAGTCACCATCAATATTGTGAAAGGAAAAACAATTTGGCTCAGGGTCCATCTCAGTGATTGAGAGATATCCATAAATTTAGTATGAATGTGGGGTCTCTTCCTTTTGTCTAAGGTTGATCTGTTACCTGGACACTTGTTCCTGTCACATGCAGATACACATCAGAAAGTAATACAGAATGTGCATTGCTCAGAACAGACTGGCTGATATGTAAGATGATCTCTGGGTACAAAGAACACAAACAGAGGATTTACGTACTTAACTGATAGCACAAGCTCAAGTGTTATTCTGACCTTAAAGGTGAATATACACGCATAAATATATACACTTTCTAAAGCAGAATCCATGTGTTTATCTGTGAATTTTTAAAAGACTGGACACAACTGACTGGAAAGGAAGAAAGAGCTTCGTCCTGCTCTCCCCAGAATCAGACGTTGATTTGACCATGACGACTATGTTATTCTAAGCTGTTCTGTCAATAGACGTGTCAAAGCCTCTCAGGCCCAAACTCGTCTCCACCATTCAAATTGACATTTGGAGTGATTCTCGCTTGGGCTTTGCTCTTTCAAGCTGTCCTGTTCATTTTTAAAACCCACAGAAAGGTCTCCCAATCCACCACGAATGGGAAAAGGTCGCTGGATGGCCATTGAGGGAGAAAGAAAGTGTGTGTGGGCGAGTGTGTTGATGTGTGTGTGTGTGTGTGTGTGTAGGGGGGATTCAGTATTGCAGATTAGGTGTGAATGGATTGGGCCCGCTCTGCTGTAAACTGTGATAGCCATCCGCTTTGTTGAATGAGCGTGCACACTGACTCTTTGGTGAGTTTGGGGTTTAAGGTGGTGATTGAGATAGAAATTGCAAGTTGACACTTGTATGAAACCTGTTTTTGTACAGAGATCACAAGGAAATGTATAAGAGAGGGCCGAGTTTGAAAATTAAGTGAGTGTATTATTATTTGCCAGTGTGCACATACATGCATGAACCTACTTGTGTGTCTGAGGTGTCTGAGGTGTGTGGGGGGAGATAACTGGGAAAGAGTGCAATAAACGCCCCTTGTGTGTTTGTGTATGCATGAAAAAGAAAGAGGATGAGACAGAGAGAGAGAGGCAGTGAGAAAGAAAGTGTGTGTGGGAGGGAAAAGACAGTGCAACGGAGGGAAAGAGCGATTGGGGCTGAAAGTGCTTAGGCTGCGAGTGCTGGGTTTAAGGAGCGAGGACATTATTGTAATGTTTTGCTTCCATTAGGGTAAGGGGATTCTGGAGAGGAGGAGAAAAAAATTACAGTGTGTAATATCGCACTTTAAATTGCCTGGAAAATGGATGAGGAGAGGAACATTGTGCAGACAGTGCTAAAAGCAAATAACACATTCAAGGATTTCTTTCCCTCTCCCTGCTTCATTCCCTCTCTCTCCACATACACGTAAACACACACACACACACACACACACACACATAAACCTTTTCTCGTCCTGGCAAAGTGAATGAAGCTCTCAGCCGGACAACAACAACAGGCAGCCGGCGAAGCACGCGAGAGACACTAGGGGGGGAAAAGGGACATTCAGCGGATTTATGGAAATGAAGAGTGGAGAGGGGCTCTTAGGGAGGCAGGCACTTGAGCAAAGTGGGGCGTGTGCATTGGAGAGGGGAGGCAGAGGGGGGGTTAATCCCAGCTAGGAAAACAGCAAAAAACAACCGGCAGCCCTGTTAACCGTGCTGTGTTTTCCTGGACTGGGCTGGGGAGGGCCGGAGGTTTACAGGCATTAGAGAGCTGCATTAAATATCCAGCTTGATTTCATCATGTTGGGAAATAACCTTTTACACTGCCCCCCTCCTTTCTCCTCCTCCATCTTCATCCATCCACTCCCTCAGTCTCTCTCTGATGTTAACTGTTCTTCAGTGGGTGATAGAGTGGGAGCATCACAGTTGTTCCATTAAGGTTACATCCCAGTCGTTTGGGTTTTTTACAGTGTTTGTGAGGAGGCTGATTTTTTTTTCCTCTTTCAAATGAGCAACTCGGCTGTTTTTAGTCTCACATGAGAAGTGGCTGTAATTGCTGGAAACAATTTCTCGTTTGGCGCTCACATGTGGCCTGTGGGTTAGCATTCATGTTACAAGCTTTTGGAAACAAACAGTGTCCAACAGTGAAGTGGCTTTATCAAAGAGGAACACACTCTGACTTGAACAAAGCCCAGAATAGATCCACTGAATTTTTACTGTTTCCGTGTCTGTCATGGTTTTCCCCATGACCTTAGCTGGCATAAAAAGAGTATCTGCTTGAGTTGTAGCTATCATTGCAGCAAAATTTCATTAAAAAAGGATTATTATCTATTGATTTTCTTAGTAATCAGCACAGTTTTTACTGGAATCTGCACTGTCTACCTCCTTCAGGGGTCATTCGAGTAACCACCTGACTGATTATCAGGGGCTGATGTTTGGCATTTGGCTGATTGTCTTGCTAACAGCAAAACCACCTCTATTCAGGACAACGAATGCTTTTAATGAAGTGCCCAAATAATTTGAGAGTGTTAGTCTTCATAAAGGTAGAATTTAGTGTTAAAATTGAAAAAGGAAGTGCAAATATTAGTTGGGTTGAGCTATTACAGTGGTTCGCATTTGATTTATTTTGTGCACACAGCTGAACATTTGTCAATTTAGCTGAGAAACCTAGTTTTTAAAGAGTGCTGAATAATCACAAGCATCTGTGAACCCTATTCAGCTCTTAAAACGACACTGGTCCAAAGACTGGATAGAGCTTTTGACAAACTATTTCTATATTTCAAATATAAGCCACTTAATCTCACGATTAAAAAAACATAAAAAGTTCTGTTTATAAAGTATCTAAAAGTTGTAAAGTTCATTTTAGTTTCATAGCACTCCAGTTGTAATTCTTCTGTCATTGCAACAATTTAAAACCCAAAACATTTTATTTCTCTACGATGACAGAAGCAGCAAACCTTCATTTCCAGCTCCATGGAGGAGCTACTTGTTGGTATTGACTTTTCAAACCCCTCGTTAACCTTGAATCTCGTTGCTGACCTCCTCCTTAACACACTGCTTTCTTTAAATGGTTTCATATTTGCTTTGTTAAAAAGTTTAAAACGTCTTTTTCAGCATGCTGTCAGTCTTCTGGTCTGACACCTGTGCACATACCTCTGTCCTGAGCCATGGGTGAGCGGGTGTTTGGAGGGTGGCCTCCCTCTGGTCCATTCCCGGCGTTCTGCGGGGCCACGGTGGAACCTGCAGAAAAACACGAGGTCAGGCCGTGAGACTCCGACAACGCTTTGTCACTGCAATGACTCGTCACATTTCACAGTTAAAGAGGTAAAAACTCTTTCTTGGTAACAAAAGCTGCGACAGTCAAACAAATATGTTCTGCATGAATTTAGCGCCCATCTTTGCATAAGAGCGAGGTCAATCGAGAAATTGATTTATTTTTTCCCTGATTGCCTGCCTTGCTTGAAAACGCAAGGAAACTACCGGAACAATAGAGCACTGGAGGACCACTTTGTCTTCTTCTCTGAGTTTATTTCAAAGACACAGAAGTTATCTAGTTGAAAAAGTTTTCCTCCATTTAAATGCTGAAAGAAAAGCAAGGAAAATTTGTATCGAGCTGAAGGCTTCATTTTTACTCTCCTCGGCTTGTTTCTTACACCTCAAGCAAAAAGGGCGAAAGGTCTTATCAGACTCGCCGGAGTTCAGCGCAATCACTGTACATGAAGTTGTCCGTTATCCACTATTAGCTAAATGACAAATGCACTTCCAGAGGACATATCAAGTGGTTGGACCCTGTGCCACTTCCTTGTGTAAGCACTAAAACCAGAGTGATCCCCTATAGAAAAGCAAAGCTATCTGAGGGTCATTGATCAGGTGGTTGTGCAGGTCTTTGGGCTGCGCCTGTTCCATTGAAATCCAATAGTGAGTTGAGAGTCTGATTAGGACAATGGCAGACAGAGAGCGTGGTGAATTGATTTGGCCCAGAGGAAGAGGAGAGATGGCAAATTAACCTTTTATCTTTGGATTCAGACTTGAGTTGGTGAGAAGAGGAAAGAAGGAAAAGAGGCGGGCTGTGTTTCATGTGCATGAGTTCACAAAAGCACTGACTGAATGTAGTGTGAGAAAGTTTGCCAAAACAAACAAGAAAGATGTTGATGTTATTCAACTGTACATATTCAGTGATGATTGTCTGCACACATTGCTTTAAATTACAGTGTATGACTTGACTCGCCCCTATAGAAATAGGACTATGTGCCAAAAGTAATTGCTTACTCAGGATGATAAATTATAGAGTAAAGGAGTGTTGCATTAAAACAGTTTTGCTGCTACAGTGTCTTTAAAAGTCAGTGTGAATATAAATCCTTGATTATAAAGAAAGCACTTCACATTATTCAATCACACAGAGGAAAGGGTGCTGCTCCAAGAGGTAGATTTGTGTTTGTGTGTGTGTGTGTGTATATGTGAGTGTGAGTGTGTGCAATGTTGTCTGTCCACGGCAGCATTAATACATGACTGGAGGTGGCACACTCTCCACATAAACAAACCCAATTAAGTCAACATAATTGCTTTGCATAAAACTGCATAAACAACATTTCCATACACCCAACCGCCTACACACTAACACACAAACAAGCATGCAGACACACACACAGACGTAAAAAGTAATTGGACAAACAAGTATAAATAAACACACTTAAACACACAAGAAAATACAAGTAAGAGAACAAAATTATTCACACACAAATACACACCACCCCACACACACACCTACATACATACAGACCCCCTGCCTCACACTTGAATGGATCCAGCGGCGCTGCTTCAAAGAGGGAATATTCGATTAGTTAGTGTGTCACCGTGTGCCAGGAGGAAAGAAAGAATGTCAGTAAAAAGTGCTTGAGAAACTAGCTCAGTGCTTCTAAAGGCTCAAATATCAGTGTTGGTGGTAGGTGCAGAAAAAAAACTTAAAAGCAGGAAAGTCTTTTCAGGCAAAAAAAAGTCAAGGAACAAGTTGTAACAGGGGCATGCTGTCGAGTAAATAATCCACAACCATGTTTCAACATTCATTTCTTTCCTATTTGCAGTGCATTTACAAATTATTAATTTAACATGCATCTAACCAGGAAAATATTTCATTGAGATTCTGAATCTCTTTTTCAAGAGTGCCCAAGTTAGGTCCTAAAAGAGAAACAAAGTCAAACAAATGAACAAGCTCCATCCCCAACCTCACCAAACAGCAAATGCAACCTGGCTCTTTATTTCATTGACTCTCAATTTTGAAAAGTATAGCTGCTGCATGTGGGTTAGGATGAACATTAACAGTAACAGCTTAGCCAATGTTTTAGCCTTTAGCCTGTGCTCTGTCACTCTCCTGTTTAGCTTCCCTCGTCTCCTCTGTCCCTTTTCTGTCAGTTAGTCCAGTTACAGCGTCGACTGTTACTACATATTAAATCCCAGAAATCATTTTCAGCAGAGAAAAACGCAGATCTCTCTTCTCACTGCAAAACTTTGTCAGCTGTTGTCATTATAAACTTCACTTTGCCATAAATCCGGTCCAGTCAAACCTGACCGAGAAGCTAGGTATGAGCATTTAGTAATAACCTTTTTAGTGCCGATGATCTAATTTTAAATTGGGGTTTATGATCAGTATATATCTAGATATCAGACTTTTCCAAGATCACTTAGTAAGTACTAACAGTCCATTTTAAATAATTGTGTCCAGTTTCCACTCATACTTTGTTTATACAGCTGTGTGTCAGTAAAACATCCTCCAATCTGCATGTGCCCCTTCATGTGTGTTTGATCTGCTTCAGTGCCTACACATATTCCCACTTCACCGTACTCTTTATGTAGATGGTGTTTATGTGTCAGCCAGGAGGAGCCTAAAGCCTGATGTACGGGTCATGGTCACTGGTTGCCAGAAGGCTGTTTAGCAACAACATGAGTTAAGATGGCTGGATGGTTAGTGAGGATGAAGTACGCTAGCAAGAGTTTAGTGAACCCTTAAACTATGGAAGTCGACCCTACGATGCAGGCGAGCCACAGTGTGTGTACGAGTGTGTTTGTGTGTGTGCAGGGATGCATGCCAGGCACCAGGCATGCTGTCAGAGTTTGTTTGTTTGGATGGCAGAGTGGTGGTGGCAGCAGCTTGTACTGTGTGTGTGTGTGTGTGTGGTTGAATAATGTGTGTGTGTGTGTGTGAAGGTACAAATAGGGACCAGTGCCCTCCATGCTCCACTACTCTCTCCACATAGCCATGTAAATTGTCACCAGAGAAGAGATTGATGCAAAGAGTGTGTGTCTGTGTTTGTGCTTGTATGTGTGCCTGTGTGAAAAGAGGAAGGAAAAAAGAGACAGAGAAAAAAAAGACATTAAACTGAGATTCTTGTTGAAAAAGAGGAAATTAAAAAACAGATGAGAGAGGAGTGGTTCTGTAGTTGAGTCTGACAAGGCCTCACCCCCTCCTCCACCCCTCCCTCCCTCCCTCCACAATGAACAAGTGAGCCCCAGAACACTTGGTAATTATTTCACGACCAATTACTGTCTAAACAAAAGCTTCTTCTCACATTTTCACACTTCCTCCCTTACTTTCCTCTCTCCTCTGCTGTCCTCTCCTCTCCTCACTACCATTTTTAACAAGGTGCCATTAAGTAATTATGTCCAAATAAAACAAACAGGCTCCACAGTGAGTCCTGGCACGTGTAATCTGAACCATTAATAATTCATACACTGAATCTTTGACGTGCAGTGTTTCTCTTCTTCTCCTGCGAGAGAGAGAGGGAGAAAGAGAAAGAGAGAGAGAGAGAGAGAGCTAAATGTCAGGAGGAGCATTTCTCTTCCTGTCCCCTCTTTGCTTGTTATGAATGAAAAGGTAAAACAAATAAATGGTGAGAAAATACCTCCACCTTCCTGGTATTTTTCTTCTGAATGACAAATGCTGCTGTTGGTCCTTTTGTTATTTGATGAAAAATGTAACTTTCTGTGACAACCCTAACACCATGTGCCAGTTCATGTTCATTTTTAAAGTGTTAATAAAGGGATTTACGTTTAATGCAATACAATTTAGTGTTAAGTCAAGTGTTTTTCAGGCTATAAGCCACAGGATGTTTGTTGAAATCAAACCAAAACCTAAAAAATGGGTTATTGTGAAAAATAATGCTAAAACAGATTTAATGGTATGTTAATTGATTAAAGTCCAATACTGAAATTCAAAGTGAAAAGTGTTGTAATTTTGGAAACATATACAATCATGTTCAATTTGACGCCATGTCCTAGAAACTTTGGGACATGGACACGTTTACTCTTGTGTTGCATCACCTTTTCTTTTAGCTGCACTGCGTAAACTTTTGGGGAAGAAAACCATTTTTAACCTTTATTTTTGCCATTATTTAATCCCATTGCTACACAAAATCTCTTTTACACAGGAGTTTAGGCCAAGACAGCAGCATCAAAAGTTTCATATAGTACAAAGAGTGACACAAATCAATTACCAATACCTTAATATGCAGCCAGAACTAGCTGCTTTCAGCAAAATAATAATTACATAAACTGGTCAGATGATCCTTAATCTTAGTTTCCCATGATGAGGGAGCAAAATCACCAAAAGCAAAGAGCCACGAGATGACAAAAAAAGAATTCGCCTTTTAGACAGAAGGTTACAGCCACTGGAAATTTCAGGGTGAGTAAAAAAATGCAGTACAGCCTCATAAAGAAGATATTCCATGATGCCTCACTCTCCTTTTAATGGCAGGAAGACATATCTACTTTTCCATAAACACATAGGGTTGTGTGCAAAACCCCAAACCAAAGACAAACATTCTCAGAGAGGCTAAGGACACGTGTAAAAAAATGTGATCACAGTCAGGTATGGATAAAAAGGTTGCTTTAAGTCATTAACTGTGTATTCATGTGCAGGAGCCTGAATGTATGTTTGCTTCAATCTTAAGATCTCTTTGTCTGTTACTCGTGCGCTAATGTTCCCGGAGGTGCTCTATAACACAATTAGCACATGTAGCAATCAGTGGCGTGGTAATATCTCGCTGTCCCTCAGCTTGCATCTTGATCCGCTTGTCTGCAATTTACACCTCCACAAACCCAGCTGAGCGCACACACGTAAGAGAACACTACCAAACACAAATGAAAGTGCTGCTCCTTATAGTTCATTTAAATTGGAACAGATTGTATTGACTATACATTTTTAGATACAAAGCCATGAACTTAATTGGCCACATTAGTAGAGGTTCATTTTTATGTAAAACTATACAAACAGAAAATGTTTGACCTGTTCTTCATTTTTCTTCATTGCTACAAGACCACAAGACATCTTAACCAGGATAACAATGGGCTCAGTGACCACAGTTTAATTTAGGAAGTATAGCAATATGTGCACATAGGTTTTCTGAATTGCTACCAATGAATATTTCACCCTATTTTGTTTGTTTGTTCCTTGTCGTCTGTTTTTGGATTGACCTTTCCAGATGGGGTCTGGGGTCTCCGGCAGGACTATTTTGGGGAATATAGTCTGTATAGCTTAGAAATCCTGCTACTTACTCTTGATAGCAGACCAGGTTGCTCAAACTTTATGCAGCTAATTCATGTGCTGGATATGTTGATAATTTAAAGGGGCTGCTATTATGCTATTCTGGGATAAAACTGGTCCAAGTGGTCCCAAAAACTGACTCAGGCAGAAGACACCATCGATACAAACCTTAAACTGAAATTAAAGTATTTTCTTCTTTGGATGCAACAGTGCTCCCTTTCAGTTTTTTCAGGTTTCCACAAATAATTCAAAAATAGGAATTATCTGATGAGATTTTTTCTGCAGGCATGTTTGTCGCTGTGCGGTGGCAATGACTCCTTCATTGTTGTCAGATTGGGCTGGTTTCCACCCAGTTGGGCTTGTTTTGAACATGTTAGGCTTGTAAAATTTGGGCTGCTTTTCACAACGTTTAGCTCGTTTATGGAAAATATTCTGGTGAATATATAAACAAAATAGTCACCTTAATTAAACCTGACACATTGTGGTCAACTGTTTCACTCGTGTCCTTTTTTCTTTTCTTTTCTTTTTTTTAGAGGGAGAGAACCAGTACAACTTTACATCATTGATTAGTTATATTTTGAAAAAGAGTCACTGTGATATAGGATTGGTCACTGATAATTGTAAGCTTCCCAGAGAGTTTAACCAAGTCATATTGAGATGTGTTGACTTAAAGAGACTGCATTACATCAAAACTGGAAAAATAAAAAAGGTACACAGAAAAGTATAGGAGAATGATCTGGAGCTTAAATCTTAGGTTGCTCCATCCTACAATATAACATCAAGGTTCATTGCATTGTATCGTAACACAAAGATCCAAGCGTGATATAAAAACAGAGTGCCAAAAAATGACATGTCTTGCTGTGTGCCAAGATCCAAGTCTTTAGCTGTCCCTATGAGTTTTGACTTGAGTTTCTAGAGAGGCTGAGATTTGGGCTGGTTTTTGGTGAGGTGGGTGGATTTGACGTGTTTGGGCTGGAAACTGTGGGTCAGATCTGACAACCCTGGACCCGTTGCACAGATGTGGATTATGACAGACTTGGTCCATCAGCTTGTCCAGTGTTAATGTTTTCATGTATACAAACTCTTGCAACATACATTTTTGAGAACATGCACAGTCAACGTGCTAAACAGCTATCAAGAATGCAAACAGCCATCATGCACACCTGAATGTGAGGTAAGAAGCACTTATATCCCTGGACTATGACAGCACAGTCAGAGGCCACCAAACTTAACGTGTGAACAGATCTGATGTTTTGATGATGGAAATGGAGTTTTCCGAAGAGAGCACATGCTGTGTGACTATTTAGAGCGAACCAGAAGATATCTGGAACCAAGATGCTCTTTTGGAACGCAGCTGAAGAGTCAAATAACTGTAATTTCCTCTTCGTAAAAAGGCACTTAGTGAGCACATCCATTTTCTACTCTTTCCTCATGATACAAGGCAGCAGGGCCAAAAGAAATGGGAGTTCATTGCGTTTTTGAAGATAATGCTCCTTGCTAAAAACCCAATACACAATTTTAAATTTCTCTTCCGCAAGTACTGTCGAGGCAGCCCCGAGTCTCCTTTGAAGAGAGGGAGTGTGGTCTTTGAAGCTTTTTTTCATCAGGGTTTCAAACGCAAATGCCGAGGAAGTTCAAAGCCAAGGGAAAGGACTTGTGGCCATATTTCTGTTTTGTTTCAGGGCCCTGGTTATATTAAGCTTAGAAGCTTTATTTCATTTGTGTTCATGTGTGTGTGTGTGTGTGTACTCTCAAGGAAGAGAAGTCAACCTGTGAGTCAATAGAAAGGCCTTAATTATTTGCTGATGAAAGGAAGGAGCAGGTGTGCATTAGCTGATGTGTGTGTACATGCTTGCAAGTGAGCAGCTTTACTGAATGTTTACAATAATAAGCAGCATTTCCTGTGCTTGCCGACACACACACATACACACAAAAACACATGTCCACACAAGCGCTCCCTAACTGTGTCTTGCTAACACTGCTCCCCTAAAGCAGCAGGACCCGTTTTGGCCAAAGTGAGCGAACAGTGGTAAGTGCTAATAGAGCAGTGAGGAATACAGAGAAAAGGCTTTTTCAGCACTATCACTTTAAACAACCCTTTGGCTGTAAATGCACACACACACACACACACACATACACGCACAGGCACACACACACACACACACACATACACACACACATACACCTGCACCACCCAACACACAAACCTAGGTAATATCCCCTTCTTGCCATGTCTTTAGGGGAAAGAGGCAGATAAACAGTGGGCTCCAATAATGGTGGTTTAGATCTCAATGGGTGCAAGTCAATGCCTCTCCGAGCCGGGGGCTAATGCCAGTTAACTCTCCCTGTAGGGGACGAGCACAGGCCTGCAGTGGCTCGCAAAACAAGCGCTCTCCCAAGATCCTCATTACTTCCAATGCTGAGTAGCAACTGTAAGTAAAGCAAAACTGCAGCTTAAGCTAAAAAACAGTGAGAAGGAAGTGGGGGAGAGAGAGGAGAGCGATGGAGTGAGAGAAGGCAGGAAAATAGGTGTCGGGGAGGGAAATAATTGCACACTGTTAGGGCTCAGTTAGACTTTTCCAGTCGACGAGAGTTAGAATGGGATTTCTCTAAGTGGCTAACGCAGCAAGCTGGCGCCATTTTTCCTCGGCTGTTTTGGCCGACGGTGTGCTTTTTGAATATATATTGTCTGCAGGGAGAGCGTTTTTGCTGTTTCACTTCGAACACGAGCAGCCATCAGGAGGAGAAGGAGAGACAGAAGCAAGTGGGAGCTGGGGAGAGCCGGTTTGATGGAGGGAGGAGGGCTGATGTGTGGATGGGGAAGAGGGAAAAAGAAGGACAGAAGTGGAGAAAGACAGCTGTAGGAGAGATGTGTTGAAATAAGAGGGAGGAACAGAGGCAGAAATATGGATGGAAAATTCAGGCTTGTTCCTCGGTGGGAGGCCGCACCGCAGCGACGCTGTGAGCGAGGAAAGCAGCAGAGACAAACAGAGATGGGGAGGAAAAGGGTGGGGACAAGGGAACGCGAGACACAAGGGGGAACATAAGAGAAAGCGAGCATGATAAAAATAATGAGAGATAGAGAGAGGGACAGGGACAGCCAGAGGCTGTGTTCCCACCATGCAGCCTCTTAGGGAGTGGTGTGACTAGAAAACTCGCCTGGCTCCACAAGGCATAAAAAAGAGAAAAAACACACTTGCATAAACTCTAAAACCCCCTACCCTCTTCTCCTGCCTTCATGTAATAACTTTCACCAGAAAAAGAGGAAAAATATAAGTTTGGTTGAGCATCCCCGTGGCTTTCGTTGTGGTTTGACATTTTTCAGCTCTAAAATGTGTTTTTCTGCTTCATTAGGGAGTGTGTTTTTTTTACTGGTTGTTTTTAAATGGCCACCTTTATGCCTGAAATCCTGATCTGAGGTCATCACTCCAGTTCCTTCAAGGCAACTGCGTTTGACCTTTGACCTTTAGATGGGAAAAAAAGACAAGCGCTGTTGCAAAATAGTTGCGTCATCTGTGGCTTTCATTATCATATTTAAAGATGGAAATTTGTTTACTAAAACCTAACTACAGGCTAGGGGCTAAGGATGCTGCTAAGGACAAAAGGGAATGTAAACTGGCTGGAGGAGATTCATCGTAAAAGGACCCTTAAGCTAACACACTGGACAACGCTGGCCTTCTAACTTGCGCCCCCCCCTCCTCTTGCCCTGACCTCTCTGTCCTTTTTTTAGACCCTGGAAGCACTTGAAGCGGAGCTCAGATATGCAGCTTAAACTCTCCCGAGCGCTCACCCGCGAGCTCCAATCACCTCTTAAAAAGAAAATAAAAACTTCGAGGGTTGAGGGAAAGATAGAAGTGGGAGAAGAGAAGAGAGGAGGGGGAGAGGAGGGGGTGAGAGAAAGGCGGGTGGGAGGGGTTGCAGGCACTGTTAACTGGACCTCAGAGGACCTTGAAAGAGAGCAAGAGAGCGAGAGAGAGAGAAATAGAGGAGGTAGAGATGAGTATTTGTGATTTTCTGCAGCGGCCAGTGCGAGGGGGCCATGGACGAGTGTGGAAGAGCTCTGTGTCAATTAGTAGCAGCACAATGTGGAAAAGTATTGGAGTTTCGCCCTCAAAGAAAGGCAAGCATACAGACACTGGGACACAGAGGAGGAATACACCCCAAATCACAGACTGGATCTGAAAAAGTCAAAACAACACGGACAGTATTTCAGCAGTTTATTACAAAAACCTTCAGGTGAAAACAAAAACACTCATCTCCATGCTGCTGGGAACACAAGGTTAATAGTTATTTTATGCATTGTTAAAGTGGTCAAATATTTGAACAAAAGAAACTAGATTGTTGAGGATCCTGTTTTACTACTTTAATAACTAACTGGTATGGGGGTGTGAAGGGTTTCACTGAGTGCAGTTCTTCTCATAAAAGAAAAAGCACCCTGAGGTTAGACTTTGCGAGTTTTGAACAGAAAAACCTGTACTCAAGGCTTCACTGTCAAGCGACCTGATATAACTTGATGAAGAAAGGGGAAGTGAAGGGCAAGCGCTTTGTAAAGTGCAGTGGGCTCAGTAACGAACAATAACTTTTTAAAATTTTTATGAATTCTTGGAGCTTCAGCAACACCTCGAACATTATCACAGAGGACTTCAGGAGTTGGAGGCTTAGCTGTTGTTAGTTTGTTAGCTGGTGTTGGGAAACTGAGCTGATGATGATTAGTCCACTGGAGGTTGGTCACTTTTGATGATCAGAGAATCATCAGCATGTGCTTCCCTCTAAGGTGAACAATTGCTCATATGTGAGTGAGCAAAAATTTATGTATTCACCAAACACACTCATTAGTGAACAGTAAACTTGAAATGTACTTGAGGATCAGAGAGGTATTCAGAGTCACGGAGAGTTATCAAGTGATGTTTTTTTTATGTCATTATAGTTAGATAGTTATAGATAGAAATGTTACTTTAAGGGATTTTCCCTGTGTTGGGCTGTTAAGGTCAAAACCTTTTGCCCATCATTCAGCTGACAGACATCTGTTTCCAAGTTTAAAAACTTAAGATTGTTTTCTTTGTTTGATTGGTATCTTCGTGACTTATACACCTGAAATCTGTCTATAAATCTATAGTAGGATAGATTCATGCATCCAGTTTGAGAAACATCGACAATTTAGGGCTGAGGATTATAGCATATGAGGCTCCACTGAAAAGAAAAGAGACGCAGAAAAAATAAACTAAAAACGAGCTGCTGCTACAAATGACTGCGCATGTGAAAAAGATAATTTCTGTCAGATGAAATCCATAAATTCCTTGCAATTGTTCGATTAGAAACATTGTTCTTAATCTGTTGGACTATTTGCTAATGCAGTTGGTGTTTGCTCATAGGGTAGGGTAGGCTCCTTTTTACATCCAATCATGACGCTCACTATTTATACACTTCACCTCCTCACTTGTAGAATGTCCCAAACAGGGTTTTTTTTTTTTTTTAGCATTTCTTTGGAACATGTTGCAGGTATCAAATTCAAAATACGTACATATTTTGCAAAAAAAAATAACAATAAAGTTTATCAGTTTGAAAAATAAATACATTTTCTTTGTAGTGTATTCAATTGCATTAAAGTTAAAAAGGATTTGCAAATCATTATACTCTTTTTTAATTTACATTTTCTAACCACCCCAACTTCATTAGATTTGGGGTTGTGAGAAAATGTAGCTAATTTCAATGATACCACACCACATGATCAAAACAAAAACCCAGCTGCTTGAGAAAACAGCAATAACATCACCACACCACCAGTGCAGTTAATAATGTTGTTTATGACATTGTTATTGCCCAAAACTAGGGTGAGTGGCATGTCAGTGATGACTAGTGCAGATAAATATGAAAAAGGGCAAACAGGAGTCAAAGCAAAGCTAAGATCTTACCAGGTCTTAACCAAACTCAACATCAGAAGGAAAAGCTAGAGCAACAAAATGTATCACACTGTACTACCACTTCTTTTAGATCAGAAGCAAGAGAGGAATATTTTGGTATATTTGTTGACTCAGAAATAAGTTGAGAGATTTTACCTTGCACAGCAGTCGACGTGCATCTCTCAGCCTTATCAGCTCTATCCTATCAGCAACACAGATGACAACTAACTTTCTGTGCTCTGCTCGTGTGGAGTTTGATTTAATATGTATCAGCTTTCTGTCTGGTAATAGATGTATCTGCTACTGATTTTTTGGGACATCCACACTAAGGCTGACAGGAAGTGACGCCACACTGACAGGCTGTCAACATCGGGACAACTTGTCAAACAAGCTCATGTACAAACTTAGCACACACTACGTTATCTGCATCCAGAAATATCCAAAGGGAGCTGAGATTTGGAGAGCCAAACACAAACAAATCAGAACAGGGACGGAAGTAACTAAAGCACTGACGGCTGAACTTTTTCAGGACCTTTCCGTCTGCACTCTGACTGGATGGCTTCACTTCACTCAATCAGCTCACAGGCAGCGATGGAGCTGAAATGCCTGCGGTAGTTACCAGCCCCAAATCCATCCAGATGAGGGACAAATGTCTGCTCGTCTCCGATGTCTAATGGAAGGAGAAAATATTGCGAAGACGCTCTGAATTGCTTCAGAGACACTGGGAGGAAGAAGGTGTGTGTGTGTATGTATGAAATCTGTTTTGCGTTTGTGTGTGTGCATACAAGGTGGAGGGAGAGGAGGGGAGGTTGGCGGTTGAGCAATGTGATTTCTGCTCGACTGTCACAAATCTAGCGCAACAGGAAAATCAATTTGGCCCTGTGTGTGCCTTTTTGGCTCCGGGAGAGAATCCAAATAGCAAGGCGAGGCCCGGATAATGTTACAGTGTATTGGATTTGCTTCATGGAGAGACAGAGAGAGAAGGGGGGGGGAGAAGTGAGGAGACGAGGGAATCACAGGCGTGCCGTGGAGCTTCGACAAGATAGATTTGTGCGAGTGTACGGGTGTGTATGATAGGCTGGAAATCTGTCAGTCCCCCTCAACACACACACACACACACACACACACACACAAACATAAACACACACATACCCACTCACAGACATATAGGCTGTGTCACTCATCCTCAAGTGAGTGCATAACTGTGATTCATACGTGACCATGCATACATGTTTCTCATAAAACCCTGGAAATAACCCTTCAGGTGTGTGTTATTGTGAGCTGTTATGAGGGCTTTACCTGCTTCTGTTTTTTTTTATTTTAGTGTGTGTGAGTGTGTGTGTGTGAGTGTCTGTGTTTGTTCATGTGCGTTTGACAGCCAGGTGAAAGGATGACATGATGAAATTGCTCTCCTCTGACCGCTGTCAAGGGTAACGTGTTTCCCGGGAGTGCTCAGCCGTACGACATGTCGCATCACTCCACCAGGTGAGGCTGACCGGTGACAGACCAACACACACACAAACAGGAGCACGTACACACACAGAAATAAAAATACTCTGCCAAGCTTGGGATGACATTTCTCAATGCCCTAATACCTCTAAAATGCTTTATATAATAGCTGTAAATGTTATCATGAAAGATGCAGGCTGCACTTACATGATGGAAGGGAATCACATGACAGCTGGGTGAGATCTTAAAGACTTCATTGTGCTCAATTAACTCCCTAGAAGACTACACCTCCAGAATGCAGGCCTTCCTGCTGTACCTTTAAAGTCTTTATAAGAGGGAAGGGAGGTGGAGTCTTTGGTTGTTGGTCTCTCATTTTCACAAACAACCACCACTGTGCCGGATCAGCCACAACAGATCACAGAGGTGGTCACTTTAGCTTGTGTTGGCTAATAGGTGTAGGTTTTAGCTAGTATTTCTTTATACACAAACAGTACATCAGTAGCATTGGATTTGGGGCTATACCAAAAGAGACTAGAAGTGTAAAGCGCTTTGAGTACACTAGACTACAAAAGCCATATACAAGTTCATCTACCATGTATGAGTTGGGGCCTTGGAGGCAGAAATCCTCAAAACTTGTGAGCTTCAAGAGGGAGGATAATGCTTTGCAATATTTGTTAACATGGATTAAAAGTAACAACACTGATTTTCAAACTGCTGCATATTCATATGTTGTAGAAATCCCTTAATGAGTCTGTAATGTGGGTGTAAACTTCTCAAAGTGGCCCATTCTAAAAATGAGATCTTTTCAAGACTTATTGAAATACTGAGCTCTTTTGTGAGGATCACCTCACTGGCTTAAGACAGATTGAAGGGATGGGCTTCGAACACCAAAATCTGCTGACGTGTTTATGGTCAGAGACATTACCAATTCAAACCAAAATCATTTCCAATACCAGGCTGTTAATTTTTATTTCTGCTGTAACAATAGCTGTCTTTGATTAGATGTGTGTGGATGTAGTTTCCAGTACTTTCTGAGCAAGCATCAAGCGACCACTTGAGGAAGAGGAGTTTTTAGATGACCTGAACATCAGTGTCATTCCTCAGCCCAGTGGTTGCTGCTTGGTTTACACATGATTCATGAGGAGTGAAGATTGGTTAAGGCAGGTTATGAGATTAACATTCCCATTCGCTGAGGAGGATGCGTTTTGTTGTCTCTTTGATATGTATTGGGCTCAAGCTCAGGTAATTGTTGTTTAAGACCTCCAGCACAAGGAGGCTGATATGAACATATAGAACCAGCTTGGTACCTGGGAAGTACCATGCCAGCAATACACTTATCCATGACCACATCCAGTGTCAGACAGTAAAAAACCAGTCCATTATCTGCCTTTTAGTGATTTTATTTCTGTATGTATTTAACCAGAAATGAGAATCTTATTAGTTTTGAAATTTTGATAATCCCTTGTAACTGTGAAAAATCAAATGACTTTGTATTTCTGCTTGAATTTGGAAAAGAAAATCAAACACTCATTTCTTTATTTCAAGGAAACCAAACGAACAAAACTACACAGACTAAACATGAAGATGAAATGATATTGTAGAGGCTTTCGTAAATGTTAATGCTTTGTTATTCACAGAACTCTTGGTTGGTCTCTAATATGGCACTCAGCACATTTTACCCTGAGGCCAGTAATCAGTGACTTGAACTGCATTAACTGTTGCACCATGTTATTTAGATAGACAAAGATCGATAAAGTTTGTGCAGGGTGTATAGCTTGGGTTGAATCTGAGGGTATCATTTGGGCATGAATCTAGATGCTCTGAGTTCACACAAATGATCAACTGGAAGAGCAAGAGATTTGGACCCTGACTTCTAATCCCCCTTTTTTACTGACAGCCTTCTTATTACCACTATTAAAACACTAAAAGTTAGCTCAGCAATAAGTTTAATGTCAGAAAAGATAATTTCAAAAGCTTCCCATGAATTCAATGTACACCCATTTTTAAAACATCCAGGAGGATAATATGTTAATTCATATTCCTTCACTGACAGAGGCCTTAATGGAACAGAATGCAAAGCGGCTACCAGCCGATGCTTTGTTTTGGCTGTTTCTTGACTGAAACTAAAACTACTGCAAATATAATAATCTTTCCACACTAACTGAAAAAGCTTATTAATAATTGTCCCATTTTATGTAGTATTTTATTGAGTTAAGAGGAAACTGGTGTTCAAGCAATTACTGTATAATGAGGATTGTGTTTCCTATGAAGTAGCAGAAAACAGCTCACACATGAACACATGGTGTGGGTTGCTCTCTCCCATGCCTCACTGACTTGTACCAAAGTGAAACGACAACATTAACCAAAGTGTCCTAACTTGTGATGAAGTGTTAGAAAGTGGAGCGTTGGTAATCAGATGTGTGCTAACCACATTAGTTCTCCTGTGTCTCTCTGAGGTTGGCTGCTCCTTGATCTAATTCAAACTGATTGTACTACAGCCGCTAAAACATGCCAGATGTTACTCACTGCTCCACGCTTTATCACCATTTATTTGGCACGGGGAATATTTTAAAATATTTTCTTATTAATCACGTCCCAGCAATCGGTTTCGCTTCTCGTCTTTGCCGCCTCATTCTGGATTCTCGTCATGATTCTTGGCACGAGCGCCTGAAAAACTACTGTCCCAGTTTTTCATTAGTGTCAATCACTCCAGTAAGCGGCTGCGAGGAAGGGGAGAGGAGGAGGTGGAGGAGGAGCCGGCGTCAGGAACTCACTCAAGACATTTTGCCCCGCCTCGTCACAGTGACTGACAGGCCTGAGACACGCTGATGCTCCGGTCAGCCGTGCAGCCGTGGAGAGAGGTGGCGGGATGACGGGGAGGCCAGGCGGTAACGGCATGCACATAAACACATTCACACGCCTGTCTGAGGCAGATCAAATCCGCACTCGTTTATAATGCTCAGTGTTTATCTAAATGGGTATGCGCTCTGCTCTGGCCTCCGGAGACAGACAGACACACCATGCATTGTCTGATAATCCTGCTGGTGTCTTGTTTGGGCTGCCATATCTAAGATAAGGATACAAATCAGATGGGAGGTTCTGCACTACCGGTCCGTCTCAATTCATTAGCACGGAGAATGGAGAGGAAATATTGTCTGGCATATAAATGTTGGAAATACTTGCAATCCACAGGTAGTAGGGAGGTGGACTTTATTGAAATTCCTCTGCAATGTAGGGACGTGTTTCTACAACATCATGATCAAAGACTTAACAAATCCCTCCTATGCAAGGACGAAAACTCTGTGAAGAAAATGAATGAGACATATTCCATGAAGTGCTCTGCGCTAAGCCGTAATATTCTTTGGCGGTCTGAATTAGGATCTGAAATGGGCCTTAGATATCACAGTCTAGACGTGCTGGATTGATATTATTTGGTCTTCTGCTGCAGTGTGCACTCAGCTTCATCCTCTGTCCAAACTGGCAGAATGAAAATTGATCTGGAAGGATTATACGGTGAGTTGGAGAAGAGAAAAAAAGAGATGCTATTAAACCAGGATACTGCTCTGGTTTATGAGGACTTTTTCTCAAAAGAGGTTAAACTCTGATCATGAGAAAGCATAGTCTAAATCCTCAGATTCAATGGACCATCCTGATTACATTTTGGTATAAAAATATAATTATAACACACAGCTTTGTTACTCAGTGGCTAAAATAGCTGTGATGTCAGAGCTTTATCCTGTCAATCCGTCCCAAAGCCTGCTATGAAACATTCAATGTTGTTGTTTGAAGAAACACGTATACTTATTCTTCACAAGGGCTAGTTTTCCACATGACCTTTTTAAAATTGTCTATTAATGCACATATTTAGAAATAAATGAAATCAGGCTGAGGTTTTTAAGCAGCCCAAAAAGCATAAAGGTCAGGCAGAAATGGAGCTGAGATGACTGTTGTATTGTCTAACTACAGAAGCAACAAGTTCAGCAATGATACTATTTTAAAAATGCCAAGTCTCTGGGATTTAATTTCTCAGATTACTGTGGCCCTAAAATGCTGATTTTGCAGTAGATTTTTAAAAAGCAAACGAAACCCCTCAGCAGTCTCTTTGAAATGTTTTGAAGCCATTACAGGTACGCAAAGACCACACGTTCTAGGAACTAAATGGTAAATGTGCCAATTTACATGCTATTTAAATGAAAATGTGTACCGTAATTTCTGGATTATGAGCTGCTACTTTTTTCACACACTTTGAACCTTGCAGCTTAAAAGTGATGCAGCTACTTTATTAATTCATGCTGGCTAACAAGGCTCATGTCGCTAATACATACCTAATACACATAGGCCTCGTATACATGACCTTTCATAACGTTTCACCTAAAGTGGCAGAAAACACAGTGAACAAACACTGGGTTTAAATGGAAATGCTGAGGGCTTAAAAATACTATAGTATGCATATCAGGCCTGTAGTTGGCGAAATAACTGCAGAGGCTGTATATAAAACAATGGTTCAGGGGCAAAAGAAGAGGTGGGCTGATCATCTAGTGTATAAATTGAATGATTCTTCACTAATTGCAGAAATGATGCAATAAATGTACATTTTCTTGAAAGGCAGTAACTAGATTCAGCAGCACAAACTGGCAGTCTGCTGTTGTTACTGTTGTTGTTGTTCTGGTTCGAGTAAAGCCAATTCACAATGAAAGTGTAATGTTCACGCCCAAAGTGTAGCTTCTGTGTAACCAGCCATATAACAGGCACTTTAAAAAAAAAAACAAATAAACAAAAAAAAAAACATTCATGTAGTTCTGAGTAAAAAAATCTTTGTGTGGAAATATTCCATGTTACAACATGGATACCTGCGACTTATAGACAAGTGTGGCCTTTATGTGCACAATTATTATTTTTTTAATTTAGTGGGTGCAGCTTGTATTCAGGTGTGCCCAAAATTCCAGAAATTACGGTAATCAGAATTCTTTGCATCATGCAGCATTTACCTCGTGCTATCCATTATTCTGGGAGCAGCACTGTTATTCACCCACTGATAAGAGACAGCGTAACCATTACAACAGTTAAAAGTACTTTTTGAGAGTGTAACAGAGCCTCTGGTTGTGGAAAGTTTGAAGCAAACCCTGTGATTGGTGAATAGACTCTAAACAAGGCCCTAAAATTGGTTAAGTGGACAGCCAACAGTTTTTAATGAGGAAAGGTGGAAGGATAGCCACAAGAAAACATACTGGATTGCCCTGGATTCACTAGTATAGATTCACTATACAAACTTTCTGACAAGACACAGGTTTCAAGTGCTATCAGCGAACTCTTGCAACAGGACCTGTCTTACCCAGTAAAGCATTATGTCCACTAACATAACTAGGAAAACTCCCGCATTCAATATTCCACAGATACTGGAGCTGCTTAAAAAATACTCTCTGATGTCATCAGAACAATGCAGATGTATTGCAGATCATATTTGAATATCGGAGCTGAAGATTCTATGACACATTTCAAAACAAATGGGGGAGATGATTGGTCAAATTTTCAGGAAAGCTGCAGTCACTCACCAAAGTTGAAGTTTTTCAAAAATTTTAAATATGTGTGGAGTGACAAAATAAATGACGAATTCTTAAAGAACACGCTTCGACTGAACCACATGAAGCTGGAAAATGAAAAATCCTGTAACACTCACAACTAGTGATGTCACAGTCAGTAATTTACATCGTCTGCCAAAACAGTAAACCTCAATGACCTCACTGGCAAGGGTATCCTGAGACTGCTTTTTAGACAGACTCTTTTTGTTGGCTGACATAAAACAATTCAACTTAAAAGCAATTTTGAAAACAGGGTGATACATTAAATCAAACTTGGATTACAGTCTAACTCAAGCAGTGAATCATGTCAGCGAATGTCATGTTTGTTTGCTTTGATGTAACTAATCAAGTTCCCACAGCACAAGTTGCATCTTTTGTGAGGATATATCTGACTCTCAACATGCATGTGCACATACTAAAGCCTCTGATGGAATCCTTACCCGGTGCCGTGTTGTTGACTGAGGGTCCGCTGGCAGGAGAGATGGGTCCAGAGCCTGATCGTGACTGCTGGGACTGAGTGGAGCCTGCAGGGGAGCCCACAGGGGAGGGAGAGGGCCCGCTCCTCTGACTAGGGAGGTGGGGGGAAGCGTGAGGGGAGAAGGGGGACTGTCCCTGGTTGCCAGCCCCCCCCTGCTCCCCTTGGCTGCTGCTGCTGCTGCTGGAGGAGCCGCCAGCGCTGACGGCTGAGCCCAGACCGGCCTCTGTCCCGGTGGGAAGGTCATCAATTGCGCCGGACAGATCCTGGAACAGAAGAAAGGACTTCCAGTGAGTATTTATGAAGCTCAGCCAGGCATTTGATTAGAAGTGACATGCAGCAGGAGGGAAATGTGAACATAGGCTCATCCATGGACGGAGGCTTCCTGGCAAATTTAAAGCTAGATCTAAAGGCTGGTAATGCAAAGCTGAAACTACTATGACCTAGATGACTGAGAGCTTCCACAGTCTGTCTGGTAAATAAAAGATGATGTTGTAATAAAAAGCATTAATGCAATAATTTTGCTTGATGACTGGATTGTAAAATCACTAACAGCTTAAAAAACAAAAAGTTTAACTGTAAAGGAGGACTAAGATGTGCTGATACATGCCTGGCTTTTTTGTGACCACAATCATTAAGGTCAAGTCTCTGCAGTCATGGTGGCAGTGTTTAATGTGGCAGAGGACCGAAAACCATTACCAAGAAAAAAAAACTAGTAGTACTACTACTAAAGTGGCTGCTGTGGCGAAAATAAATTGTAATGGGCTTTCATTCAGACCAAGGGTGAGTTCATATTACAGTTTTCATTCCCTGTGGTGAGCAAAGAACTGTGTGTGTGTGAGTGTGTACTTAGTAGGTTCTCCCCTTCCTGAATTGATTCCAGGGATTCCCCACCAATACTGCAGACAGTTTACGGACTTTATAACAGAGTGGTGAGTGAGGCAAAGTTAGACTATACACACTGCAAAAACTGAAATCTAAGCAAGTCATTATGCCTTATTTTTAGTAAATTTTTTTCTTATTAATCTTGATTTAAGCCACATTCACGAGACCAGCTCATAAAAATGTCTTGTTTCAAGTTATTTAAGGAAAAAAATGAGGCATCAATTGCTTGTAACAAGTTAAAAAAATCTGCCAATGGGATAAGATAAAAGATTCTTGTTTAAAGACATCTTTCTGATTTCAAGTAACTGCCCGGGAAAATTCGTCTTATCCCATTGGCAGAGTTTTTTGACTTGTTGCAAGCAATTTTCACCTCATTTTTGTCTCAAAAAAACTTATAATGAGACATTTTTCTGACCTGGTCTGGTGAATGTGGCTCAAATTAAGAACAATAAGACAATTTTTACTACAAATAAGGCATAAGGACTTGCTTTGATTACCGTTTTTGCAGTGCAAGAAAGGCTACGATCAGGAGAAGTTCTGATTTGATGTGATGCAATGTGATGGCTTTCTTCCTTTCTAACCTGACACACATTCAGGCACACACAAGCACACACACACTCTGGTCTGCGCCCCAGCTGTAGCTGAGTACAGGGGAAGTCACCTGTAAGTGACCCTGGTTTTCTTGCTGGTGTTGCTTGGGGGATGAGGACCAGAGTGGTGGGTGAATGGCAGCTGATCCTACCAGCTAACCCGGGCCTGTTGACCCTCATACTCCTGTCCCACCTGGGTCCTGTGCAACCATTACTGTCAACACACAATGATGGGTTTGTCTGTCTGCAACCAGGGGTTTAGGTGAAGCCTTAAATCCAAGTCATGGAATAACACAGCAACATGATTTTCCAGTGATTTTAGTGAAATTTTTACAACATTTTAATGATTACTTCCAAAATTTGAGCACTAGTGAAAAAAGGTCTGTTTTCAAAGTGCAGCAATCACATTAAAAGAGTGTGACCAAAGAGAATAAGGCAGATCTAAACTTGAGAGTTGGATCAAATGAATTGCTGGTACTTCTTTCATACTGCACTTCATGAAGTATGAATCCCTGATCGTGATTTTAACACTTTTTGAATACAGACATAAAGGTTTAAAAATGAAGGATAAAAAACAGAAAAATCTAGAGTCTGTTTTTTGTGATGTTCAGTTTTTATCAGTTTTGGTTCCCCTTGTGGGCACTGACATACAGTTCAGCCTTTCTCTTATCCTGTCCTGTACATCCCACAGTAGTTTTTAAGACAGAAATCTCATCTTGCTTCTTTTAGAGGTCACATGCCTCACTCTCATACTTGAAAATGTAAAACAGTAGGCTGTTTCTTCAGTTTGTCAGTTGTCTAGTCTAACAACTACCTTTCAAAACGTTTACAGTCTTATAATTCCCTGCACAGAAACGTTTACTTGTTGCAGATGATCTTCTCCAAGCAATGCTGTGAGTGCTACTGATATAAAAGTTTTGTAATTATAACAAAGTAAGCTTTACATCTTTGTGTTTTTGTTCCAATCAAAATAGTGGTTGCTCCCTTGGCCTTCGGGGTCCTGGCATCGTGAAACTATCAATTCACTTTCTTTTCCCAATGGGCAAATGAATAGTGGCTAGCTTATGGGTCTTGCTAAATCAGCCTAAGCCTTTCACACTCATGATTAAGAAATACAAAAGGTGTCATAATGGTAAAACCATGTTTTTTGTCCTTTAAATGGACATTTTGTGCATAATTAGAGAGAGACTGATTTTCTGTATTTGAGTTTATTCAAATCAACACTTTGGATCCAGTCGAAAACAAATGCACTTTTGTGAATGTTTGTTGTTTTATCTTAGATACCTGAAACAGACAGCTCATGTTAGTTCAAAAACAGTATTTTTAATGCACATACTCGTGTATGACTTCCTGAAAATATATGTAGCCTCGCTTCATAATAATGCCAAAAGTTTTCTTTGTAAGATACTGGAACACTAAATCCAACATGTCCAGTGGTTGCCTCTGTGTTTGTTAAATGCATTGACTGTGACCTAAAAATGACTCAAGTTTTGACTTTATACAGCTCAGTCATTCAGTCGATTCAGTGTCAACTAGTTTTTCTGTTTTCCCAAGCACTATGTTTGTTTCATATAAAAGACGAGAAAGGCCTCTCTCTTCACTCTCTATCCATGCATAGCTTAGCTCATGGAGCAGACAACCGCGTCAGAGTGGCAGTCGGTCCATGGCTGCTTGTTTTGGTTAATGCGATCTCGGCAGTGACACACAAAGGCTTTGTTTTCCATCATGCTGCTGTGAGTGCCCACCCGCTCTGCCAGCCTGCCAGTCTGTCGCCTGGCATTATCTTCCCTCGCTCCGCTGAGCACATGGGACCCAAGCTTCCCTCCTTTTCTTCCCCTCTCTCTTCTCAACCCGTGGAACCACTCCCTGTCTCAGCCAATCACGTCACCCAGTGGTCTAGGCTGAGTGATGTAATGTGCTGCCTCCACCAATAGGGCCGACTGTTATTTTCAACCTTGTGGCTGCCCTAGGTGCGTGCCATTTGACATGACAGGGTTACTCTTGGAGGCAGTGTTACCATGGCAATGACTTTTCCAAAACACTGTGAGCTAGCTCGTCATACAGCTAGGTTGTTAACCCACGGGCTAATTGTGTGAATGGATGGGAATAATTGCATTTCACCTAATTGGGAGCTGTTGCCAGCTTTTCCAGTGGCAGTTTAGGGGTGGGAAAATGCGTACCAGTAATTCGTTTAGTGGCTGTTAGGCTCATTTGGATTATACACACACTTGAGCACAGCTGTGTGGCCCTAGACCAAAAAAGTAGCAGCACTATATAACATGAAAGGGTGGGAAAGCTTAACACCCGTAGACCATAAAAATGTCAATAGTAAAGGCCCAATGAAGCCATAATCATAACTTAGGGTTGCTGAAACACCACCGTAAAAAAAGTCATTTCGCAATGCGCCTTCAGTGTAATGCATCTATCAACACACACACAGACAAGCGCGCTCACACACGTCCTCCACTTGTACACTTTATCCTTATCGAGGACCAGAGAGTATTGCGTTACCAGGCTAACTGTCTGATACGTAGTCATGTGTAAAGAACCAGAGCCAGCTAACCAGGCAGGCAGGCATGCGGTCGGAGGATCCAAACGCCCAACAATCTGGGGCCCCAATCCAAAGTGGCCCAAATCCAATTTGTTTGGCTCTGGGCTGCAAATTGCTCTGTGCATTGAGTCTCCAAATAGCTGTCAACCACTCCCGCTTGGCGTCCTGTATCGCTTAATTCGCTCCTAGAGCATGTAATTGTCATAATAAGAAAAATATTGAGGTGATAATAACCAGTTACTTTGAGATACCCCCCTGCCTACCTCAAGACACATACACACTGACACGCACACACACACACAGACATTGTCGCAGATACGCACATAATGGGCCGAGACTGCCATCTACACATTTCACACAACATTGGAGAGGCAGTCGCTCGTGACCCTTCACCTCGCTGGTGTTGGCGCCTGCCTGCACCCTCTTGTCTAGTGTGTGCGTGTGTTTATGTGTGTGTGACAGGCACACAGGATGCTGGGCTGTCACAGCGAGACATGCTTGAGCACCGATGCGACCGAGGGGACAGATGAAGCAACACACGCACACACACACACCCCACCCCATCAATCCCACACTCATTCTACTGACCTGCTCTCACTCTCACACAGTCACACATTCATTCTCTCTCTCTCTCTCTCTCTCTCCCTCCCTCTCTCTCTCTCTCACACACACACACACACACACACACACACACACACACACACACACACACACACACACACACACACACACACACAGACCCCAGCAGGATATGCAGCTTCAGTGAGAAGCAGGAAGCTGTCACTTCCAGCAGACTGTGGGACTTTTTCCCCTGACCATGGTGCTGATGTTGTCTCCTCTCACTGCACACCGGGAATTAATCAAAGTTGCTATGGTAGAAGGCAACAAGCATGTGTGAGAGTGTGTGTATGTGTGTGTGTGTGTGAAAGTGGTTCTCAGTCTAGACAGGGAGGAGCCAATCACTGCAGCTTCCTGTGGGCTAAAGGAGAGGAGAGCGACTGGAGAAACCAGCTACTTCTATCTCCTTCTTTCTTTTCCCTCTTTCCACTTTCTGTCTCTTTCTTCCTCTCTCTCTTACACACACTCACATACACACACACACACACACACACACAACTGTCTCTCTCTTTTCTCTCTCTTACATTGGTATCTATTTGCTGTCGCTGTCTAGTCTGCCCGTGTCAGAGGGATCGTATGGCTTAAGGCTCTGCACCAGATGGCTAACCGGCTAACTAGAGCCTGAAATACAAACTTAAACACAGCGACTGAGCACAAGGAGATGTTACCCTCATTGACAACCGCCCTTATGGCAAGAAACAACATCGAACCAAAAGACTGCATTGATTCACTCTGACATTTGATTGATTGGCTCCATTTATCTGATAAGAAAATGAAAAATGTATACGAGGCTGCGTCAAAGGAGAGAGAACATTGAGATGACATTACCGGGGTCATTATTGCATAAAAGTAGCTCATTACTGCACTTAAATCAGACAAGTAGTAGTTGTATCACTTCATGGGTGTACATTTTTGTCTGTGGGTCTTCATATATATACTCATGTATTTTTGCTATCGTTTGTGCCATGTGAGGAATCTACTCTTCTATTTCTATGTCTTAATGAATTTGTTTCTGCTTTGAAAAATGACATGGAAAAAAGTCCCTTCAGATTTGCTCAACAAGGCACTCTTCCTCAACAGAGAAAACAAATGTTCCAAACCTTTGATAAAAAGCTAATGTGATAGGAACCTTTCCAGTATATCAAATAACTAGGAACAGAAGGGATGGTTGAGCTGATGTATCTTGCCTTCAGTTGTTTTGTGAAGTGACACTGGACACATCATAATGTGATCTTATGTCACCTCATCTATTTAGCTCACTTACTTTCCTCATGCAAACTTAAAAACAGTTTTTAACATTAGATTATTATTCCAACAAATAGGACTAGTTCCAGACTTTAGGTGGACTTACCACTTGACTCCCTTTCTGCATCTCCCCTTGCAATCAATTATGTTGCAAAGTAAACTGCAACTTGGTATTTCTTCATCTTTAGTTTGGGTATCATATGGCAAACGTAGCCCCTCTTGGCACTTTTAACCATCCTTGTAACTACTAGAAACAGTCTCTATGAAGTTTAAAACCTGATGACTTCAATAGTTTTCAAAGTCTTAATTTGATGATCAATACTAATTTTGGAACTAGTGATTTAAGTGGTGTGGCTTGACCCAAGATATAGCATTGCATTGAAGGACTCATGAGACATGACAGCAGACTCAATGAGCTACAATGTTTTTAACTTTCAGATTCTGGAAATCCCCAAACTTGATCCTAATAGTTCCTTCACTTCATATCAGCCTTAAATTCGAAACAGAGAAAAGCCCCATTCATGATTAGTATTATCTCAGGACCACTGGTTAATAATTGCACAGGATGTCCGTGATCTTAATCCCATGGGAATGCGCCATGTCTGTAATTTGTTAAATAAGAATTCCACTGCAAATTATCTACCATATTTCACCCAACACCGACATCCTGTGATAATACTATTGCAAATCTGCATCTCAGTGATTGAGGGCTAATTTAGTTGCTTTTGGTGTTTAAAAAAAAAAAAAAAAAAGAATAACACATCTTCTTCGACATATTCACTGTTGCCATGAGGACCACATACCATATTAAAAGTATTGAAAGTGATCATTTTCACCTGTTTAAAATCATATTTGGGCTTTAATGTCAGTAAACTTGAGTAAATTTCAGATTTTACTTACCCCCTGCAAATACACTGCAAAAAAAACACTGATGTGGGGGTTAATTCACAAATGACCAGAGATCCCCAGGTAATACTAATCCTGTGTGAATAGTACATAAGCCTTTATAAATCAGATCCCCTGGTCATTTCAACAAAACAAACACATGAAGTGACTAAAATTGACTATTGAAGCGACAAATTGACTGAAGTTAACATTTACATTTTCAAAAAGGTAAAGGTGATGTTTCCTCAATTTTCTGTGTCTAATAAGTTACACGAGGAAAGGTTCAGGCCAAAAACTCTGTAACACATACAAATCTATGAGTGTAATGCATGTAGTTAGTATTGTGTAAAGACTGACTGTTGAAAATGTGAACCTATCCCTCAGTTTGTTTTTAAACGTTTCCATACAGAATTGATTTTAAATGTACATATACAGAGCCAGTGTCTTCCTAGGTCAAGAGTAAAATCAGTTATAATGTTCCACACAGCGACAATTGTATTCCTCTTTACAGCAGTACAGTATATACAGAAATAACACCTCAGTGGGCTCAAAGGCAAGTTTTAATCTCTGTTTCTCTTCTCTGGGTAAATATGATGATGTAAACTGTAATTAACTCCAACAGCTATCGTTTGGAGGCCTGAGGGACAGGTCTGCTCGTGGCAGCGCTGCACTCATTTATCGGCTCCGGCCGCCGTGCTTTCTATCTTTATGGCGCACTGGAGACTGAGAGGAAATGCTATTACACAAAGATGTTTTTTTTTTTTTTAATACTCCCCCCAAACCGTCGATTGAGGCAAAATCCAAATGAAATGCCATGCAAATGAATCCAAATGGACTGCTGAATGTGTGTGTGTGTGTGTGTGTGTGTGTGAAAGAGGGTTTTAATGCAATGCCCCATGTAGAGCACCAACTGTAATACCCTTCACTAAGTGCTATTAAGTACAGAAAGAAGAAGAGAAATGAGAAGGAGAGAGACTTAGTGGAGGGAGATTTAACACAACACCCACGCTATAATTTCTTTTTTGATGTCAATCAGCTGGAATGCCTACCAAGGCTGGAATGATGATGATAATTGGTGATGATGATGAGAATTGATAGACTTTATGACAATTTAAGCGCTGCACTATAAAATACTGATAAAAAGTGCTCGCTCACACACAATACTTCATATCTACATGAATGTGTTAATAACTTTACGTTAGAATGTGCAAATATGCCTTGATGGGGTATGTCTTTGCTTGATAATGTGTGTGTTTGTGTGAAACTGGGATATGTTAATGTATGAGCCAGTGTGTGTGAAGAGATAAGAGTTCTCAAGCAGAGACTCTGCCACCTCCTGGGGGTCTTTGAGTTAAATCCTCAGCGAGGAGAGAAGGAACGAGGTAGAGATACTCCAAATACAGGCAAGGGCACTCTCTGCCATCTGAGGGGAGATGTTTGGCATGCCTCGGGCTTGCCAAAAACCCCATGAGGGCTTTAGGCTAGCACCCAGCAGGCACTCAAATATGCTAACATGCCAGGGCATGGATGTCTGTGTTGTGCTGCGAGCTCAGAGGCTGAATGTTCCCATCTCCAGCGCCTAAAGTTTTTTAATTGAGACTTACTTTAGCTGTACAGAGCTGCTACAGGTGGCTCACTATCAGCTCAGTCTCACAACAACTGAGCTGTTGTAGACACTCAGATGTAACAAACTGACCAAAAGCATCTTTTTAGTTTGTCCTGCACAAAACAAACTTGTTTAGTTGGTCCTCCACTCATAGCTGAAGGCAGGAGTGCACACACTGTTGCAAATGACCATGCTCACAGCAGGGTAGAAGTACCTTTTTTAAAGCTTCTTTCTGCCTGCATCACAATGCCTCCCTGATCCCTCACCAAGGACTTTACATCTCTCTTAAGTCTTAATGCAATGAATCGTGAAAACAGGGAAAATGGCGAGCACTTTCCCTCCTCAGAGTCATGCTGAGTGTTGCACTTGCTGCACCTGTACACACTTTAAAACAGAGAAGCAAGTCTGTGAGAGTGAAAAGCACACCTTTCTGACAGGGATTCCAATATAGCCTTTTTCACACCATCATCTAAAAATCTTTGTTTTAAGCAGAAGAGCCTTCACGCTGCTTCAGGAATATATACTTTTACAGTTGGTGTAGGTACCAGGCTCCAAATGCTGCTAAAACACACAGATGACCTGTGAATGAATGTAGCAACTTAAATCATTATGTATCATCTGCATCTGCTCTCCCATCAGGCAACTCTTCCACACCTCCTGGACAGTCAAGGCGTTAGCACCAAAATGAACAATTTCTGTAGATACTGTGCAGACAAGTAATTACATGTAGAACATGTTCACAGGGAAAAAGTGAAAATATTAGTAAGCCTGTTTGAACAAACAGCAGTTGCAGTTAAGAGAAGAACTATTTGGTGATTAAAAAAACAAACTATTTAAGAGGTAACATCATTAAAGGCAGCCTTTTTGCTCTCTCTGTTTTTGTTTTCTAGAACAAAAGCAGCCTCAGAACAAAATGTTCAGGGCTTCTCCAAGTTGTGCAGCGGAGTCGCAGCAGTGCTGAAAAGCAATTGTGCTTTTCTTTTCAATTCTGCTCCTGCACACTTCACAAAGCCCAGACAATCTCTTGATAATACCGCGGCATCTCGATAAGAGGGAAAGAAAGCTCTTTCTGTTTTTCACCAGCAGCACCGAGCTGTAAAGACTTTAAGCGGTCCTGGAGTTAGGCCCGAGGGTCAAACAGCCACATGGACACCTGACTCAGGATTCCCATAGATTCACTCAATCTGGTGATAATGCTAACAGTAACTCCAACACATTAGCAATTATTGCTTGTTGTAAGATAGGGGGCTCAGTGAGTGATAACTGCCCCAGCTCTTAAGCCTCTCATAATGTGGAGATATGGGACGGGCCACATTGAAAGGGACATTTGAGGCCCTATTACCCCTAAGCTGTTAAAGACGCCCAAATCTGGCACTGCTTGTCTCCAAACTGGAGGGATTAGTGTTGAGTTTCACTCTGATTCCCCTTGATAATATGCCAAGCTGTAGCAGCTAAGAGTGCTTATCCAGTGGGTTATGTTAACTTGAAGTCCCACATCTATTTTCTGAACCAATAAAAATAGCGGTAAAGTGTCTGGAGCATCCAACACCAGCCTTCAAGTGGCAATATAAAGATGGAGGTTAGCTCTCTTTATGCTTCTAGGTGTTGAAGTCAAAGATGAACACTTTCGACCTGCCCTAAAGCCCTACAGTTCACACAGGGAGATCAGTCATTGGTATTCTGCCTACAAATGTAATTTAAATTTCCTTTGATTTAAAGAAGCAGCTTCACAATGAAAAGAAAACACGCTGAACTTCCTTGTATCTGTGATTTTTTACTTGTTCTTTCATTAGTCTGCAAATGTTCTTCATACTGAAGTTTTTAATGCTAACTCTGAACATTTAAAGCCTCTGTACGAACTGTTTGTTCTGCACGGACTGGTTCCCGTAATGTTTTTGTTTATGGCATTCCAGCATGACATCCCGCCATCCACCTACCTCCTCCTCACCTCTCCACTCACCCAAACGAGAGCTAGAAAAAATGGCGCATGTCAGAGAGTGTGAAAGTGTGGTTATGTGAGTGTATAAGAGAGAGAGAGAGAGAGAGAGAGAGGGAGAGAGACAGAGAGAGAGAGAGAGGGAGAGAGAGAGAGACAGAGAGAGAGAGAGAGAGAGAGAGATGGAAGGAGAAGAGGATAAAGAAATAAATAAAGGGCCTAAATTCCTCATTTCTAATTCAGCTGCTCGTTCAGCTTAACCTCTCTCTCCTCAGCAATTAAAGCGCACGCCACATCCTTCACGCTGCGTACAGCCGAGGCTAAATAATGCAGGGGGCATCCAGCACCCGCATCCTTTATCATCCCAAATGACAGCCATTTGCATATCTCCCCAGTCAATTAGAGCGCGGCGGAATAATCAGCCCATAATTGGGGGAGAGCGTCGGTAATCACCCGCCCTGGCACACCGACAGGGCCACTGGAGGAACGAGGGGGGGAGAGGTTGTGAGTGGGGTTGGACGTATGTGGCTGTGTGTGTGTGTGTCAGGGAGACAGTCCACTCGACTGCAGCCTCTTCACTTCAAACCAACACGTCCAAACAACCAGTCCAACTTCTCTCTGGTTTCCTCTAACACTCTCTCCTCTCTTCCTCTGCACGGCCCTTCCCCTCATTAATTTGCACGTGAAGGCTTTCATACTCTACTCTCCCGGACGTTTTATTTCTGTGTGATATCTTTCATCAAAATGGGTCAGAAAGGGACTTTTAATAGCGTAAAAAGTAATACATGAATGATGGGTTTCATTCCAGGATGCCATTCGTTCTCAAATGTTATCAAATGTTAATTGCTCGCCATTTAAAAAACATGAATAATGACCTGCTCTTCAGCGTCGCTGCTTTTATGAGTCAGATTTGAGGGTTCAAGATCACTTATGTCATTGATGAATTTGAATTTCATGCCAGCAATTTTTCCTGCAAAGGTATCAGGTTTTTGGTAATGAGGGAATAGTTTCTTAACATGAAATGCTCTTACTTTCTTTAGAAAATGTGTTTTCTATCAACAAACCTGACCAAGGAGCAACATGTATTTCACCTGTCTGCACCTCCAGTAATACAGCTATAAAAATTTATGCTCCGTTCTTTTATAGAGCTACAAAGAAAAACGTTAAGAACAGCCAAGAACAACGTAAGAAACTCTGCTCTGAGACACCAGGGGGAAAATCCCCAGCTTGTCCCCTTTAGATGCAGAAAATCAAAGTTGTTTCATGGGAAGTTTTCTGGGCAGCTTTGAAGTGCCGTTGCCGCTCAGCTGCTGTATTTCCAGCTGAAAGGGGAATGACCATTTTTGTGAAACAACATTTCCTTTAATACACTGTAACCTCCCATTCCTCAGATGCTTTGGTGCTGTCCTCTGAACACGACAAATAAAAGGATGACTTGAGAGAGAAAGAAAGAGAGAGAGAGAAAGAGGGGTTGACAGTAATGGGTGCGGTGAAGAAGTGCTTGCGCATGTGTGTGTGTGTGTGTATGTGTGAAGGAACATCAGAGAAACCCAGGCAAGGTTAGCTCCCATCTGCAGCTCCATCCTTTTGTGTTTCCCCAGCTGCTTTCTTTTCCCTCTTGCCTTTGTATTCATTCTACCAAACCCAGTTCAATGTTAGCCAGCACTGCCTCTGTGCTGTTTCAGGCCCGCTGTTGCTTTTTACTGATGAAACACGTGCCATTCACTTCTCCTTGATAGAAGTGGCAAGAAATAAAGAAAGGAAGTTAGAGCTTTGGATGAAGTGAATGGGGAGAGACGAAAGGATAGCACAGGGGATGATAGTAATGATTTGTTTCGATCTCACCTCCACATCAAGACTTCAGTCTATTCCAGTTTAAACACACAAAAAAAGCCTCTTTTGAAGGGAACGACTACAGAAAACACACGAGTGGCAGCATCCTTTAACAGCTCTCCCTGTCCACAGAGGGAGGAAACATTGATTTTCTTTTTACTCCTTTTTTAGTGGGGTGTCTCTCTCTGTTTAATCCCCCATTCCTTTACTCTCGGGGGATCTGTGGCATTTCCTGCCAGCCAGCCGGCCCTGTGCTGCAAAGACTTATGCATCACTGTCAAAATGACTCTCATCAGAAGAGAGGGGAGAAGCAGGGAGGGTCTGGTTTGAGGGGTCTGCTTCAATTGGTGCGAGGCAAAAGTCTTCCCCCTTTGGACGGGCAGCCTGTCAGTGTATCAGACTTCGTAATCCATCAGCCCCAGCTGCTGATCAATAACCTGATTGGTGGAATCCTTGAAGATATCTGGATGTGATCTATGTATCATTAGAATTAGTGTGTGGTAAAATTAACACCTGATCCTGGATCGGTCTTTACGTAACAAATGCATTTAAAATGGCTGTACCATCATTGATCACCTGTGTTGGAGTGATCTGTTACTCCCTATACACTCATGTCCTTCACGATGAACTTAAAATACTGTCAAATATTTTGAAGGTTTAGGGTCAAACCTTGATGTACTCAAAATTACATGTTTTGACTCAGACTGGGGCTGCGGGTAGCGCTTCAGCCTCACAGCAAGAAGGTTGCTGGTTCGATTCCCCATTGGGGCAAGGTGGGCCTTTCTGTGTGGAGTTTGCATGTCCCCGTGCATGCCTGGGTTCTCTCCGGGTACTCCGGCTTCCTCCCACAGTCCAAAAAAATGCCCACGTCAGGTTAATTGATTATTCTAAATTGCCCGTAGGTGTGAGTGTGTGCGTGAATGGTTGTTTGTCTCTATGTCAGCCCTGCGATTGACTGGCGAACAATCCAGGGTGTACCCTGCCTCTCGCCCAATGACAGCTGGGATAGGCTCCAGCCACCCGCGACCCTGAATAGCAGGATAGACGGTTAAGAAAATGGATGGATGGATGGCTCAGACTGATAATTTCATGATGGACAGAAATCTATACAATGCTTATGCTGAAACTTTCAAGTGAAACGGTGTGAAATAGGATTGTACTCTAGACCACAATATCTGAGACCAAGACTTGGCAGAGACCAGAATACACCAAGACTAGACCAAGACTTTTAAGAGTCAAGACCAAGACAAGATAAGATTAACATCATTTTCCAAAACCATGACAAGGTTGAAGGGTCAAAGAGCATTGATCTAGTTTTCTTTTGATAACATTTCACAGACAAAAACAAAGCGTCTGTAAATCTTTCAAAGCACAAAATGAAAAAAATCTCAAATTTTAACAAATCTGTTCGATTAAATTATTGCAAAGAAAAAAAAATCTTTATCTAAAAGTCATTGATAAATCTAGAATTATTTAAATATCTTAAAATCATATGTCTATACTTATCAGGTGAATGAGGCTGAGACTAAATGTTCAGAGGAATTTCAGACTAGAAATAAGATTGACCGATGTCCTAGTTTCTGCAGGTGTTTGACAAATAAAGCACTCAAAAAGATTTCAAGGATGCACAACAACCAGTCAGCTACCAGTAAATGTTTTAGCTCCAACAGCAACGTTAATTAATCACGAACGGTTCAACTGAAAATTAATTCTATTAATGTAAATTATTATACATTGATGAAGTTGGAGAAGACAGGTTAGTGCTGGTCTTGATGGAAAAACATGAGTCTAGATAGATAGATAGATAGATAGATAGATAGATAGATAGATAGATAGAGAGATAGAGAGAGAGATACTTAATTGATCCCGAGGGAAATTCACAAAAACTAATCCACAGGGACAGAGCTACTGGAAAGGCAGCCAGGACCAAGAGGAGACTGAGTGAAAAGCTTTTGAGTCCAAGACAAGACCGAGAACTTCAAAAGATGGTCTTAAGTACTACAACACTGGTGTTTGAGGTATGATTCAGTTAACTGATAATGATATCATTTGGAAAACATAAAACTTGAGCAGATGACCTAGTGGTCCAGGTCATGCTCCATGAGGTTCTCCCTCATGCAGGTGGTTCTTTCTTGCATATAACTCCCACTCTTGCTGTTGTCCTCTCCCATTAAAGGCATGAAAGCCCCAAAAACAACTTAAAAAAAATCTACATTTTCATTTTTTTCATAGCTCTTGTGGAAATGCAGCTGAAAAACACCATTATGTTATGTACTAACATGAATCATCATTCCACCTTGTGACACAGTTTTGTATCCCCATCAAACTTTTGTAAATCCTTCCTCAAAATAATTGGCAATACCATCTATAGCTGAGTCTGACCTCTGACCTTCCAACTTCGAATTGCAGTCTGACAACAATTATTTTGTTAGTTTAGTCAATAAATCTTTAGGTGGTTGTAAAACATACAGCAAATTTGTTGTAGCTTAATGGACCTATATTCATTTAGACAAATAGATGGAGAGGCAATCAGGGAGAAAGAGGACTGATGGAATAATTTAGAGACAATACGATTCTCATTTCAGGTTATTCAAATCATAATAGCTGGCAAACACACACACACACACACACACACACACACACACACACACACAACCACACTCACACACTCACACTCACACACACTCGTACACTGAAAGAGTCACTCAGGGATGCAGCAGCCCTCTCAGGACAGGCCCGCCGTCGACGTCAGCCCGCATTTCATCGCGTTCAAACAAACTTTTTAGTGGTGAAAACAAATTGGGCTCACCATCAAAGAGACTTTTCAAAAAGCCATTTCTCTCTGCCAGTTCAAAAGAAGCCCGGTTGGTAAACAGGCATGGAGAATTCACAGCGCAAGATATTGTAGGAGGTACAAACGGCTGGAGCTCCACCACAACAAAGGCAGAGGAGAAGGAGTGGAGGGGTGTAATTCATCACACACTCAACAAAAGCAAGTGTGACTGACTGTCCATGACCAAAGAAACAAAACAAAACGAAATGAAGGAAAAAAAAAAACCTTCTCCTTAATTGGAGAAGCTGTTGTGTTTTTTCTCATTTCAAACCCGCTCTGTCTATTGTTTTTTTCATCCCTTGGATTTCTTTGCAGCTCTGGATGCCCTTGCCCTCTCCGCCTCCCTGATCTCTCTCTCTCTTTCCCCTGCTTTCTTTTCCTCCTCCCGCTCTTTGCCTGTTTCTTCATTAAAACAACTCACTGTGAGTTACTGTGGCCTCCATCTTAAATGAGAAGACAGACGGTGCTGCAGGAAAAAGAGAGGCAGAGTGTAGAGAGAGAGAGGAAGGGGCGAAAAGAGAAGTAAAGGGGAGGTTAGGAGGATAAAAACCTCCGGCTTTTTTAATGCTTGTGAGATTTCTTCACAATAGATGGACAGGCGGACAGAGGCCTCCCTCCTTATTCCATCCTTCTATCCACCCCAGGCAAAATCTCATTTGTCGGAGAATCAGCCAGAGCCAGAGGATGGAGAGACGGAGGGATCGAAGGAGAGCAGCAGCAGCAGCAGACAGGAGCCCACCCCTTCGTCCAGCCGTCATTAGCTATGCACAAGACAAACTGCTGACACAAAGTCACGCGGCATGCTGAGCAGGGACTTGTGGGTAGGAGGCAGAAGGAATCCATCCCTCCATCCCTCCACCTGTCTATTGACATCCCTGGCTCTCCCTCTGTCCGCCTCCGGTTTTTGCAATTACAATCAAACGGGCAGCATCCAGGCCCCGGAGCGCTGACTGACGGCTTGGATTAACCGAGATGTGGAGAGGCCTTGGGATGCTGTGTGTGTGTGTGTGTGTGTGTGTGTGTGTGTGTGTGTGTGTGTGTGTGTGTGAGTGTGCCTGTCAGCTAGTCGTCTGTTCATCAACGCCTGTATACAACATTACTCTGTATGTGCAGCATGTTTCAGCATCAGAATCAATGTGTGAGTTTCGGCGTCAGTGTCTCTTCTTGTCTGTCAGGTGATTGTGTCTGTAGACGGGTGTGTGTGTGTGTGTGTGTGTGTGTGTGTGTGTGTGTGTGTGTGTGTGTGTGTGTGCACTGTAATTGTGCAGGGCATGTCTGTGCAAAATGACAAGAGAAGGAGTATATGGAGTCTGGCATTAGCATAAAAATGTGTGTGAACAACAATGCAATTACTCATTTCAATTAAATCCCACTATGAGGCTAGTGTGTGTGTGTGTTGGCTCGATTCAGGACGTGTATCATTAACTTTTTCATTTTGGCAACTTTAAAGACTGATAGATATTCACGTGGTTTCAGCAGAGTTTCAGCAATTACAGACAATTAAAGAGTACGCTCACATTTGATTTGCAAAATAATACATTTTCAAAAAATGCATTTCTATTGCCATTTTGTTCCCAGTGCTGTACAGTGATTTGCAGAACAATTCAGCTTCTGTGTTTTAAAGAAATAACAAAGTGAGACACAGAGAAATGTCATGAAAAGTGACAACACAAGCAAATCTAAAAAATTGAGGATATGGAAAGAAATCACAAAGCTGTCAGGGAAAAAAAAAGGAGGAACACACACGTACACCCTTTGAATTAACTTCACTGCTGCACTGCCGCAATCGAGCGAGTCACGTCAAACACGCAACCGAACAGAAAAACGTCCCCTCAGAAGGCGGCGAAGAAAGTGCGAGGAACAAAAACACGTCAATCTGCTTTGTCCAAAAGAATTTGAGCTGCTCTGCGTCTTCTGTGAGATCGCTTCTTTAACTCTTCCTTGCTAGACGCAGACGTCATCCATCACAGATGACAAATGTGACATGACAGCTCTGCTTGGGAAGCTGCCGTGACAACAGAAAGAGAGATTCTTACAGCACAGTGGGTGACAAGGGGAAGTTTGTTAAAGTGAAACCAGATTTTCAGATCCACTGATCTTATTGTGTCCCCTTAGTCCTCCAGACAAAGGTCTTGGAGCTTAAACAACACTGACTATTTAGTCTGATCAGTTTTGGAAAGTTTCAATAAAGGTTAATTTATTTTAGAAGTGTGCTGGAGTTGAAACTTCTATTTTAAAATCCTCATGAGGAATTATTTCTCAAGTTTGTAAATTGACTTTAAAAGACCTTTGAGATCTGAAAGACATTTTTAGATAGAAAACTGTTTGTGTGGGTTCAGTCATGGTAATGCTGTGTTTGATGACATGGGTTTAAGTTCCTCTCTTGGAAAGTCAAAAACACTCCTAATTTGTTCAACAGTTTGGCTTGCTGCATGTTTTTCAGAATACTTTCATGTGACTTGTATTTCTATTTGCAATCCCAAGAGAATTGACTCCAAAGGTCAAAGGAGAGGGACACAGAAGCTAAAATGTCTAATTAAATCTATTAAAGTCATTTTAATGCTATATCAACTTGCCATGACACACACTTTCAGATTTAACCCTCCAGTTTGCATATTCACACTGCTTTGAGCAGGAACCACGTCCTGGTTGCCCTCTCCTTCCCGGGCCTGACGGAGCAGAGACCAGTTAACCAACCAGAACGTCCTCGAGGAACTCCTGAGCCAATGGTCGCCCAGCGGTGTGTACGTGAGGGTGTGCGTGTGCTCGTGTGATGTAAGCACACGGAAAGGAGAGGTGACAGCGGCGCGAGGCTGATCTAATAAAAGGAGAAGATGAAACGCTGTCAGATGCCGCGGCGAGCAGCTCAAACGCCAGCAACGTTTGGTAAAACACACACGTGTCTCCTCCCAGACAGTCTCCTCTCGCTCACACACTATCTCTGCCTCACACACACACACACACTAACACGCACACAGCACACAGCACACACAGGCACGCACATTTCTGTGTGATAGACAGTTTCATAGTGTCGTAGCTGAGGTGTTGGCCTATAAAAAGCAGTGCTGATATGATTTAATGGGCGAGTCTTATTATAAGACTGTCGCTGGGCCAGTGTAATCTGGCTAGCGCTCCAGGGCACAGCGCTGAGACACATGCACTACAATACTCCACAGCAGATAATATTGCTATGTGCTACATTGCTATTATAAGATAGAGCCATTTGCCACACTGATACGCCGTGTATGAGGCTGTCATTTGGGAAGGAGTGATTTATGACTGTGAGGCATGAGAATAAAGACAGATTATTTTTATTCATGTGTCTTTAGAGGCCAACTTCATTTCTTTTTTGTTTGCACTGCACTTATTTTTATACAGCATCAAAGGGAAAGCGCCTTCCGTGCAAAAACACACATAACACCATATGGGCTTTGTGGTATTTATATAAGGCCTGTAGAGTCTGGACCACCCACTCAAAAACTGCACAATGTCACTTTGACATTGATTCAGAATCTGCACTTAATAGAACAAGATCCCTCTGTTAGCTGTCTTCCAATTTTTGCTGGATCTAAATTGCTATTAATTATAAATAGCAGAGCAGCTGTCTTAAAATATATGACATATCTACCAGCGTATTAGACGCTGAGGTGATATTGCCTCTCCTGCCACTTTTAATATCGGCACCCTGGCTCCAATCACGGCCTAATAATGGCTTCTCATTATGAGGGCTATAAGTGTGTGTATGTGTGTGAGGAGGAGGGCTTCAATTTCACCACTTAAAAGCCACAGATGACACCTTGTAAAAAGTTAATTTCATTTTAGACATTTATGGAATAGGGCCGTAAATTTAAGCTCTCGCTGTGTGCCGTGAGGCTATCAGCTCTGATAATTGAGATATTGAATAATTAGATGTAAGCAGTTCACTCTGTGTGAAAATGCGAGGCAGATGTGGGAAAAAAAGTTACAACTGTATTTGAGAACAGTGATGGAAAAAAAGTGAGTGTTTTTACACGACTCGCTGTGGAGTGGAGCAGGATGTGGTTTCACTGATGTAATAGTGAGGATGGTCAGGAGATGGCGCTGTGCTTTCTGTGAGCACAGTGGAGCATGTGATCAAACTAAACAAGGAGGAGAGGTGCGTTTAGGATCAGGCAACATTGCTGATTGTCCCCTTAATGTTACTCAAACTGCTCATACTCACAGTTAAACCCTTAACAAGTAGAAATATATGATGTTGCTCTTTTGCTGTATGTCCCAACATTGCAAAAATACTGAAATCTAAACAAGTGTTCATGTCTTATTCAAGTAAAAACTGTCTTTTAAGACAAAATATGAGCCACATTTACCAGACCAGTCCTGAAAAATGCCTTGTTTCAAGTTGTTTAAAGACAAACATGATGTCCAAGTTGCTTGCAATGAGGGAAAAAATGCCAATGGGGTAAGAAAAAAAAGTTTCTTTTTTTAAGACATTGTTCTAATTTCAAGAAACTTGACAAACAATTGTTTTCTTAGCCTTCTGGCATTTTTCTGACTTGTTACAAGCAATTCAGAGGTCATATTTATCTTTTAATATTTTTGAAAGAGATATTTTTCTTGAATTTTTCTGGTAACAAGTCAGTTGAATGTGGCTCGAGACTAAAAAGACAACTTTTTCAAGAAGTAAGACAAACATTTAAGTTTTTGCAGTAAGAATGTACAAGTTTTATCACAGCCCCTATTGATATTTCATAAACTACAATTATTTAATTCCCCAAATACAAAAAGGCAAAAATATTTTCCCATTTGCATAGCACAGGCCCAGAATTTTCTAATGAGGTGTGTTCTTTTTTTCTTTTTTTTCCCCAGTACACTGTATGACACTGAAGTAAAGCTCTCAACATGAGCCCTCTCAATCCAACTGTTGTGAGTAAATAACCACGCACATCACATAAAGAAGGCATCTTCTCACAGCATGAGTCCATGGTCATTGAAATACAATACAAAATCCCTTTTTTTTCTACAAGACTTCGGTCTCACTCCCACTCCTGTGATCCAAGCCTTTCATTTCCCAGATTGTCCATCTATTTCCTAACATGTAAAAAGGCGACAAGGAGACATGCTGCCCAATCTATCTTTAAACCACTTTAATTTCTCCCCTCTGGATGAGTCTGAGTTTATTGAGATGAGAGGAGGATTTCCACCTGACTGTCTATCCCCCCCCTTCTCCTCCTCTTCTCTCTTTCTCCCCCCCCCCACACACACACACTCACACAGTTGATCGTAGCTCTTCCTGTTACTCCTCACCCTCCACCTCCTGCCCCCCTCCTCTTCCTCCTCCTCTGTCTCTCCTCTCTCATGGCCTCTGTCTTAATTTCACAGGGGAATCATTTGACAGATATTGCCCTTGAAGAGGCAGCCTGTGCCTCGCCACTGAGAGCAATGGGGGGTTGTGGGGATAGGAAGAGGAGAAATTGAGGGGTAGGGGGGGTTGATGGAGGAGAGGAAGCAAAGAGAGTGATGTGGGGAATGAGAGTTGGGGGGGAGGAGGGGTAAAAAGTTATTAAGTGGATGTGAAAATGCAGCGCAGCCAAAAAGGTTAAGTCTGGAATAGGAAATTAAAACTTGCATCGCTTTTGGCTTTAAATAGATTTGGTTTCATTACGGGCGCCAAGGCCAGTTAGAGTCAAATCCCTCTGGAGAGAGAAAGAGGGGAGGAAAAGGAGAGGAGGAAGAAAGATGGTGACATGGGAAAGGAGGCAACTAAAAGAAAAAGGAACAATGGAGGAGAGGAAAGACTCAGACTATCATGCAGTTCACATTCATTTTCAATTTCCGCCTGTTTTTCCCCAAACCCCCTTCCACAGTCAAGCGAATACCAATTCTACTTACCATTACTGATTTAATACTAAGACTTTAACAGAAATCCAAGGCTGCAGCCAAGCATGAATACAGAAGAATCTGACCCCCATCAGCTAACAGGTGTGTAAAATCCTTGAGCGTTTTTCTCAATCAACCTGTTTTTATTTACATTGACATTTTACGAGTCCTCTGTGACTTGAGTTAATTCTTTTGACCCTGGAACATATGAAACCTGTCCAGACCTGCCTTTGGTTATTTGAGCAGTTTGCTTTCACGAGTTTAGAAAATAAAGAAGCATGGGTGTTTTTGCAGCATTTTCACAAATTCCTCATATACATGAAAAGTACATGAAGGACAAAACCATTTTGTTTCATTCTTACACTTAAAGCCTGGCTGTAGTGGTTCAGTGGGAGGACACATTTCAAACCTATGGTTAGAGTGTACACACACACTCACTCACACTCACCCTCTGTGACCCTCTCACAGTTCTGTTTATTGCCTCTGTGGTCTCCCAAGGAGTGTCAGAGTAGAGTAGAGAGGAGCTAGATAAATTGCAATGAAAATGTGGAAGAGGTGGATGAAACTGTGGAGATGGAGGATGAAAAAGAAAAGGAGAGAAAGAAGCAAAGAAGGCTGGATGCATAAATAGACAAAGAGAAGAAGAAGACACAGTGGGGGATGGAAAATAAGAGATAAATGAAGAGATAAAGTCAAGGTGTGTGTGTGTGTGTGTGTGTGTGTGTGTGTGTGTGTGTGTGTGTGTGTGTGTGTGCATCAGTCTGTGTGTTTAGAGGTTGCGTTCTCTTGAGAGATCTTATCATTTGCCACCTCTGGCCATGCAAGTTAACAACAGCAGTAATGAAACACAAGCAGGTGCATACATGAATAAATAAGACGGCGGAGACATTTCAACACAATTAAACTTGGTAATTGTTGTGACCATTACGGGTCAGATGACGTGTGTTGGCCTGCTCATGACTAGCTTAAGCTGAAATACATCAAAACACGTTACCTGCAGCAAAGGGAATTTAGCAAAGTTTAGCCAATTAACTGTAAATGATCACCTCACATTTCAGAATTTAATGATACACTTTGTCTTCATTCGAAGCGGCTTAGATTTGTCTCATCATAATTAAAAATCATCTTAATGACATTCCTGTAAACGACACAAATGATCCAATCTGCCATTCCTTGATTGACTCCGTATCATGTCACAAATCATACCTGGTAATACCAAACAATCTGTATTTAGATATCTTGTCTGTTAAGGAAAAAATGCCTGCTTGTGGAAGCTCACGCTGTAATAAATCTGAAATGAATTCTCTGCAGCTCTACCATATTCTTAGAGCTGTTCAGCAATGAAGTCACAGAGAATAATCATTTGACAGTGCAGATATTAAGACCTTGTGTTTACGCAAGTTATTGTTTTGATTGTTTTTGCAGATGCAGCTCTTGTTTTTTCGGGCTTTAGGCATCGTTTATAGGCAATGTATCCCCCCTTCTAGAAAAAAAGAAAAAAAGAACGAAAAAAAAAAGCATGGTATCTCAAATGCAGAAGAGGAGACATATGTTATCAACTTCTCTGGGTTTCTTTCTCATCATCCGTGGCGTTACAGACATGGTTACAAAGACCTACAACAAAGGTTAGTTTTATATAAATAAGAAAAATTCTAAGCATAGCGAGGTCACAAACCTCATATCAAATCACTGGAAAATCATTTCTTTGGTAGACATTTGAGTTAATTTCTGTTAGCATGCTAAATCTGCATATTAGACAACATAAAAAGGCAAAAACATCAGAGCTGGTGAGTGCATCTCCAAGTTGATAATTTTACACCAGAAGGAGAAGTTTTAATACCAGCAATGCAAGAAGTGCTGACTCCTGACTTCTTCATTTTGAAAGATGTGTCAGCATCATGAACTACATAAAATATGGACGTGTTCTTGTTGATGTCACTCATTACTGATAGCCAGTCAAAGGTGATCCCCAAACTGGAAATACTGACCAACCTGACTTCACCTCATGAGACCCGAGATTTTCCCAGTGTGCATTTTTTTTTTTAATTTCTCCTCACTATTTGGGATCAGTAAGACCTAATGAGTATAAAAACTAAACTTGGTCTTTTTGCGGACAGTCTGATTAATAGTGTTATGAGCTTGCTATTAGTTATTAATCATCAGTGTTATTGTAGTTAAATACACAGCTACTTTCACTGAAATGGGTGTAATTTTGTACTGTCACCAAATGAGATGAAAGATGATGTGGAAAGTGTCCCTATGTGTGACTGATAGGTCAAAGTTTTAAAAAAAAATTAAGTTTCATGGGTCTGAGAGGCAGAAATCTACTCAAACGAGGAAATAAGCCTTGCAGACTTAGATTAAATTTCGTATCAGGCTTTAATCATACTAATTTTTGTGAAAGAAATGTGCCTTAGAAATGACTGTGTATGTGGCACCAGGAGTTTTGCCGTCACCCTTAAATTCAAACTTGAGGAAATTTAGATTTAAGCACTTTCGCATTGGCTTCTCCCTAAAGACCAGAAGTTGGTACTTGGTTGGCTGCAAAGCCTCCAAAACAAGTAGAGCCAAATGAGTATACAATTTAACCTAATGACTTCTGCAGGAGTCATGTTCACTTTCTCACTTCCGCAAAGTGAAATTGTCCAGTTGACTTTCAGCTGATATTTTTAGTTCTATATTTCTTTGTGGTGTCCCCCTGGTGAGCTGGTAGGAATCATTTTTTCTGTGCATATGACTATTTTTTACATTGATGGCATCATCTTAAAATCTTATTTTTTTGCAGGGGAACAAACTGTTTGGAGGGTTGCGGTAAAAAGCTAGATAATGTATAAGGAGGAGATAATTATGTTAATTAGAAACCTTTCAGAGTAAGAGAAGACCACTACATTTGCATTGGGGTCCTACCCGCACTGTCAGGATTCCTAATTTACATAGCCACCTGCTCACTGTACATGACCCCCTCATGTGCTTTACAGCAGAGACAAAAACTGCCATGAGGAGTTGGTGGCCAATATGGGTTCAACAAACCTCCCTACTGTGCCCCTTCCTTTCATCAAAAACCTTCAAAACACTGCAGATGTTCCTTAACTGTTCATAAAAAAATGAAAACATCCCTCCCGGCTGCATCACTTTCCATGAAATAGGATGTATGTATGTTTATTCTGCAAATCCTGCAGGTGAATTCTGAAGAGTCAGGACCATTAGCAAGCTGCTAGTAACAGTAGTAGAATAAATTACATGCAGTAACGACAAAAGTACAGTGTTGTGAAACAAAAACAACACAGTGAAAAAAAGAAAACAAAAACAAAATAAATAATTGTTGGTATGAAATTTGTATCAGCTATTGAGAACTTCGGTTGCAATGTAACACTCCCACTAATAGCCTTTGAAAACACATGAAACCAGCCTTCATGTTAAATGTGCAAAGACAAGAGTGAAAGTTAGCAAGAAGAAAACAGACGGTAGCTTTAGGGCCATTTTCTTTTTTTTTTTTCTTCTACGGTCCTCTTCTCTGCAGGGACAGACTCCTCTGAACAAACAACATGATAGAGAGGAAAAACTCTCCTCTCTGGCCTTCTCTCTGTTCCTTCACTCTCTCTGTGTCTCTCTACACCAGATTATGAAAAAAAGTCAGAACAAGTGACCCCACAGCTTTTATTGCATATGAATATAAAATATATATAAATATATAAAGACACCTGGTTTCTACCAAAACAATCACACACCACGTGTGCCTATGTGTAGGGTAAAAATATAATAGTCAACCTCATTTTACACAACAAACCTGATTCATTTCGACAAAAAAGAAAAAAAAAAGAAGACAGAGAGAATAGTTATTAAAAGCTGGAACAGATGCAATGTCTCCTAAACAGCAAAAACAATTCACTATTCCTTTCCTCTCTCTTCTAAAGAACAGGGACTAAATACTTCATGATAGCATTGCGTGCAAATCCAACAGCAGCAGTGCACAGCTCAACGACATCTTAACACACCCATGTCTTGTTTTTTTCAGTGTGAAATAAATGACTCACAAACACAGTACATCTGTGAATATAGCAGGTTCTGCTGTCATGTTATTTAAGATGTGTTGAGCATTTGTGTACGTTATCACAGTTGTCTATGTTTGACTGAATATTAGTCTTTAAGGCTGGATTTGCATGCGTGAGAATGCTCTTTCTATCACCTTCTGACTACAGTGTGTTGTCATTTAAGGGTGTGAGTAGCGTCTCTGTAGCTAATGAAAAACTGCAGTTAGCTACAGTGGCTCATGGCAAACACAGGCAGGACTGTTGGAAAAACTCACTTTGCAGACAGGAGACAGAAAAAAGGAGCGGGTATTACCTTGTTGCACACGAGTTGAGTGGACAGTGTCTGTGTGAGAAAGTGTCAGAAAGAGAAAGAGAGAAAGGTGCTGAGACAGATGGAGGGGGTGAGGAAGAAGAGCTGACAGCAGCAGCCAGGACAGTGAGCGTCAGTAACACACCATTTCTGAAGACATTTCCTTATAAAATTCAACCTTCCAACTGCCTGAGTCTCACTCAATAGTGCTTCATTGAAACCAAACTTTTCTGGAATGTTCTGCTATGCATGAGGTTAGTGAAATATTAGCCCACAGTGATGTATCTAGGAATTTAGGGAGAGCATGCCAGCTAGGTGGCAGCGAGCTTGCATGCAGAATAGGTTAAAGGATGTAAAATGGAAAGAATTTGCCTGTTGAAAGAACAAGAAATGCTTTCTCTATGTCAGTTCATGTCAAATTTTTACACTCCTGGTTACTAAGCTTTGAATTCATTCTTATCTGCAATGTCATCTTTAATTACCTCGCTGGTACTGGCATATTGAATATCTGTTTACATTTGTGATGCATTATAATGTGAAGTAGGCCGATGATATAAAGAGACCTTGCTTGCAGCCACCTTGATAGCAGTTGTATAGAAAAGAAGTGCTTTATTCATAAATGTTCCCCGGATTCAAATTTGTGACCTTACTGTTACACCTAGTAGATACTACCTGCACTCGATGGGCTTCGGGTAAATATGTGATTTGATTTTGGTGAAAAATGAATCATCTTATCATGCAGAAAGGTAAAATTGAATGCTTCAGATGTGAAAAAGAGGTTTTTTGATGTTACAAATATCTGCAAACTCTGTTATTTACAGTGAACCACAAATGCTCCCTTCCAGCATTAGAGTACCATTTATACCCCTCAGCATTATCTGGATACACACACATACAAACACACGCACACACAGGTGCACACAGTCAACTCTCTTCACTTAGTGAGTGCTTCTCTCGTCTCTTGGCATCAAGATGAAGGCCAAAGCCAAACTCTAAGTGCACAGCTTTCCATTTAGGCCTAAAATACGACTCTTCTTCCCCCCGCGAGGGAGGACAGCAATGTAGCAATGATAGTGCACTGTAAAAAAAAAAAAAAAAATCTCAGTGGAGTTATTGTGTGCATGTGTGTGTGTTTGAGCAGTGGAGAGAGAGAAAGGGTGAGCGAGAGCAGAGGGTAAAGACTGTAAGATGTGATGGGCTGGCGGGCTTTCAAGGCCCACTTTGTAGCCGGGGAGCTGAGGCGGAGATCTGCGCTAATGTGTACGTGTGTTTCTGTATATACCATACATTTATGTCTGTGTGTATGAGTGTGCTTGTGTGTGTGTGTGTGTGTGTGTGCGTGTACACACCCCTCATAGCCAAATGGAGAGAGTGAGCACTTCAGCAATGACAAGTAGGTAAACAAAATCATCCGTGCAGAAAATAGAGAGATGAAGATGGACTACAGGGGTAAGGTAAGGAAACAAGGACGAAGGATGGATGTTAGAAAGCATGAAGGAGGAAAGAAAAGGATGGACAAGACGGAATGAAAAAACTGTGGAATGGGAGGTGTGAGGGAGGAGGAAAGAAAATAGAAACAAAGAAAGAGAGGCAGGAAATTACAGATAGGGAATAGAGGGGAGAATTATGAGGGGGAGATAATGTGAGACGAGGGGAAAGAAATAGCAGGACAAATTTAACCTCTTTGCAAATACTGCCAAGGGCCTAATTTTGCAAAATTATTTTACTATTATGGATCATAGTTTGAAATGAAGAAAATTGAAATGAAAAAAAGATGGACGTAAGGAAGTAATTCCAACAAAAATGAGGGAAAATACATTCAACTTAGAGTAAAGGCCAGTAAATATTCAATATCATGGTGTATAAATAATACAGAAGGCTGCTCCATTATGCATTTGCAATCAAATGTAGCAAAACCACACTCACTACTTCCCAGTGCTTGGACTTACCACTTTGCATTACAGATACGCCCATACCGCCAGCAACGGCATTATGGGAAATCACCTTGTGTCTCGAGGTGACCAGCGGGCTTCTATGTATGGACAGCGTTGTTTTCCAGCCACTCCAACTAAATCACAGTGGAGTAAGTCCGTGTTCATGAATACTGACACAGAAGTGTTCACGTGTTATTATGTTTGAGCATGTTTATTTTATGTGTGTGTTGCATGTGTCTTTGAACATCTGTATGCACCTCTGCCTCCCTATGCCTATTCCCCCTCCCTGTTTCCTCTCCATACAGCTCTGCTGTGATGAAGTCCGTCGCAGGGTCCCCGACCCAATATCCCACGCCTAATAAACTAATACATCATTAATGAGAGGGAGGGAGCGGGGGGAGAGAGGGATGCAGAGGAAGAGAGATGCACTGGCAGGCTATAGCGAGCTATTGCTCCACAGCTCAATAGGCTTTCTAACAAGGCTCTGTCCTTGAGAGAGGCTGCATACTAAAAACTTCTCCATCGGCCGCCGTGCCAAGCAAGGGGAATTCATAAACAGAGGACAGAGCGAGGGAGGGAAGAAGGGGAGATGGGTGGGGGAGGTAAAGGAGGGCAGATGAGAGAGAGGCTCTTAAAGATGGGATAGAAGGAGACAAAAAAGAGAGCGAGAGAGGGAGGGAGGGAGGAAGACGAATCATGTCATGCTTTAATTGTCCTTCTCCTACCCGTCTGTTAAGTTTGGGTCAGACTGACTGTCTGACTGACTCACTGTAATGACACATGATCAATAACTTGTTTATTAGTTTGTTTTTCTGACTGTTACAGCCTGTGGTTGGGTTCTGTCTACCAGGATATGTGTTTGTGTGTGTGTGTGTGTGTGTGTCAGTAAGAGTGAAATCCCATTGGTTTAGGTGGGTGGTAAAAGAGGACGCCACTTAGCTTCGCAGCACCCTCATAAAAACCGAGGAAGCATCCTCTCACAGGTAGACTCAGCATTGACACATTCGCAAAAAATGCACAAACATACACACAAAAAAAACAAACACAAAAACATACATAGACACAAATAAGTAATTTGTAAAGAGAAAGAACTGGATGTATGCTTGCACTCATAAGCACACATGCACATACTTAGACATGCGAGCACGCACACAAACAGCTCAAATTGGACGTCTCAGAGCAAATAGTGCCGCGGGCCTCATTTGAATAGAGATAATTGAAAATCAGACTTGTTTATCAGGCTTAATAGAATGACAGACACTCACAAAAGGAGGCAGAGAGAGCGAGCTTAGCGAGTATTAGCATAATGTTCATGGCTGAATGATTTCTAGGTCCATTAGGCCAGGGAAGGACATTGGAGAAGTTCACTTTTCATGGCTCGGGCTAAACGCTGAAATATGACTTCATTTTGAGGTGTTACTTTAAAATGATGTATTGGCATTTCAATGCTGACGCAAAGGTGGTAGAAAGGGAGGACTGGGAAATATGCTGGAATCAAAAGAAAAGGGAAGAGAAGAAGAGGAGCGCAGAGGAGCAGGAAAGGAGATGGAAGGTTGGTAGAAATGCTTGGGAGAGATTTGGGAAACTGTCCAAGACTTTCATTATCTTTGATGCAAATTATCAGACTCCGTAATTAGGCCTCTCACATTACTCCCTTATTTCTTCTCCTCTTTCTGCCTATATTCTTGTGATCAATGAAGCACAGTATGGGGTGGGCTGGGGCTCTGTAGCCCTCTTATGGTGTGTGTTTCTCTGGGGACCCCTGGCTTGGTGCCAGGGCGTCCCCTTTGGAGTGAATGCATCTCTGCTTGTAACCCATTCAAGTGGTCCGCATGAGACATGAAACACTCATGATGTAATCTCAACTGTGCGGGCAACACTCCCCATTAAGAAAAACATGAGAGCAGAGCAAGAATTTACTGCTTCTTGCCACCAAATTTCAGTGTCCACCTCCATACTATCACTGCAAAGCTTTGAAACTGCAGAAGAAAAACAGAAAACAGTGGGAAAAAAAGTGTGTGTCAGAGCCTACATAGCCTCAGGACAGCCCTCAGACGATACAACACTGCCCTTGGCCGAACAAATTAGGACTACACAAAAAAAGGAAAATCCTATCACCTGGAAGGTAAACCAAAACAAAAGTCTGTTACGATGCTTTCAGCAGCTAAACCAGAGGTGATACTGCTGCAGATGACATGACAACACCGGAAAATCTGAATCCTCGCAAGAAAGTATGCAGAAAATCAAAGATAGGTGTGGCATACCAATGCTGGGAAGATGTCTGATGTTTTCATCAAGTGAGAGCTGCATGCAAACCAACCAGAGTCCCTCCCTCTGACTGATTCTACATTCAACGACTTTGCAAATATGACAGATGGTGCCAGAATAAATGTCAACAAAAAAAGTTACCACACATTTTTAACTGACAGATTCAACATTAGAGAAGCAAAGTCCAAAGACAAATGACTTGCTGGAAATGAATCTCACAGTATTATCCATCAAATCTGTCCAACTGATTTTAAAACAGTCTGGTTTCAACCTTTCATTATGTTGCTGAAACTTCTGAATAAAATATCACATTTGATTAGATCAAACAAGCATTGGTTGCGGGGGACTCAGGTCTCCTCAAAGCTGCTTTCACACTGACATGAAATTCCTGCAACTTCCCAAAATTATCAGGGTGATCTGCATGCAAACAGATTAATCTCTGGCCTCAAGGAAAATACGATTCAGGTAAAGCTGAGGTGAACTCAAACAAGAACGTAGCAGGAAATCACAAACAGTGTCCAGTTTTACTGCTTACACACATGGATAAAGTCTGCTATATATTTCTGCATCAAGCATGCGCCATAGGCTACACTGTAACCTACCTAATAGATCTTGTTTGATGCAGAAGTCTACATGTGCCACTCGTCATGCACCTCCTTCTAAATGCAACTACTTTTCAAAAAATGTTCAGATTTGTCATCATTTATACGTTTAACCCTTTCATTGCTCCTCCCTTTTTTATGAGAGCTACTGTATTTTCAGCGGCAACATGAATTAACTCCAATTTGGCAATAATTCACTGTGAACCAGAAAAATCCAGCAGGACTGGAGACAATGTCCACAGGTGTTTTTCGGCTGAACATTGCCCTCTGAATAGGAGCCTGTGCCAAAGCCTGCCTTTGATCAGAAATAACAAAAAACTTGTTGCATGCAGATCCACTTGTCACCCTCTCTTGTTCGGTAAAAGTTCTGTTGAAGCTAGCATGGAAGTATTAGAGTTTTTAAAGTGGGAATGTTTCTTTGACTGTTCAGGATATGGCTCCTTGATTATTACCTTAAGCAACAGTGACAGTTTGGTTTCAAAGAGGCACACAGGTGCAGTTTCCTAACAGTTAGCTCGATTAAGACACATTTATCAGTCCATTCTTTATTAAGGCTGTTGTTTTCTGAAACAACTTTCAGCTCAAGGCTCTTTGATTGTGTCATTTTCTAAGCTGTATATCTATAAATAAAGCAAAACACAATTTGAAATAAAAGTGAATTTGAAATAGGGTCTGCAGGATTTTCCCAAAAACTAAAATATCAACTTTTACGAGAATAATCCTGCTCAGATGTCATCTGTGGGCCTCTGTACATGTGTGTCAGTGTTTGTGTCTGCCAAAATGCCCTCCTCTGTCTGCATGTTGATGTTTTGGGTTGACTCGGGACGTTTCTGCGTGGTGAGTAGGCGTGTTAACCCCAGCCAATCATAGAGGTCTAGCACGCAAGTGACTTTGCATGTTGATGATAGCGAGTGGGAGAAGCTGTCCTAAACGGCTACAATAGCAGCCTGACATGGAGAAAGAATGATACAATATGTACTTGATACCTTATTTAGCTGCAGGTTGACAGGTGTACTGCTCTGGAGTCTCTCCTAAATAGGAACAAAAATTCCTGCAGACCCTATATTTGATATATTTGATAACATATTGCTAAAGATACAATATCAATTTTATTTGTTTTACCTGGCTCTCACAGTGGCTGCCAAATGACAACAACAATAATAATAATAATGAACAAAAAAATCTAATAGTGTGGAGTCAAAGCAAAGCATAAATTAGTCCTAAGTGTTCCACAAGAATAAGACAAGCACATTTTAGTGTTTCATTATCATACCTGCATTGACATCTTTTAAAGCACTGTATCCTACACAAATACAAATACTCTATCTTTTGTCAGACCATGCTCCCAGTACAGGATCACTTCATATCACACCATGCTTCCCTTCTTTTGATTTCATCAGAGCACAGGGGTCTTTTTTCTGCTCCCGGTACACTATCACAAAATCTTTTAACTAGATTTCAGAAGCAGTACCCTGATAGACTGGAACAAATGAAGCTTCAGTGGTGACAAGCACCCTTAATTTGGCTCTGCACATGTGTGGAGCTGCTTAGTTGTGTGTTTTGATAAGAAACATTATTCAATGGAACACAAGTGTGAACCTGTAAGAGCATCACATCACAAGATGAAACAAACATCAAAATGTGGCGACAGTGTCTTATACTCTTTCTTCACCCTGATGTATTTTTTCCACTCGCCTGTAGGTACTGATATGTTAAAATGCAATCACTTCACACTGTAAGGGGTCATGTGTGAACAGTCAAACAGTGGAAAAATGCCACAAATTTTCTTTGAGAGCAGTAAAACAGCTGATCTGACAGCTTGCTAAGAAAAAGCAGAACAAGAAAACCTCTAAACTGTAACAGCAAGGATTAACTAAGAAGATCACATGTGACTGAGCAAAAGCAAACGATCATAGTCAAGATGTCATGTTAATGTTATATTTGACCATGCTTCTTATATGAAGCTATGTTTACTTTATGGGGTTGATTACAGAGTAAGAAGCATCACAGAGGCTTTAATCAGTTTTGTGTTATGTGTGTGTTCAGGGGAATCCCCTTCTCTTCCCTTAGACAGGTTAATGATGGGATTAGGAGTCTGTATAAAAGCAGAGTCATCCAGAGGACGTGCTGTTCTCTCTCTAATTCAGATCCTCCTCTTTGGTAATATTTATAGTTTATTAGGTTAAAATATGGCTTTAATCAAAACTTAATTTCTAAAGAGGAAGAGCCCTGAATATGGCAGATTCACGACACAAAAGTGAGCAGAAAATATAATAACCTGAGAGGGGAAAAAAGCACATTTATCCAGGTTAATATCCTGGCTCACTGCCCTTATGTCAGGTACAGCCATCTAAAGGTAAAAGTCAAAGTCAAGCACCACATTTCCCCAGTGTGATAGGGTCATTAACAAATGGAAGAAAAATGGAGGGAGGAACTGATAGAGGCTCCCATGAAGACAAGAATGCTTAAAAAAAAAAGCAATAAACACTTATTTAAGACATTCTCTCATAAACCTGGGGCTGACTTTAAAACGGAGGAAAAAACACCACTTTCAAAATCATCTAATTTCTGATTACCATTAAGCAATTTGCATTTGGTTAAATTGGCAGTGCAATTAACTTTTAAGGAAATAAACAGCACCATTTGAGCTACTTAATCCCTTTTAAAGATTGTTTTTGATTAGCAAACACAGGCAAGTCACATAAACACAGACACTGTTGACTCGTTGACCTCAAAATGACTTCACAAACAGCAACTAATGTGTCCGTCCCTGAAACTCAAACACAAGACGGCGAGGCGAAGGACACAGACGGGTGGAGAAATATGGAGATGGGGGGGGGGAGAAAAGCAAAGCAGAGGACAATGACATTCTACCTCCTCTGGGAATGAGAGGATGTGGGGAAACCGAGGAGAAGAGGTTGGGAAGAAGAGGAGGAGAGGGCAATTTAGTTTCTACTCTTCTCTAATCTAATATGTGTAACTGTGACTGATTCTCTGTCCTAAACCAGGACCCCAGACACCGGGAAAGGGCACCAAACTTCTGCGCTAGCCTGAGGGAGATGAAGCAAGGAGGGAGAGGAGCAGTAAAGAGGGAGGGAGGGAGAGAAAGAGAGAGAGAGAGAAGGGCAAAATAAAATAATGTGTCAGCTCTGGTGAAAAAGAGCAATAGAAGCAATTCCAGAAATGGGAGAGAGATATTCCCAAAGCTTGTGTATTATTGCTGGGATGTTGGACAAAGCAAATATCTAATACAGCGCAGTAAATCCTCTGAATGTGTTTGGGTGTTTGTGTGAGTGAGAGAGCACAAGGACTCAGCAGACAAGCACCAAATCACAAAATTTTCACAACACCAAAGGAACATGCTGACTGTAAAGCAAAATGTGTGTGTCTCTCCCTCTCAGAGTGTGTGTGTGTGTGTGTCTTTTAGAGCCTGACAGAGCAGCGGCTGCTGTCCTGTTCAGTGACTCCCTCTGCAGCAAAGCTAAGGTTAGCTATTTGCTCTTTTCACACCTCACAGGGTAAAAAAAGATGTGGAAGCATTGGGGAAATTCAGCTATTAAGACTTCTCAAATCCCCCTTTTCACCGCAGGGCAATATCCAGTATGACAAATACCTACACACACACATGTACGTACACACACAGCCACAGACACGGTCCTGCATTCTCCATTAGCTTATTGATTTTAGGAGGGAGAAAGGGTTTAGGGCAAGATCTCTCTACAGGGGAGAGCTCAAAAGGCAAGGTCAGCAGAGCTATGGGGTAAAAACACATGATTTCTAGTACTTTAAACTCAAAATTATCATTTATATAAATACATTTCAAGAAACTGATCACTACCTTTCAATGCCAATACACACAGGGGAAGCTGTTTTCTATCAGAATCATACAACTTGTGCAGTTGGTTCATTCTGTGAATGCTGTTTATGTTTTTCTGATATTGTAAATTTCACAGTTCCTTTTTTCACAGAGCACATGCAACTTCAATTTAAAAAAAAAGAATGAAAAAAACCAACAAAATCTAACAGAAAGAAGAGTGGTGTCGCCCAGTTTTGGCAAAGCACTTGCACCAAATCCTCACATTTACAGCAACCGCTTTCAGCAAACAAACAAACAAACACTTCAAACACGAGCCGAGCATCCTGTCTTGGAGTTGCCCATCAAATAAGGACTCAGCAAGCAGCCGGGATGAAAAAGCTATTACATGTGCAAATATTTTCAGTGTTCTACCACTACTGTTACTGGCTTTTATTTTTCTATCTAACACATTCAAATGTGACAACATCTGTGTTGAATTTCAAGTCAGTCTTTTCCTCACTTATTAGCCAGGACAAGACAGACTTTGTTTCCCATACACGGCCACATTAACCTGTAAATAGGCAAACAGAGAGTCCTCACAAATGTAGAAAAAGACACACTTTATACGACAGTTTGCACCAAAGTGTTCTGATGGTTTATGGAATCACTATCTCAGTTATGGCAACTTGTTAATTTGCACTTATTCACTTGATTTATCTTTTGGCGATGACTACCATCAGAGGCATGTCTGAAAAGAGGGCCAGGGGTGGCACGGCCCTTTTGGAAGCCCCTTACCACCACGGAATTACTAATTTTACAAACAACAAACTGTAAGAGGGGTGAACTTTTTTCTAGCCCGCGCAACCAGAGGCACAGCTCTCATGTGACTGACGGGTGCCAAAAGCTGTGAGTTTTGAAACTCGTCAGCTGTCCCATCTTCAATATGGCTGCTCTGGACATTTTGCATATCTATTTTTTTTAGAGCTGGCATTTATTTGTCAATATTCTTTTGCACATTTCAGCAAAACAGCCCCCTAAATAAATAAATAATAAAAATCAAAACAACAACAAAAAACAGATTTTTTCTTTTTGAGAAGGTGAGGTTGTTTTGGCAAAATCAGGTGTTTGTGTGTTGTTCTTATCAACCTCCAGCTCTGATTTCCAACTCTGGTATTTCACAGATTCCCTCACATTATGCTCTGTCAAAATGATGAGGTGATTTAGTCCAAATTGCTCAAAACTGTAGTTGCCAGAGTGATTTATCATCACATTCAAACACTGCTCATCTACAAGTGGCCAAAAATCCAAAACATTCTTAATCCACACTGGCACATCACAGTCGTATCTCCAACACAGCTCCAACAACCGTCCCTTACAGCCACTCATTCACTATCACAATGGATTCTCAATGTCAGATTGCAGCCCTGCTTTACTCAACATATCTGTAAAGCCCAGTCACAGTCAGAAAAATGTGAAGACACACACTCTTCAAAAGCTGTGTGTGCTGTGAGGGTGTGTGTGTCAGTGTATGCTGCATATTCACTGTGTCAGAGATGAATAACCATGTACAGCTCTTAGATTCCCTGTTACAGGGTCTTCAGGAGGACAAGCAGAGCAGGATTTGAAGAGAACGTCCAAAAGCGAAATTTCACTGTGGCGGTCAGAGAAACTCTCATTCACAAGGCTATCTGACCTCTGGATCACCCTCTCTTTATCCTATGCTTTCTTCCTGTTTTATTTTTCTTACTTTCTTTTTAACTCTTCCTCACACAGAGAGGGGAAATATTCGTATACATTTTATTATTTATTTACTTTCCAGACATTCATTTGGACTGAAATAACTCATTAAATTACTGTAAAGCATTATTGTGTGACCTAAATGAGCTTTTATTCATCATTTGTACAAAAAGTGTGGGAAAAAGGTAAATGTACCTATAGGTCCTGATCTGGGGGAACACAGTATTGACTCTATTTTTGAAAGTCTATCAATGGACAATACCATGCTAAATAAAAAAATAAAATTATCACACAGGCCAGGGGGAATATGTCTGTGAAATTGTGAAAAACGTGAAAAAAAGTGAAACTTGGAAAACTGTTCAGCCATTAGCTTGCAAAATCTAAGTCTTCTGCCTCCTTGCTGAAATTGCTTGCCTCTCTGGTAAACTCTCTGCAGATCTAAAATGACTGTTGAGTAACTCTCTTGTGTTGGTGCTAATGTTATCTGGAGCTACTGCTGTTACTTATTTCTTTGGCGTATCGTTGCTGTGATGACAGCTTTCCAAGAGTCACAAAAGTCTCACTGTTTAAGCAGCAGGGTTTTTCCCTCCTCTTGAAATATTTAAGGCACATGGTTTGCAAATTTAGTTCAAATTTAAATCACATTATCCTAAATACCCGCTGCCATTTTCACTTTCTCATAATAATTGATAACAATAAATATGTATCACTATAGGTATAAAATTTTGCAGACAGTTTGTAGACATGCCCCTAATATCTGTCCTTCCATGTCCTAAATATACATAGTATAATAGGTTCAGCATGTTCACTGACTCTTTTTGTAAGGTTACACTGTAAAAGACTATCGTGAAGAAAATGATGAGCTATGTCCTCATTAAAAAAAAAGAATATAAAAAAAAAAGAATCACTTACCTAAATGTTGAAGGCACAGCAAGACCAGCAGCAACCAAGACATAGGGGAAGAGAGAAAGGCCATAATTAAAATGTGATCAGCACTATGATATCTCTGTAATTACTCATACCTTCCATAGCATTTGCATATAATTATTTTCACACAAGAACATGCAATTTATTAATTTTACATACTGCTTTGCAGCGGGCATTTGGAATATAATTACATAAGTCCCAAGAAATGTTTCCTAACACTAGTGACACTGCACAGTGTGAGTATGTGTGTGTGTGTGTGTGTGTGTGTATGTGTGTGCGTATTCACTTGTGTGCATGAGTGTGCGTTTTGCTCTATTTAAGGGGTCGTTGGATCATTAGGGCTTTTGAGATTCACAGTAGATTTCAGTCTTATAATGACCGTGTTTGTACATGACAGAGCAGGGGAGAGAGTAGAGAGAGTCGGTGTTATTACCACAGAACAGAGTAGTGAGGAAATAAAGCAGGAGATGTATCAATACATACCATAAACTTTAACTGTGTGATGAGTACTTACACAAGAAAAAGGAGAGATTAGAGGGAAAGAATGATATGGAAAATAGTGTGCCCTGATTGGCTGAGGTGGAGACTGTCACTTATCTCAGCCAATCCTGCGACAGCGGCCTTCCACCACTGAAGATGCATCCTGTATGTGCTCTGTCTGCCTCTCACCCTCCCTCCCTTCCTGTGCCTCCTATTTTCAATCTCCCTGCTCTCATTTTAATTACTCGGAACGACGGCGAGGAGCCTGCGCTAAAGAAATTAAAAAGGAAAATGGAGAGCAGCAATAGGGGGAGGAACGTGGGGGGAGATGGAGGGAAAAGTAAAGAATGGAAGGAAGGGGGAGGTTTTGTAGCTTTAGATGGGATGATAAACAATCTATCCTTTTAAGTGAATTAGAATTGGAGTAGGGGGGATTTGAAATGAAAGAGGAGGGAGGAGGCGATTTTTATCATGATGGCAGTGAAAAAAAAACACAGTGAGGTCAGTGGGGTTAGGGCAAGAGAAGTGGGACACTTCAGTCAATGGTGGGTGTAAGTTCAGTCTGTATCTACTACACACACACACACGCACATACACACCTCAATATATCCCTCATAAGTTTAGAGGATTCATTTTGACAATTTTTAAAAATATTTTTGTCTGTTGAGTTTTTAGGTTTGTGTGTGCATACGTCTGTGTGTGTGTGAGTGAGTCTCAAAGGGACGCAACACCGTGTCCTTCCCCACTCTCCCAGGGTGAATGTGTCCCTGTTGTCACACTATGTGTATGTGTGCGTGTGTGTGTGTCCCTCAGCGCTTTGCTGTTAGCCTCTGGATTTCTATCAGCACATCTGTGTTGATGCCAGTGTTAGCCAGGCATGTAACACACAGAGACTACACACACACACACTCACAGGCACACATGCACTCAGAAACACACACACACACACACACACACACACACACACTTACACAGAGCGACAGGAAGGAAGGAAAGCAACAGAACAGAAAAGGGGAACGGGGACATGATTTCAAAAGCGCTGAAACGAAATCCTCTAGAGTTGAGATCACAGAAACACTAAAAAAAGAAAGAGATGAAAGCGCAGTGCTCTCTTTTTGAGCTTTTTTAACACATAAAACATCGCCGTGCCATTTGGTTTTTTGGAAGGTATAAGTCTTCCATCAGTTCTGCGCTTTTTTCCCTTTTGAAAACTCTGTTTCGGCTAATACTTTTTTTTCTCTAGCCGGTCGTCTTCCACTTCTCTTGTGTTGGAACATGATTTGCTGCTCTCATTCCCCTGAAGACATTTTAGTAATTCTCTCACTTGTCTTTTTCTCTCCCTCTCTTCATTTCTGTCATTCATTCCTCCTATCTCACCCTCACCGTACTTCATTTCCTCCACCCTGCTGACTGCTTCTCTCCAACATTAGTCTGTGATTTCAATATTTTGCCTTTTACAGTGCAATGACAAAATTGTTCCTGCTAGGTTGTCTTTTCCTGCTACTTCTTATTTTTCTCCATCGTGCCTTGTTCCCATCTTCTGGAAAGTAAACGAGGAACAAAGGATGAGACAGAAAATGTCAGAGGGAGATAATGAGTGGTAGATGGAGAGAAGAGGGATGGAATAGAGGAGAAAAGTGTTGCTGGACAGGGAGATAAATTGGATCCAGAACAGGAGAAAGAGATATTAAAGAGGAGAAAAAAAGCCACCCAGTCAAAGACCTCTAAATCACTGTTCACAAATAGATTTCTGGGAGCCAAATGTGTTAGATGTTGTTTTTATTGACGTCTGTTTCTTCTCTTTGTAAACCACAGCCAGTCGGAGCTTGGTAGATAGAATAAAGGGTGGAGATATCATCCTCCTGTGCCTATACAGGATGTCAACTCATAAAAAGTTGATTCTCCCTCAACCTTTAAATTGTTCCTGCAAAATATCCCCCTCCCTTACAGGTAAAATTAACACTTCTGCTGATGTTCATAAGATCTGAGAGATGGACCAAAAATTACTGCCTCAGATATCAGAGCATCAAAAGGTGAAAGGATAGAGAAGAAGTGATGGAGATTTAATGACTGAGGGGGGAAAAACAAGCAGGAAGAAAATGATAAGAAAGACAGAGAGAGGGACAATGATAGAGTGAGGTTGTGTATGTGCACAGACTGCAGTGTGTTGGTTTTTCTGTCTGAACGCAGCAGGAAACTCAATGGACTGGGGTCCTTCATTATGCAGCCTGAGCACGGCTGGCTGAGGAGCTGCCTGTTTAAACAGCTACAACAAAAAAACGCAGGAGACTTGTGTCATCATATCCAACACACACACACACACACACACACACACACACACACATCCACAAGCATGCGTTCACACATTTATACTCATTCAGGAGTGTTAATGCCTTCTTATACACAAACCAGCTATACAGTTGTTACACCTTCTCAAATGAACACATGCTGCAAATGTTGTAAATTGAGGTGATCCTTGTCACAGGAGCCCACTGTTATAGAGGGTAATATAGGAACAAGCACACAAAATCATATACTCTCCAGTTCCACTGTAAACATCATTGATAGGCTTTCATTCACACCCTCTTCTTTTTTTATTTCAATTAATGAAATTAAAAGGCAACAAAACTAAAAAAGCAAAAATGAGCAGGAAAAGGAGTAAGTGTGTGCATGAATGGGGGGGGGGTGAAATGGCACAAGACCTACTGCAGAAGAAAGGAGATTTTTTGGGGGGGAAATTAATTCCCCAAATCTACAGTTCTTGCGCTAATGGCCAGAGGATTTTAGTACTAGCCACTACTTTATTACGAATGACTTCCCACAACATCATCGTAATCCTTCTACAGTAAAATTTCACCAGTGTGGGGTCACTTGAGTGTAAAAACTTGGGCTCATGACCCGATACAGTATCATCTCTCTCCAGTTACCTCTATGCAACTCAATTTGTAGCTACAAAAGAGGACGTTTTGATACATATATATTTTTAGGTCTCAAACTTTCCCTCGGGTACCCCCTCAGAAACTTTACAGCCACAACAAAAAAAATCCTATTTTTTTCTCACCCTGTTTTTTTTTTTACCTGTTGTTGTTTGAAGAACCAACCTTGAAGAGCCCTGTTTTAGTTGAGATCCAGCCTACATATGAATACAGAAAAATAATAGCTACACTGTAGAACTTTTTAGTGTAAAACTACAGTAATTTACTGGCAAAACTGTTAGCTGTAATAATTATAAAGTGTTTTACTGTAGAAAATAAGTACAGTAAGTCATTGTAATTGAATTTACAGTATGTTGTTGTATAAATGTAAAAATACTGCAATATACAGCAGCAATTTGACCTGTACTCTGCTGTATATTTACAGCATCTACTCTGTGGAAATACAGGGACTTAGTTTTGTCCAAAGAGATTATAATATAGTACATAGCCTATAATATTCTGTGTGTTTCTAAATGTCTGTATACCGTCATACTTTTTTTTCTTTGTAAATCTTGAAGACCTGCCTATGCTCTGAAGCACCTTGCACCACCCACAAGAGCAGGGACTCACGTCAACTGTGTTCCTACCTCACTCACTGTTAAAATAACTGCTAGGTTACAATTCAGAAAGGTATTCTGGGTAAAACCTCTCAGCTCACCTTGGCCTCTTCCAGCTTCTTAGCTGACTTTTGGCTCACAAGCTTTACCCACAATGCCTTTGTTAACTTCAATATAACAATTATTGCAACCATGAGTGAAGAGGGAAAATGGTGTAGATCCCTGACAGTGAAACAATAAACGACTGTAACTAGGATAAGAGCTATAAGATGAAAGCTGATGCTGAGATATTCAAATGAATACTGCTGTTCTGTAATAAGATTTCCAAAGAACACCCTAAAACTAACTTCAAAGATGTTTTTAAACTTAATTCCACATGCAAGGAAAAATTAAACAAATGTATTTGAATGGAGTTATGAAAATGGAACTTTCTGCCTTGTTTACATATCCTAATCCCTGGGCTTTAGCGGGCGGGGCAGCCTTGGTTTGCTGTGTCTTAGTGCTGGCGGATGTGTCTAATGAGCCATCCTTCCCTTCCAGCGCTCCCAGTATCAAACGTCTCCTTCCACTCCAGTCGTTTACCCGCACACTCACGTCTATGAAGTCGATGCTGCTGCTTGTTCCAGCGCTGCGGCTTCAAACACAGACGTGCCTTTTGGGGCTGCGCACATATCTGCTCTCTTCCTCTTCCTCTCCTCCTCTGCCTCTCTTTTCCCTCCTTTATGTTCCCCTTTTCAAGTCTTTCCCAGGCGTCTGTGGGTCTTTGTCTTCTCCCTTTTTCTTCTTTCAAGTTAAGACAGGTGGGAGCAAACAGCCTGGCAGTTTTCCTCTGCTTTTGAGTCCTCTTTGTTGTTTTCTTTCTCTGGCTGCTCTCCCTCTCTATCCCTCTGTCTTTATCTCTGTTTTTCCAAATTGAGTTGAGAGAATTCCTTGATCTACCATTTTGATGGGAGGGGGGGGCTGCATTAGGGATTTTTCACACATGCAAATAAATACGCATAGTCCTAACTGTATACAAACATACTACACTGTTATTCACAAAAACTCTGATTAATTTGGGGATTTTAGTTCAGTTTTGTGAAATCCAGAAAGTTATTAACTGTGTGATTAATAAGGGTAAAACAAAAATCTAGTTTTATTCTAAATTACCTCGCACGAAGGCCAAATTTGGCCTCGCCCAAGGGTAAAGGTTCATTTAGAGACACATTTGATGTTTTAATAACACTTGTGAATGTTAAAATCAGATTGTGTCCATGTTATTTTGTTGTTGGTGATGTCTTATTCTAAAGCCCCTTTCACACTTGACTCCTGACATTTTCCAAATAACTTCAGGACATCAAGGCCCTGATTTCTTCACACACACTTCACAGCCAAGATTATCTGTGACTGATGCACTATTTCAGCTCAAAATGCTCTGCAAGGTTTCCATGAAGGGAGGAGGTGGCTGTATGAGGAGAAATCATCCTCTGTAATGGTGACTAGGGGTGTAAGAACCACTAAACAGCTTAATACCATCACTCTCGCCAAAGGAAACTAATGAGACCTACGGATTAAACAACCAAATAGTATTGTTATAACAGAAGTCCTAAAACTGTATGTTGTGTCTAAGCTGCAGCACAGCCACCTGTTGCTAGCATGTACTAACCCTAAAGGTCTGTTTCTGCAAAGGCCAAATGTCCTCTTTTGTCCAGATGTGTCCTCCTTTTTGGTGGTGAAATTATGTCCAGGAGGATTTTATAAAATTACCTCAAATGTCTGGGTTTGCTCTTGCTGTTTGCACTGAACTTTCAGATGAAAAATGCTGGAATGCAAATGTACTTGTACAACCAAACTGCAGCTATATGGTAGTACTCCTCTTTTTGTTGAGGTCATGACCAGTGTTAAGATTTTTTTTTCAGCCCATACAAAGTCAAATTTCTATATGAAGTCAAAATTCTACAATAAAATATAAAAGTATTGAGCTAAAAAAGTCAACATTATGAGATAAACAGATTTTGAAATTAAAAAAAAAAAATTGGAGATAGTCAAAATTATGAAGAAAGTCAAAATTTGGAGCTAAAAGTCAAAGTTATGAGACAAAAAGTTGACATTTTGAAATAATGAAGTCAGCGTTTTGAGAGAAAGTCAATAAATTTAGATCATAAGTCATAATTTGAGACCAAAAGTCCCCCCCAACACACACACTCTCACACACACACACACACACACACCATTTCTGTATTAATTAACAGCAATTTCAAAGTAAAGGATGCATGGAGGTCAGTGACGGTAACATCGTACCAGAAGGACATGTGCATTTCCCTAAGTTAAGGGAGTTTAAATGAGCTCTGGGGCTCCCCCTTAACCAGCGTTTGACTTGGATGTGTTCACAGAGTCTTGTAGACTCAGTGAGGTGTGTCAGATCTCAACATTGACGTAGGGCTCTCCTTTTGATTGGCACCTCATTTGACCAACTGGGTCAATCACTTCAACCTGTATCAAAATGTGCCTGCCTCACAGACAACAGCTGGGACAAATATACTGACGACTGAGGTGAGCAGTCAAAAGTATTAAACAGAGAAACTCGTGAGGTGAGCATCATCACTACACCCACACACTTGCTCACCATGACTGTTTCTGACTGTTACCTGCTGCGTTCACACATTGGTTAACCCTGATATCATGTGGACACTTTTTTTATGGGAGATGACGGAAAAGTCGTGGTAAAAATTTCAGCTATTTGCACGCATTTTGAAAGAAAAAAGGTGTGTGTATGAAAGGTGCTTTAAAGAGTTTTCCTGCACATTTCACAACTGCACCATGTCCTGTAGCTATAGCTGATTAACTTACAGAGCTTGCAGTCCAAAAGACCTGGTGGCTAATGCAAAGAGAAAGATTTGGCTTTCACCAAACACCCAATACTTTTCCTTACAAGGACTCATTGGTAGTCTGCACCCCCCTGTGTTCGTGTCACACACATTGCACTAGGTAGACCAAAAAAGAGGGCACATTTCAAGGTCAGGGAAGCTGCTACATGTCACAGCTCTGCTTGCGTAAGAGGTTGCAATACAGTCAACAAAAATACTCCCAGTGCTCCCAGGTTTGAATGTTAAAAACTAAGAATACAATGATGAAAATACAGAGGCAGTTTAATATTGTTTCCCCTTTCAGCATTGTATTCCAGGAGAAGTAGAGAAGCCTTTTAGAAAACTCCATTTCAGCCGTGCGAGGAAACTCTGGGACTCTCTGCATTCATAATAAAACAAACCTAAAAAAATATAATTGAACTGTGAGTGGTCAAAGAGCAGAGTCAGCCCTACAGGAGGAAAGAGTCAAGTTAATTTATGAGCAAAAATCCTATTAGCATGTGTCTAGTGGCATAAAGCCATCAGAAATAAACAGGGAGAAGAAAGCTCAATTTAAAATGAAATGCAGTGTGAGAGGGGGAAAAAGGCATTCGCTCTGTCTCTCATTGCTTCCTCTGAATCGTTTTATTACTCTCCTCCAAAAATCATCCCAATTACAGCGCTAATTTTAGCCTCCAGTTGGTGTGCGCTTCTGAGTTTTTACCTTTCCAATAGATCAGGAAAAAAGAGGCTTAATACAGCAGGCAGGGGTCGAACTAACTAACCTTTGTCGGCTTCACACCGCTCAGAAAACACAACACTGAGTTGGCAAGCGTGTACGAATGTGTGTGTGTATGTGTGTGTTTGTGAGAAAATGAGGGAGAGGGAGAGAGAACAAGCATTAGATGTAGCAGCATGCTCTCCCCCCAAAAAAGTGTTGTGGAAAAGACGACAGCTTGCATGAAAATCCCTACGATTGTGACTGTGCGTGTGTATGTGTGTGTTTGGGCTTAGTGCATTATGTTGTGGTGTGTTTTTCAGTGTACACAACTGCCAAAATGTCATTCCGGTAACACAACGATCATCAAAGCCTGCGCCATCTATCCTAAAGACCATCTAGTGATATTCATAAAGAGCATAGCAGATAACAGCCTTGTCATGTTAGCTCCTCCATAATCCAGACGTCTAGCCTTTCATCTGCAGCAGCGTGTGTGTGCGTGTTTGAGTGAGGGAGTCAAAGCGAGGATGATCATATATGCTCCTGTTGTTAAGGCTTATCACTGAGATCAGAGTGATGTCAAAACAACTGTGTGCTGGCAGGTGATGACACACATGCAGGCACACAAACTGTACTTGCACACACATGCACACACAAACACACACAGGCCTGTCATCACTAACAGGATGCGCACATGTACAGATCATGAGGACACAAATGTCGAGTTACTAACTATATACTGCAAGGAGCATCAGCAGGACCACTATTATCCAAAGAGGTACTCAGAGGTCAGAACACAAAAGGAAGTCTGTGATTTTTACAGACTACAATTACAACTTTTGAACTTATTATCCCTCAATTTTATAGAAATATTTGAAAAAACCCCAAATGACTTACAACAAATGTCTACACAGTTGTTTTTCAGGCTCTTAAGTCTCTTAGATCTGGACCCTTAATGCACCAGCTTTTTCTTCCTCACCTGAACACAAAGGTATTTTAGGCAGGTGTGAAGTGCCTTGTCTGACAGGTGTCTTTCTTTGCAGATCTGCAGCACACACAACCTGCCTGCACAGCAGCAAAGTAATACACAGTGTCTTAACAATAGCAGCTTGTTTGTCCTGGCACAGATGCGCTATCTATAAAGGTAAGTTTGAAAGAGCTCACTCTCTTTGTGAAACTTTTTTCTCTGCTTTGTGACTGTGACCTTATAAGTAAGACCATGTTCACTGTAAAATCTGACTTTGCACATTTGTTATTGTGGCATATTATTCTATTTCAATATGACACAAGATTACTGAAGCTGTTGTCATAACATTTAATTATAAGTTGGCATTGTCTCAAGTACAAAATATGTCAACTTGAAATTCTCTGTCCAAATGAATCAGTAATACAAGTCGACTTGACAATCACCTTAGCCCCTCCCAGCTGTAGTTCATAACTAACAAGTCTAAGTCAACCAAACCAAGACAAGGTTTGACACAAGACATCTTATTTAATCAAGGTAACTTCTGTTGGAGTTGGAACAATGATATATATTTTAGAACTAACATAAACTTATAAGGCAGCCCTTTACATTTCATTTTTACATTATAAAAGTTAAATTTAACAGTGTGGACATCAAGGGTCATGTAACCCCACCGTCCCAAATACCCTAATGACACGAAGTAACCAGGGACTTACCCAATGGTGGTTCAAGCACCAGAGCTGAGGGGTTTAAATCAGGGCTTTGAACCGGTTCGTGGAACAGAAACGAAAACCAGAAACTTTTTCATTTTTAATGTTCCGGAGCAGAACTGGAATAAAGGAAACCGGTTATTACCGGTATTTTTTCCGTTCTTGACGTCTTGGTCTTGTAGCCCGAACACATTCCCTTCCTGTGCCTCCCCCCATGCCCTGACATGCCAGCACAGGGGGCCAAGAAGCAATCAAGAAAGATTCATCTGCCATTTTCCAAACTCAAGCAGAAGAAGGGGTAAATATTATGAATTAATAATCTTAAAATGTGTTAAAACAATTTACTATTCACTTGAACTGCGTTGGGCTGAATCAAAAATGCTAAAGCAGTTTTGTAAACAGCTACCATGCCCACAACTTCAAAATTAATACTGTGATACTTCTTTTGCTTTTTGTTTGGCCAATTTTGAAAAATTGTGTAGCACTAGTTTTAACAACTATGAATAAATGTAATTGTAATGTTATTCTTGTCTTAATTCATCTAGATTATCATTATAACCAATCTAGGTATGTTATGCATAAAACTTATACTAATAGTTGAGGCAGCTTGAATAACAGGGGACTATAATAAGTGATGCAGCTTCTATAATGCACAGACCTGGTGAATTGTTAAATAACAGCCCATTTGAGAGTGCTAATGTTACTCCTCCTCCTATAGCACATGGAACGATATGACCGATATCCTACCGGTTCAGGAACGTTTGTTTGGGGGTTGAACCAAAAACCGAAAACGTTAAAATACTGTTTCTGTTCAGAAACCAGGAAAAAATTCTGGTTCAAAGCCCTGGTTTAAATACCATCATTTTTCCAACACTGACCTTGGCCATATCAAACTGTTAATCCTGACCCTTTGAAATGATAGACAGCAAGAAACGCTTTGCATGTGCTGTGTATTTTGAAAAGCTGTGGCCTCTGCAAACACATATACTACCACACACACACACACACACACACACACACACACACACACACACACACACACACACTCGCTCATATAGAGTTGTTTTCTCTAGACAGGTGTAGTAGAGTCAGTCCAGTTATTTGAGCTGTTGTAGCACAGCCAGTAACAGCCTCAGTCTAATTACCTCTGGGACGCCAACATCACGCTGGTAGCAAAAGCAGGTGTGTGTATTAAAGCGTTTGTGTGTGTGTGTGTGTGTGTGTGTGTGTGTGTGTGTGTGTGTATGCTGTGAGAAAGTGAGAGTCCCGACTGTGTATTTGTCTCTGCTGGCAAACTAAATTGAAATGTATTTTGCGAGAGAATGTTAATAAAACCTTGATCAATATTTCACAAACCACTGCTGATTTTCTTGTTAACAGGTTCTCTGGTTGGCACCCAAAGGTAAAAAATGCACGGGATATTTTTGACAGTAGCGTCCCAATGTGACATTGTATTATGAATAGATGTCCACTGTGGTGCTCTTTAATACTGAGCTGATCAAAGGTTTAACTTCACCGGGATAAAATCATAGAGGTGCTGTTTTTCTAAAGCAGTCCTCTGCAGCAAGGACGTGGGGACATGGTGGTTAAAATCAGTGAGCAGTCAAAGAGAGGGGAAAACTCAACTTTATCAACAGAAAAGTACAAGGAAAAGAGGCATCAACAACAAACACATTGATTTCCCAAGAGGTCTCCTGGAAGTGCAGCGCAGAAACATCAATACAGGGAAGAAGTCCAAATAAAAAAAAAAGAAACAAGAAAGAAATTGCAGGTTTTCTGTTTTGTTGTGTTGTTTTATCTTCACATTAATGTTTCTGTATGTACTACTGCTGCACTTTGTGTGTGTGTGTGTGTGTGTGTGTGTGTGTTTGTTCCTCCTCATAAGAGATCAGCAGCAGCCTCCTGCACAGTCCAATCAATAGCTTGTTACTGCAGCCTAATGTCTCCCAGCAAAAGACATCACACACACATACGCTCACACACACGCAGGGAGATGAACACCAGAGCACAAAAATATGTTAACCTGACACAGGACAAATACATGTGACAGGAAGCACACATGCATCTTATCAGATTTATGGATACACACACACAAATACACACACACACACACACACACACACACACACACACACACACACACACACACACGTCTAGGACATAAAAACAAAATCTTTGACAACAGCGTGTTTTCAAACTGTGCCTTCCCATATGAAACATGCTAATTTCCAAGGTTTCAAGTAAACACAGAGCTCTCATGGGGCAGCATTTCAGCGTTACGGCCTAAACTTAGTCAGCCTGGAGGAGAACAAGACGAGGTTTGAAAAAAGATGCTGAGATGAGATGAAAGAGGAGGAGGAGAAGAAGAAGGAGGAGGAGGAGGTAGAGGAGGAGGAGAGGAGACATTAATATATGGACAGAAAATAAGCAAGAAATGAATGTTTCAACTCTTTCTTTTATCTGCCAAGTTAGACTTAATGCCTGAAAACTCATGTCATTTTATTTTCCTGGTGCAAGATCAGCTCAACTGTTTTAAATGACAAAAAAATAACCGTTCATTTCTTTATAGACCTCTAAGAGCTCAAAGGTCAGTCCATACCTGGTTTTACAATATAGCTGCAGTCAATGATTGGTCTTGTACTCAGCAGTGATAAGATGATACAAACAAACTTGAGACACTCAGAGAGAGCTGTTAAATTTTAGTGGGAGCAGTTTTCAGTCTCTAACAGCAGATGCTGAGCGACTCCTCTGCTCTGACTGGACTTTTAAGCTTATTTCTTCACAGTAAATAAGGTGAAAGTGAGGCTGCTGGCGCTGTCAACCACTCACTGTAACATAAAGACTAACAGCAGAAAAGACACTTTTGAGTGGGTCTTAAAAAGAGTAGTTACTGCCTCAAATGCACCTGAAAACCAAATATAGCATCAAAGGAGAGTTTCTCTAAAGATGGTCTTAAGTAGAGGACCTCAGAAGTAGTGTAAAATGCATGCTGGGAAACATGATGTCAAATGAGTTCATCAAGTTTAATCTCTTGGACTCGAGCTGATAAAAATGGATTCGACTGCTCTATTCCAACGCTGAACATGGACATCTCATCAGCTGAATCCAGTGACCTTTGACCTCCCCCTGCAGCCAGCCATTGGAGTTGGCAGTGTATAAGCAGGTTTGTGGAATGCACATAATTCCCCTTCAGATGCACATTCACTTCTGTTTCTACTTCCACTCCTGCACGCACATAACAGTGACACACACACACACACACACACACACACACAACAGCAAAGTATCCTTTTGTTCGAGCCCTTGTTTTTCCGTTTCTACTTTTTCCCTGGCTGAGGGTTTGAAAGTGATTACCGATGCGGTCCACTTCATTAGCATGAGAACAAAAACAGCGTGGGGGAACACATTATCACTTCACAGAGAAAGACAGAGAGCTGTCTGCCCGTTTGTTTACGCCGTTGCGTTCGGACATTTTCTGCCGGCGCCGCCACTGCTGTCTCACGGGGAACAGCGTTTTTCTGCAGGAGGCAGCAGCAGAGCTGGGGGGGGGGAGTGCAGCGAGGGATAAAGAGGCAGACAGGGATAGAGTTGTTACACTCTGATATGTGTTGTGCAAAAACAAGTGCATGTGGAAGTCAGGGTGTATATAAGCAGTGAATATTCAGATACATATACTAAAATATATTCTTATCTCCAGTCTCTTTTACTGTCTTTACAGGGAAACTTATTTACATGTCATCATTTAAGCAGCAGAAACTGGCTTTAGTTTATTTCATTAATTTACAGAAAAAAAGTGAAACTACATTTTGACAGGCAGAAAAACATCCTTCAGACTTTACTGTTGTACTGTCTTCTGTCATTTAACAGTTTAATGAGAATAATGGCCAAAGCTAAATCTATACTTGACTCAATAAATTCATAGCATCCAATCTCTGCCGCTGAAAAGAGAGGTGTATTGTGTTTTCTCTTTCAAACAATCCCCCTCCCCCCCAAAAAAAGAAGAAGCAGCACAAGCTGACCAATGAGAGATTATTTTTCGGTTTTCCTGTATTATTTTTGCCTTGGTATGGAAATGTACTTTCATTCTGTAGGAGGTAAATATCTGTTTAAGCCAGGCAGTGCAATCTATTTGTAGCTAAATGCTTGTTCTTCAAATCTGTGTTTTTTTTCTCCCCTTAATCCTCCTCATATAGAGCATAAATCTTAAATAATGTGCAATAATTAGTCATACTAGAGGAGAATGTCTACCTGGTTAAGGTTCAGGACATTTTCTGGTGAAACATTCCCAGAAACTACACGACTCCTGTGGTCTGTTGTTTTTCTACTTTTCCAGAAAGAGTCCAAGACCCAAATAGATTTGCAAATCAGGGCTGATGATGTATGGAGTGAAAGTTAAAGGTAATTGCAACACACTGCCAGATGCAGTGCCCTTCTGCACGGCCTGATTGGCAAACTCTTCTATTGGATAACCTGATGCGTTGTGAGGCAGTTAAAAATGACTGATTAGGCCTGTATTACACTTAAAAATTCAGGTCAGTCTCAGCATTTCTCACATACACAAAATTGAATAATATGATTGAGGATAGAACGACATACTTTTCCTTCAAGTTGATTTTTGGGCTTTTGTGCCTTTATTTGGATAGGAGAGGACAGTGCAGGAAACAGGGTAAGAGAGGGGGAATGACATACAGGAAAGTGGCCACAGGCTGCCTGCGCGAGGGTGAACCTCATGGAGGGCGACCTAAAACATTTCAACCACCTGTGCTCAGATATGATTAATAAGATGCCAAACTAAGTATGAATTGAAAGATAATGTGACAGTTTCAGGCTTCTGTGGGACCTGTATAGTAATGTAAAATGCGTCTTGAGTGGGGCTGAATGATTTTCAAAAAAAATCCAATTGCAATTATTTTCCCTATATTGCAACTGCAATTGATTGTGTAATTGTTTTAAGGCTCCCCATCTTATGTGTTGTTGACATCAACTGCTACATTGATAGGTGAAATATTTTTTTTTTATTCTCATTTTGAATTAGAAAAACAAATACATGAGGGAGAGAAGAAGTATTTTTGTTTTAAAAAAAAGAATCCACAAAACAAACTCTTTTTGCAACTATAAGTACATCTCAAAGAATAAAAAATCATCAAAAAGTTCAATTTTTTTGGTCACTCATTTCAGAAAGTGAAACCCAGATATTATATTAACCCATCATTCAAAGAGTGACTTATTTCAACCTTTTATGACTTAAAATGTTATTGATTATGGCTTACAGATAATGAAAACCCAAAATTCATTGTCTTAGGAAATGAGAAACATTACACAAGAGCAATAAAATAAGGACATTTTAAAAAGAATTGTCAGGTCTTTGAAAAGTTTTACTACTTCCAGGCCATTTTCCATGTTTCCTTCCAACTTTTGGACCATTTTTGCTACCTTAAATTTATTTCTGTATTCACTTATTCCTGTTTATGCCACTTTTTACCACTTCCATTGTTTCTTTAGCAGCAGGTCTAAATCTAATTTGCAAATAATTGCCCAAGACCAGATGTATGGGACCAATACGACCAAAAAAAACAAAAAAACAAAAAACAAGACATTATTGCAAAAGGGCTGAGTTTCCATTTAATGATAGACTGAAAAATAAATACAGTATTTACAGAGTACAATGTGGATCTCAACAGAGTTTTTAGCATTGAGGGCTGAGGAGCCTGATCTGGAACTACTTTGAGCCAAAAATCTATAGAAAGATTCTCCATATGTGTTTGAAAAGGGCCAGGTTTCCCTTATAAAGAGTTACAGTACAAGCAGAGAGTAAACATACATGTCAGCATGTCATTCTCACTAAATATGGATTTTCTGCTCAAATCCAGTAAAATGAAATGATTGCTTGTTTGCCAGGGGCCCTCTGGAGCAATATTCAGGCCCTTTGGGAGAATGTCTACCACAGTATGAAAACCATTTTCCATGTAAACTTCCATTTTAAGCCCTAATCCTTCTCCTTCATCCATCCCTCTCTCCTCTCCCTCGTTCCTCAGCCTGCAGGGAGGTGTGCAGGCAGAGAGCAGAGAAATATAGAGCAAACAAGAATGTAGCACTCCAGAAAAAAGCTATTTGGAGCTGGTTGACCCCAGGGTCAGCTGGCTGGCTGGCTTCCTGGTTAAAGGGGATTGGTGGGAAATGGAGGCAGCTTTGGTTAGCCAATCAGAATGCCCGTAGCGGAAATCAATGAGGTTCGACGGAAAATGTCAGCCAGGACTGACCTTTTGGAGATTACAGCCTCCTGAGTCAGAGAGGAGAGAGAGGAGGAGGACAGGAAATAAGAGGGGCCGAGGTCGAAAGGAAAGAGGAGATCAGGATGAAAAAGATGGCGAGAAATAGAAAGAGGAGGAGGAGGAGGAGGAGGAGGAGGAGGAGAGGAGGAGGAAAAATTAGAAAGGTACAGAGGTGAGAGGAAGAATGAAACAGGAGAGGAAGGACTTAGAAAGGAAACATCGAAAACCGAAAGTTAATCTCCAATCTGAGGGGATCATTAAGTGATTGTCAGACTGACTTTAAAAGACTTTATTCTATTACTATATGTTGTTTTTCTGTAAGTTTCACTGTTATAGCAACAAATGCAGAATATGTCCAGGTTTTGTTAATAAAGAAGCTAAATAAACCAATTCAGTGACTGTAGAATGTAATATTTTGTGAATGCTACTTGAGAGTAAAAATTCAAGGCTTTTCTTGCCTGCCCTTGCAAGAATATTGTATTCAGATGTTAAGCCGCAAATATCCTTTCAGAGATGAGGCACAAGTTGGCAAAGATTTTTGTGTGGAAATCATTTCAAGGAAGGAAGAAGCAAGGAAACAGAGTGGAAGAGAAACACCAAGTGACCTTTACTGTCTCCTGCCCTCCTGCTTCGTGGTCTTACACCAGCCTTTATAGGACAGAGGAGACAGCAAGAGAGGGGAGGAGAGGTACAGGGAGAGAGAGAGGGAGAGAGGAAAAGAAACTTAATGTGCTCTGGTGAAGACGTGAATTTCTTCTCTAGCAGTCCAGGTTTCTCCTGTTCCGCTTCATAATCTGTCTTTCTGTCTCAATATCTTAAACCAAGAAATTCTGAGTCATAGTCATGCAAATGTCACTTCCAACTCTCCTGGATGTCTTTTCCTGCCTTTCCATGACTCTCACATATGATGAAACTCTTTCTTTTGTTGTTTACCATACACCCTTCTCTCTTTTGTCCTTTCATTTCTCAGGTCATGTCTCTAACTGAAAGTCGAACCTGAGGCGCCGGTGACATTAATCATGTTTGATCATCCCGTGCAAAAGTCAACTTTGAATATCACATATTGAGCGTTAATCTAAAGCTGTCAAATGCTGCCAGTCGGTGACCTTTGGGTCAAATGCTCCAATAAGATCCCTGGAGTCTTTGTGCATGAGTGTGTTTGTGCGTGAACAAATACACAAACACACAAGCGCAAAATCATATGCATGGGCTTGAAGAAATATCCCTAATCAATGCACACACTGATATCCAAACACTCGTGCTCTGGGTTTAAGTAAAAGAATGATAAGGCAAGCATGCAAAGGAGCATATCCCCTCAAAGAGTCTAGATACAGCTTACAACTTTTTCCTCAAAGTTTCTGGGCATCCTAAAATAGACAGACTTTTTTGCATCTCGATACTGAACATCTGCCCTTATACCCCGACCTCAGTGATGGTTTGTAAACACTGAGAATGATTAGGATTAGGGCTGGGCGGTATGACCCAAAATTCATATCACAGAATAAATTGAAACCTTTCACGGTAACGGTATATATCACGGTATAAATATTGTGGTGCAAAATTTATAATGGACGTGTTTCTGCATGGGTTTTGTAGTCTCTTATCAAAGCTAAGTTGATTTACAAAAAACAACAAAAAAGCATATAAGCATATAATGTATGCTGTGCTGGTTCATGTGCTAGTGCTTAGATGGTTCTAATCCCGTCCGTCCTTAAAACCTGTTTGGTTTTCCACCATAGACTGTATAAAACATGGACGTAGTCTCCGTGACGTCACCTGTCTGTTACTGCAGCTCCGTTTTGAAGCAAAACAGCGGGCGCGGCCATTTTGGAAAAGTGACTAGTGCCCAAACTCACAGCCATTGGTCGCCCGTCAGTCATGTGATCTGAGCTGTGGCTCTGATTGGGTAAGCTCTCGATCCTAATATTTTCCAAACGGCCGAGTTAGAAAAAAATTCACCCCCCTCACAGTGTGAGCCGTTAGCAAAATTAGCGATACAGACGGGAGACAGAGTTTGTACCAGGCTTTAAATACGCTAATTTCAGCTCTGAAAACGGCCTTTTTCTGTTCACTTGTACATGACTTCTGGTGCTTCTGGAGTCAGCCTCAAGCGGTCACTGGAGGAACAACAGCTTTTGAGCACTTCCGTGTTGTCTCATTTTTTCAGACCAGAGGTTGCCGCCTGTTTTCCACCAGCAAGTGCAGAGTTGTAGTCACAGCATTGCGTCATCGTAAAACGTCAGTACATCACTTTCGGGGTGTTCGTGTGCGTGTCTGTGTCTGTGTTTCTGTGTGTGTGCGCGCGCACGTGAGTGCTTTGAAGCGGACACAAAGGAGAGAGTTTGAATCCGCAGAAAGGCAGAAACGATCGCGTAATGTGAAGTAAAAAACATATCACAGAGCATTTTAGTTTGTTGAATAAAAGAACATGCAAACTTTTCAGTGTTTCCCCTTGGTTTACAGCCTTCAGGCAGAGATTTATTTCTGCATGGTCACAATATGTCAATTTCCGTGAAATTGGGCACTAGATTCCATTTTTTATTGGCCGATTCCGCGATTCTGTTAACGCGGAAATCATAGGGCCCTAATGTTGCAGACAACATTTTTCTGCTCCACATACGACTTTTTGAACCCGAACCACGTCCAAATCACGTCACTGTGCTTGCAGCAATTTCCACACAGGGGCAAATACGATGACATTGTGACATCACGGTATGATGGAAGAGCACAAATCTCTACCGTGGGCAAATTTATACTGTTTCTACCGTCATACCGTGTATACCGCGCATCCCCAATAAGGATTATATCACCTAGTCAGTGAGACTAAAGGTAAGGACACACTTAACAACAGTCAAATTGAGCACAATTTATCTTACACAGCTCAACATGGGTTACCAAAGTCTTGACTGACAGTTAATCATTTAGAGAGTATCTGCAGGAAACAGCAACTGGTTTACCAAGTGAAGCTAACACTATGTTGTAGACAAAATATGGTTCCATTACTTAAGTCAGCGTATACATACATCTGGCTGAGGTGTTCCTCAAGGGACTGTTCTGGGTAAGTTACTGTTCTCTGTTTACATGCTGCTGGTCCATTCATGTATTTGTTACAAAGTGCTCTGGTTGAGTGGGTTTCTGTCACTTTAACCTGACACAGCTTCGACTTAACTTGATCTCCATTGTTTTAATCAAATTATCATAACCCTTGCTATGACACAGCACCTGTCTTCTGTTTTTTTTTTACATCCAGGTGGATAATCATTATCTGGTTGTTGATGAGAAATGCTCTGAATGATTTAAAAATCCTGCTTTCAACCCTCCAGATCAGGGAATGAGTTTACCTCCAGGAAAATCCCTTCTTCCTCCCAGGACTGGAGGAAGAAGGTAAGAGGTCACTGTGGCCTAAAAATGACAACTCTGCAACGTAACAAACATCTGTCTCCATCCCTTCTTTTTCCGCATCTCCTCATCCTTCCCCCAGTTGACCTTGCCTCACCCTTTCCTTCAGTGCCCCTTCCTCTCTGTCCCAGGTTGTTTTTAATTAGGGGTGGGGGAGCTGGGGTGGGGGGGGTATAGGAGAGGAGCGAGGCTGATCCAAGCCTGGCTGCTCTTTGATGGGGAAAGATGGGAGAAGAAAAGAGGGGATAGGTCGAGCATGAAGTTAGAGGAGTGCAGCGGCAGGTCTTTCTCTCTTTCCATCTCGAACCCTGCTGTCATGACTAACAAACACACACCAGCACGCGCACACAACCTCACACACACGCGAGCACAAGGCAGGCGTTTCTCTTTGAACTGAGTGCTGCAGTGCGTTCAAAGCAAAGACGAAGGCAAAAATACGGGGGTGGCGAGGGGAGAGAGAAGGACACTTCAAGGTGAATTTGATTTCCACATCATTTTAGCGCACACAGATAGACACACACAGACACAAGCGCAACCTAAGCCAAGCCAGCCAGTAGGTTCATGTTTGCTGAACTACCTCCAAGCAGCTCCTAAGAAACATGCGTACTGTTACTGTCACACACACACACACACACACACACACACACAGGTATGCATACAGTTAAGTCTGTGCTTGTTTGACTACACACATCAAATTCTGACTTATACATATTTATGAATTTTGCTCCAAACAGAGGATCACCTTTAAACTCCTCTCTGCTCCTAACTCACTGTTTGTATATGTTTGTGTGAGTGTGTGTTTAGAGAATATGCATATGAGTGTGTAGGAGCAGAATGACTCATGCAATGTTGAACTGAACAGTTCAGAGTCCCACATTTGCTGGACAAAACATCACAACAACAACACATTTGGAGCAACAACTACTTGCCAAAACTGCTGTAATATTTGTGTGTGTGTGTGTGTGTGTGTGTGTGTGTGTGTGTGTGTGTGTGTGTGTGTGTGTGTGTATTTGTGCAAATGTGTCCAACCAATTAAAGCAATCAAGTCAAGTGTAAACCGCCCACTGTGCTGCATATTGATAAAGCTGTGAGTGCAACATGGCGACCTGGGCCACCGTGCCAAACTCCTCTGACCCCTGCGTCCACTTTCAACACCGACGCCAGCCGAACCGTGGTGTAAACACTTTACACCACTTAGCTCTGCTGCAGTCCAAACACGAAGACACGCACACGCGCACCAGATGCAAGAACCGGCTCGACAGTTTGACAAATACTGCCTCCCAACCAGAACGAATGAGGTGACGGGGAAAAAAAGAAAAAAAGAATCAACGGCTCATTAGAAAGATAAAAACCTCCTGAAGCCTTGAGGGTGAAAGAGAAGTGAGCGAAATCAAGAAATGAAAAAGAAGAGAGCGAAAAAGACTTGAGAGACAACAAATCATAACAGCTGTAACTCAATTCGGAGGCCTGCAAGAGACAACCTGCTTCATCTCTTCCTAACACTCTCCCTCTCTCTCCTTTCTTGTCCTGGTTCATTGCTGATTTTTCCCCCACTAACCAATAAGCCATTATGTGGCGGTAATATGGCTGCTAATGGATGCACCGACCTGGGAGGAAGCACACGGCAAGCCATTAGCACAAATGCTATGCAAAGCTACCACAAGACTTTCTAAATTATCCCAACTGAGTGTGTATGTGTCTCCATGGATGTGTATGTGTGGGTGTCAAACTAGTGCTGTCTAAACAGGACTTACTCTTTTGCAATACTTGTTATGGTGTAAATGGACTTTGACTGTTAGGTCAGAAGTACTCAGATTCATCACTTGAGGAACAAACAGGGGAGTTTGAGACATGAGCATCCACCAAAGAGGAAGTGGTTGAACATGTTAATACACTCCATAACAGCTAAAAACTCTAGGAGTGCTTGTTATGTTGAATGGTCCCTGAGAGAGTGTTATTTTATTTCATATATTCAATAATGAGAGCTCATTTGTATCCCTTATACTTTCCTCTTTACTAGTATTAGCTTTTAAATATGAAGCAAATGATAACTACTTAAAGCAAGCTTAAGGCTTAGGCACTTTTTCTGTCTCTAATTGTGATATGAGAAGTATTCTGTGTCTGTTTTAACACCAATAAGGAGTTAAAAGAGTTCAGCAACTAAAGCAAATCCATCAAACTTGTATCCCCAAGAATCACATACTCATTTTTTGGGGACACAGAAAACACCTCAATCTCAAGAACTCTTAAGAATGAAGCTTTTTTTTTTTAAGCTTATCTGTCTTTGACTGTCATATCACTGTTTTGTTACACACTTCACACTTGGTTTGTTGCAGCTGTTTTTCAGCTCTCTGAAAATAGCAGGTAAAACATTAAATCAACATCATCTGTATGAAGCGTCTAAGTCAACAGTTTGCAAATGAGTTCCGCTTATCAACTTTCAATGTGTCACATTGTGTCAGTGTTATTTCAGCAGCTTGTTCGGACTGCAATAAAGTAGAGTAACGGAAGTTTTCACAGATGCCTGTGAAGCCTCACTGCAAAGGTAACCATTTTATATCCTATGGACATGATTTATTATCATATAAATAGCAGGATATAATGAACTTGATGAAAACAGTTTTTATTATTGAATATCTAAGGGTTTTTTCTTTTACTAAAAGTAGTTGATGGTTCATCATTTGTGTGAACACATGGCCAAAGGAGGTTCAAAACTTGTTCGTAGAGTAAAAATAAATTTCAGGAAGAAAATATTGATGAATCCCATATTTGTGCATGAAACGTTCGTACACATGATTGAAGCACAAATTTGTGAAGTTGGCCCAAGAGGGAAATAAAGCCAGAAGATGATACTAGCTACCATTGTATGCTACACCTGTGGGGGAAACTGCAAGCACTAATAACACCTGCACCAGGTACCAGTTACACTTTCTTTTTTGCATTTATAGAGACCTGTATTCAGGTATGTGTTTTAAGAATGCCTATCTACTGTTATTATATCTGGATCTAAAAAGCTCTGATGCATTGATATAGTAGTCCTTTTGTTGACTTATTGTTAGAGGAGGTATAGAGCCCATTCTGCAAGGCTTTCATTGATGCCATTCAGTTCAGTGCACTTTCAGAATGTTACCACAATGGAGGGCTGTAAATACAAGATTATTGTGGAGTGCACACAACATATAACTTACATCACAAGTGTAAGAATTACATGTGTAAAATAAACTTTGTGCAAAAAAAAAGGCAGGGCAACTTGTCCAACACAAAGGGCTCCATAATTTATTTTGCTTAAGGACAGCAAATTTAAACGTATATTTTTTTTGCCTATTTTCTCTCTTTGCTATTCTCATAGGCCATTTGCCTGATGAACCCCACACTAAGTCGAAACACAAGTTCCAAAACACAAGAAACATCAATTCAAAATGTCACTTCTGACTCCATCACAAAAAAGGTCAAGAGTTGTTTGAAATGGACAAATGAATACTCTTGAAATTTTCCACTCATTCTTTTAAGGCAAATGTGAGCTCAGGGGGTCTCAATACATTATGAAACAATTAGAAACAACTCGGTCTGTGGAGAAACAACAATTAAAACTTAATAAGAATCAATTAGAACAACCAAACCTTACTCTGAGTACACAGAAACATTTCCAAGAATTAGAGCTCATAAAGAATCCATTAAGAACAAGATGTTATCTCTGAACAGAAGGGATATTGTGTCTTTGGTACATCTGTCCAGAGGGAGTTTTGTTCTTGAATAGTGCCAAAACTAAACACATATTTAGACTCATACGAAGGGATGTGTTTTTTTTTCATCCTTTGGAGGTCACAGGTTGCAGATAGAGTGTGTGAGGAGTCCCTGATCACACTGTTGGCTCCTAAACACACTCAAACACAGAGGAAGGGAGATGAAAAGAGAAGGAGGGAGGATTCCTTTAATCGTTCAGCCAGCTCTGACAGATGGCCGTACACTTCTAAAAGAGCAGTGTGACTGAGAAAATGGGCCATCGGTGACCCTCACGGTGTGTGTCCTGTATGTGTGCTTACGCATGTATGACAGTGTTACAAAAGCAAAGTATTGTCTCAGCCTGTTTAAAGCCACTGCCAAGTCCTGATAGTGATCAGGCTGGCAGGACAGTAAAGAGGAGTAAACCGAACAACAGGCATCAATCTGAGCTGAATACCAGGAGAAAACCCTTCCTCACCTCACAACCTCCTCCTCCCTGCTCCTCTTCCTGGCCAATTCCTCCTCTTCTCCCCTTTCTCCCTCATTCTGCCTCTTTTTTTCCTTTTCTTACCTACATCACTTAATAAATGAGGTCTTTAACACAGTAAACTTGACCAAGTGAGAACAGGGTTGCACACATTCAACAACACATTCACACGCAGGAATAACGTCAGCGCTGTGTATAGAGTTCCATGTACACAATACTGGGACCAGCACTTTGTAAAATAGGCAATTAACACACTGTTGAACCAGTGGTTACATGAGAGTAGAGCTCAATTACACACACATAGAGCAAAGGATCATACACACACGTGCACACACAAGGGTACAAACAAATATGAAGCACTTTGGCACACACACATACACACATACACTCCACACACATACATACACACTCTGGCGGGCATCCAGACTGAGTCTTGTTGCTTGTGTCTATAAAGCCCTGAGCACCATATCGACAACTGTAATAACTGTGGCTGGCAGGAGAGAGCAGATTACAGCAGCAATCATAGGCCCCACACACACATGAATGTGAGCGTACACACACGCACACACACGCTAATACACATTTTTTCCTTCAGTCAAGACCTCTTTCTTCTTTACAGCAAATATAAGCACACGCACACACAGTCCTACACACACATGCACTTTCTGGGACTATATTTTTTCCCACATAGAGAGGCAACGTTCTGTAGCAGTAGACAGCCAATTGTTGACACTGTGATCAGCTCCATTATAAGAAGAACATTACTGTAACATGTCTGCTCAGACGGACACTCAACAGGACAGAGAACAGCCCAATGATGATGCCAATTGGGCCACAGAAAACACTGAACTGGGCCATTGTATGTTAAATAAAAGTGAGCATTCAAGATGACAATTATGTACCATTATATATAAAAAATGGGTTGATTTACAAATGCAAATTTTCTCATGGAATAATTAACATCCTCATTCGACAACAAATTGCAAACCTCTTAACTGCCTATGATGAGTCTGATCAGTCACATTTTTTGCCGTCTGTGCTTTTACACCCATATCGATGCATCTCAGACTGAATCTCGGATGGAAAAAATTGTTCTTTCAAGCAACAGAAAGCAGGTGGACAACCAGCCAGTAAAGCAGCATATGAGAAATCCAGTCCGTCTGCCAGCTGGTCAGCCAGGGTCTGTAATAGCACCACAAGGCCACCGGTGGAAAGTGAAAGTTGGCTATATTGGAGTGGAGAGAGCAGGCTGAGATTGGGGTCAGAACTATATGGTGCACAGGCCAAGGAAAAGAAATATGAGGAGGAGAGAGGAGAAGTGGAGAGAGAGACGAGAGGAGCAGACGTAAGTGAAGATTAAAGGACAGGAGATGACCAGACATAAATGGTTTAAAGAAAATTGCACAGTTGATAGAATTCAAATTGGTTCTCTGCTGCTTTAGGACATAAATGTCAAAATCACACAAGTCATGAAGAATTCTAGCCCTGCAAAAATCCTCAAATGGTTTCGTGTCTGTGGTTGAGCATGGATGTCTAAAGTCAATATCAGGACTTTGACACAGCTAGGTAACCAGAAATAAAAAGGTTTGGTAGACATGTGATAACAGTGGGGAGAGGAATAGATGCAATAAAGTCTGGAAATTTCCATCTCGTCGTCCTCATTTCTCATCTTTTACTCTGTCTCTTTTGAGACCCCTTACACTTTGTGCAAATGGATTCTAAAATTGCTCAAGTGAAATTAGCAAGATATTAGATTCTTTCAGGGTTTTTTTTTTAGGTTGGGGGTAGGAGGGGGTGTGAAGAATTGGCAGTGTTTGAGAGCATGTTGGTGCCACTCAGTATTGCCTGTACCCAAAGGGGAGGAAAAACTGATAAAGCAAAGAATTAAGTTAAAAAACTTGTCTTTTGATTCTACATATTTTTAAATGTCAAAGGAAAAGACAAAAACACTCAATCCACAAAATCTACAGCAATTTATGGACATTTTAATACACAGCAAAAAACTGCAACCTAAGCAAGAGTTTGTCTTATTTTAAGTAATAAGTGTCTTTTTAGTCTTCATATGGACCATATTTACCAGACCAGTCCAGAAAAATGACTTGTTTCAAGTAATTCAAAGACAAAAATGACTTCTGGGTTGCTTGTCAAGAGGGAGAAAATTGTGCCAATGGGGTAAGAAAAAAAATGCTTGTATCAAGACATTATTCTAATTTCAATAAACCTGATGAGCAAATTTTTCTAAATCCACTGGCAGATTTGTTTTACTCATTAAAGCAATTCAGACACCATTTTTCTCTTTAGATAAATGTTCCTAGACTTGACAGCTGAATGTGGCTCATATGAAGAATAAAAACAATTCTGACTAAAAATATGTCAAACACTTGGTCAGATTCCAGTTTTTTGCAGTGTATTTAGCGTATGCACTGTAACTTTATTGTTCCTTCAGGGAAAATTTATCCAGAAAAGTTTATGAACAGACTGGAACAAAGACGCAGAGCTGCATCATCACTTTTTGATTAAAATTTTACTTAGTGGTGTGCGCACCGATCATAATAATGTTAATATAGTTTGAGATCATATCACACATAAAATATCTTCTTAACACATACCTGTGCTGCTTTAAATCTCGCCCCACCCTCACCTCTCTCCTTGTATCTGCACTACCCCCTCCTTTACTCTTACCCTTCTCTTTCTCTTTCCATATGCTCTTCCTTTCTCTCTCCATCAGCCCCCAACCAAGGAGAAGCGATTTGCAGCAGCAATCCGTCGCTAATTCTCGCTCAGCGTTCATGAAAAATGTATAGCAGGGAGACTGTGGGGAGATGCAGATTGGCGCTGGGCCCTCAGCAAGAGCCTGGCTCTGCATTAATGGAACATTATTTTCACCCTCTACATCCCACCACTCCTCCACTCTGTGTACGTCTCCACCTCCATCATCTCTCCGTTTTCTTTATACTGTTCTATTCTTAAATGGTGTCTTTTCCAACTCTTTTGTTCTCCCTTTGACTTTTTTTTCCTTTTATTTCTTTTGTTTCTTTCTCTTTCTCTCCTTTTATCCTTCTATCTTTCTTTGAATATGCTCTTCATCTCTTCCTCAGAGTTTGATGAAACAAAAGCCATAAATATTCGAGGACTCTGTGGAATATTAGCAGCTCAAACAACCAAAACACAGCTATCTGCAATCTGAACAATCCTGCAAGTGTGTGTGTGTGTGTGTGTGTATGTTAGGTGTGTGTGTGTGTGTGTGTGTGTGTGTGTGTGTGTGCATTTATATGAACACACTTGTTCATTTGCCTGTGAGCGCTGTGTGCAGCCAGCTAAACCTTCTCAAAGATAATAAGAGGAAAAACTTTATCTTAATCTTTAAAAAGGCGCAACATGAAGTTTGAATCATGCTGTGAAATGGGTCGTTCATGTGTGTGTGTGCTCGAGTCAGAGTGTGTGTGTGTGAGTGCATCTTAGCGTGAACCTCAGATACTTTTGTGTGTGTGTGTGTGTGTGTGTGTGTTTAAAGCACAGGTATCTTATGAGAGTAGATTAATAACAGCACCGTAATGCCATCAGGACTAGTCACAGTGTGGATCATGCATAATAAACCTCCCAAGGAGTTTACACACACAACCGCAAACACACGCGCGCGCACAAATATACATACACACCCTTTGTCACTATAGCAACACTAGCAGAGTTGCTGCCCCTGACTTCAAAGTCAGATGTAATTTCAGCCTCCCAGCAGCCAGAGGGAGCCATGGTGATGACAGAGCAGTCCTCCTCTCTTAGTTCCTTCCTCCTCTACTCCTCCCTGAGTTCCCTTTCTTTTCTTTCCCTCCATTCCTCTCTTGGCTCCTTCTTTCCTCCTCTACCCAGCCAGCCTGCAGGGAGGCCAGGCATCCAGAACTAGACATAAAAATAAACTCAGAAAGGTTAGAAGTGGATGACAGAAGCTGGTGAGAGAGGGAGTGGAGGAGAAGGAGAGCAGAGAGGGGAAGAGAGAGAGGAGAAGAGGGAGGCCATGAGGAGGAGAGGGAAGGTGGGAAGGAGGATGTTGCTGTTGATATTCTCTTTTTTTCTGCCGTAAACCTATCTCTCTCAAGCTTTGTTTACTTCTATTTTGTCTTTGCTTAAGATTCCAAACAGTTTCTGGAGTCATTTTGTGAAAAACTTGTGTCATGAGAACTTAAAAGTAAATATGGCAGCAGAAAAGCATCATGAACAAATGACAGTGGATTCAATGCCAGAAGAGAAACCTGGCAGCTGGAAAAGTATGAAGTTGAATTTGAAGTTGAGAAAACGTATTTTGCATTATCAACATTAAAGATGGTTTTGTTGGTTTGTTAGGCAAATTTAACATTGTTTAATAGCATGGCCTAAGCTGAAATTCAGTCAGGATCATAGTCATCACATCTGAATGTTCAAGTTTGATGCAACACCTTGAAAGTACAAAGCAGACTGGTAAAACACGCAGCGTGTCATGTTCGTTTACTCTGCATGTCCAAGCTCACAGTACAGCAGCCTCAGCTCTCACACTCTGTCACACTGTGGAACAGGGAGGACAGGGAGGAAGGTGTTGATGTGGGTTTTGTGTCTCTCAACACACAAAAAAGACAAAAGAAACGCATACATAATGCAAACACAAATGTACAACAAAACCCTTGCACACACAGTCACCCACTCTTCATTTCCATCAGCTATTTTTCTGAAAGATGCTTCAGCAGAATTCTGTCTCTAAAATACAGGTCAGTGAGGTGTGTGTGTGTGTGCATGTTAGTGTGTGTGTGTGTGTCTGTGTTAATGGAAACCCAAAGCAACGGGCTCCCTCTCCTCTGTCCTGAGTTTGAACCAGTGTTCCTCTCCTGTTAGACGAAATAAGCTTCAACAAAAGACACCAGCCACAGAAGGAAGAAGTGATGGGCAAAGGATAAAAAAAGTCAGTGAGGGGAAACGTTTCTCTCCTTCTAGGGTCAGTCCTTGCTCCCTCTCCTCCTTCTCTTCCCTTAACCCCCCCCCCACCTCTGCCTCTCCTCCTCTGGTGGAGAGGCGCCAGTGGAAACCAACTGGTGTTTTCTTAACCAAGTTCATCCCTCTCTTTTTCCCCCTCACTCTCAAATCATGCGGCCTGTCACACACTGGGGTGTGTACGCATGTGTGAGCATAGGGGTAGGTAAGAGGGTAAAAGTAGTGCTGGAGCAATGTACACACACACACACACACACACACACACAGAGTTGTGCTATCTGCCCTTCACTCTGCTGTGCTAGGTTTCAGTCAGGCTGCCTGTCAGGGGTGGCTGCGTATAAACATGGCCTCCTCCTCCTCCTCTGCAGCTGAGGTGCCTCTCCCCTCTCTCTGCTGCTCAGCCTTGTGTTACCAGTTTGCTTTAACAACCTACACCGGGCAGCACAGTTCCCACTAGGCAGAACAGTGTGTAGCCATCAAATCTTGCCTTAAGATACAGCTAAAGTCCTTCAGGCAAACAATACTTTCTTAATCCTCCAGGGAGATGATCCTTTGGTGCTTCTTTTGCTCCACAGGGGGTGGAAGTGCAGAATCGGCATAGGCGTGCTCGCAGGGATTCAGACCCCATTTACACGACAACGTTTTACGTTTCACCCGAAAATGCAAAAAACGCAGTGAGAAGAATCTGCGTTTACATGGAAACACCTGAAACTGTATTATGCATGCCAGGCTTGTTGGGAATAGAGCTGTAGGAACTGTATACGATACTTAACAACATTTGTGGGAGATAACCCTGATGAGTATGATGATTATGCAATTTTTTTTTTTCTGTATGAAGCTACATAAGTTCATGCAGACCACGAAAGTCATTCCCCCAGCTGTTACAAGCTGACAGGCAGATGTTGAATTTACATCTCTCAACCCCACTCAACCAATCACAGCTCCTGCAGATCAATCTTGCTATGATCCAACTACAACCGATTTCACCCGGTCCAATATTGACCGGACCAATCAGAGAAGAGAGGTAGGAGCTGCAGACGTGACGTCAGCGGGAAGTGTCTGAATGTTTGAACACAATGGCGGAGTGTGAAGCGGTCTTCGTGGACGCGGCGATATCTGCAGTTTTATCAGAAATAGACTCAAAATCTTCTCTAAAAGAAGAATAGAGAACGTCACTCATAGCCTTTTTGATGGGAAACAATGTTTTTGCTCTTCATTGTCAGGAGAAGAGCAAAATCGGACCAGTGAAATATCTCCGCAGCGGATATATGAACTTTCTATCTGGTGTCAGGTTATAAATCTGCTACGTCACCGTGGCTTGATGTTGATTGGTCTGTGATGAGCGCGTTGTCCAATCACCAGCTGCTAAAATTTTTTAAGTCCCACCTCTGAAAGCACTCTCTAGCGCCCCTTACCCAGACTGACTAGTGAAATATCTCCGTGACGGATAAATGAAACTGTCCGTCTGGCTTGTCAGGTTAGATTTGCTATGCACTCCTGGAAAGTTAACGCACATTTTTGACGACAAGAGAGTTACAAATAATGTCTTTATTTCCTTTATCATTTCAACTTGGAATTAAAAAGCTTCCAACTTAAGTGTGTGGTACAAGTAAAAACTAGTTCCATGGTGGCTTTTCAACTCAAACATTTTAGTTGCTGAAATATTACAAACTAGTTTTATACAACCGGACACTGCGACGTGGAAATAACAGTCACTGCAGAAACAATTCCATCTATGATCACAGGTGAAATCTCCAGGTCGATGATGCAAAGAGATGAAAGTCATTTTAAAAGGCAGATCAATTTTACATCCTGTATGTCTGTTTTCAAAGCCGTAGGGGAACAAATGCTACTGCCCAAGTAACAGCACGTGTTGCCTCCTCTAGAGGATCAAAAACGACGTGTTTACATGAAAGTGTGTGTGCATGCTAAATGATTCATGAGAAGCAAACGAAAACAGGCAGGCATACAAGCAGAAAAATAGCCTGTCTGCATTTTAGATGAAACCCAGGTCCTCTGAATTGCTGTGTCATGATATCCACGTCTGCAGTGAGACAAAAGAGAAGATTTGGCTACAAAGAATCGAATTATATGGTAAACCTTTTAGGACTTCCTCTTCATGAAAAGACCACAGATCCTTCACCTTAACTTATGATTTCAGTATGTACAGGTCTAAGAATGGTGTGACCATGAGCTTTCCCCTCCACTGCCTCAGAGTGTGAGGCTGGCTTCAGATTAGCTGTCCTATTCTCAGAGCTGGTATGTGTTCAGAGCGGTGGCAGGGAGCTGCTGTGGCCTTCAGTGCTGCTGTGGCATCTAAGAATAGGCGGCAGGGTCCGGGGAACATCTCGTCTGAGTGTCCCTGCCTCCCTCTCTCCACAACATACCCTCCCTTTTCTCTCTCCACATACTGCAAAAACATCCTATAACTTCAATCCATACAAAAGTAAAAGCTGGAGTGACATTTCTGTATGGGAAAAGCATTTTGCGTATATGATTGGTCTCTTTAAATATACATTATGAGACCATACATTAAAACCAACATCGGTTCTTTCCCCTTCTTCCTTTCTTTCCTCTATTTCCTTGCTTTCCTGCCTCCTCTTGACTCCTTCTCTCCTCACCTCCCCCCTGTTGCACTAATGGGGAAGCTGAATCTAACCCTGCTGGATGACATTACTGTGTGCTGCCTGCTGGCCTGTCTGCCTGCCTGGGGACTCTAAAATAAAACACAGCAGTGGGGAAAACCAGAGTGAGAGCACATACTGTATAGGCAGGCTGACTGACATGTTCTGATAGAGCACACACACACACACACACACACACACACACACACACACACACACGCGCATACACTTGGTGTGTGAAAACGACTCGCATAGGACAGAATGTGTATCATAGAGTGAGATGTGTGTGTGTGTGTGTTTGCGGGGGAAGAGGTCTGCGTAAGTGAGTGTGGTTGAAGTGAGGGAAAGAAAGAGGGGAGGGGGGCAGGGCTTTCCAGCTGTGTCCTGTCAATCATTGCTGACCTAACACACGGAAAAACAGAGGAGGGCAAGGTGGACGGGAGAGTGAGGGAAGAGAGCCAGGAAGAGATAGTGCCTCTGAATTTTATCTTTTGTCTGATGAAAAATAAGTCAAGGAGAGGCCTTTGAGCACATGCAAAAATATTTTTATCTGTATGTGTGTGTGTGTGTGTGTGTGTGTGTGTGTGTGTGTGTGTGCATTTGTTCGTGTGAATAACATGCTGCTGCCTGAACCCCATGAATTCAACATCCCTCACCCTGAACAAGTGACAAAAAGATAACCACGTTTCACTTCACCGCTTCACGCCCTCTCCTTCTCTCTCCCTCTTTCTCTTACCCCTCCTCTTCACCCATCCTTCCCCAGCCCTCCCTTCTTCACCTCACCCTCCAACCCCCCGACACTCTCTCTCTGTCTTTCCACATGGCTGGCCATCCTCTCCCATGTCCCAGAGGATGGGAGGCTTCGCGGCAGCTTGGCAGGCTGTCAGGGGAGCGCCAGAGAGCAGGGAACATGTAGTGACTGGAACGGGGGGAGGCACTGGGGTTGTAGGGGTGACAGTGGGCGGTGGTTGGAGGTGGGGGGGTTGAGGGGCCTGGCATCTCACCTTGCTGTGGCAATTGAAGAACTGGCTCTGCTTAGCAACATAAAGCAAACAATGCACATACACATGGGGCTCCAAAGATAGGGATATAACACTGAAGTCTCACTCTCCCTCTCTCTGCTTTTGTACCAGAAATGTCACTTTCACATACTGCATCAGCTAGCATGCAGCAATATACAGCCCAGCTTTGCAATATCCCAACAGTAAACAACAAGACAAGTCTTTTCTGCAACCAACATTGTCTTAAAGAGAGGGATTTTTTTTAAAAGAGGAACAACACAAAAAAACCTAAAACTGAATGTGTAATTCTGAAACTTTGTCAAGGATTGAGATCCCACAGATGATAAAGAGAATGACTTGGCTTTGTGACCTCTCCTACATGTCATGATTTTCACATAAAGCACAAAAAAAGATCAGTTGGTGTCATCTTGCACAACTCAAAGAGGGAGCAATTAGATGAATTAGGAGCTACTTCAAAATCTTGAAGTAATTTCATGATCAACTAGTCCCATCTTCTCAATGCATGATCTTTGTTTGCCTCCAAGCGCAAGTATCATGTTGAACTGGTGGAGCTGGTTCAGCCAGACAAAATGAAATCGAGGTGGAGAGGTTGTGAGTACAATATTGAAGTATTAAAGCTTATGAAGTGTTTGCACACATCAGGGTTGTACAACTGGTGGCAACTGTGGAAAGTTTGGCCCACAGGAAACCTGAAGGGGGCACAAACCTGACCAATGAGTATCAACTGTTTTTATGAGTGAATAGACTGTATTTTATAATATTTGTAAAGCAATTTCTTCAGTCTTGCGACCGTTCAAAGCTGCAATGTTGTCAGTCACTTTCACATCACACTTACACAAACTGATGGCACAGCACTGGGCGACTCTGTGCTTTGTGTCTTACCCAAGGGCACTTCAGCACAGTGACAGCAGCGCCTGTAATCAAACTTCTGATCTTTAAGACGAGAAGCACTCAACTCCACTCCTGAGTCACACCTGGCTCACATTTTATGAATTCAATGTGTATGAAAAAAATAAGCAAACAGAAAAACAACAACAACAGTTAAACAGGGTAAACAATGTACACTAATGTAGTTGTCAAGTGGGACAGCTTACTTTATTTCTATCCTTGTTGACAGTTGCACACGTGTAGTGCAGATTGTATTGGGCCCCTAAGGGGATATGGAAAAAAAATTACAAATTATGTTTATGGGATCTCACAAAACATTTGCGAGATCTTGTACGTTTTTTCTCAGAAGATACGTCATACACATGCATTTTTGGCAACACAAGCTGTGTTTTGCATCATTAATTCAGATGAGTTTCTTCAAACACTAAATTTAAAAAGTAAAATTGTCCTGTTTGCCCCCTCAAAGTTTATCATAAGCAAGAAGTTCATTCAAATTGAGTTTGAATATTGTTGAAAAAGTCCAGCCTGTTAGGTGTTCTGGTCCTAAAATCTGGCCTGCTTAAAAATGTTGCATGGACGGTAGTGAAATCCTGGTCAGATAATAATAGGTGTACAAAGTTAACAAGCCTCAGGTAAACCGCTTATACTGTGTGGTGAGACTGTAAAAGTGTAATTTTATAAGAAAACAGCAATTGTTCATTTTTTCACAATCCCAAGAAAACACTGAAACAAAGAAACCAAATAACTCAGATTGTAACCACAGCAAAGTATCTTGTCTATGTTCACATCAATTTGAAAGCTACATAGCCAGCTCAAACAAAAATCCTAATGTCACACAAATAGGCTAGTCCAGAACATTTATTTCGGGCAATTGGTTGCTTTGCTATATGAGAAATTCTGCAACTCCGATACGTTACATTACAAAAACCCCAGGCTGATTGTGACTTGCATTTGTGATAAGTTACTAAAGCGCCTTTTCCCTTTGGTCTCCCTTCAAAAATCCCGCCACATCACACAGCAGACTCGTCCCAAAACAACAACATGACACTTTGCCGACCCGCGCTCCCTCCCTTCTGACAGAGAGAAAGGGAAAAAAAAGATGACAGCAGCTTTAGATCTGACATCAAACGCCGGCGAGAGAGTGAGAAAAAAAAGAGTTACATCTCTGCCGTGACAGCTTGCTGGAAGAGCCTGGCAAACGCCGAGCGATTTCTCTCTCCTTCTCCCTCTACCCGTCTATCTATCCATCTCTTCCTCTCTGTGTCTCTCTCTCATCAAAACTTGCCGCCGATTAGGATCTCGGCGAGCCATGTGCTTTGGATGGGATGTGAAAACACACGGAGAACCCAAGGGGTAAAACGCCAGGATTAAAGTGGCGAGGGAATATGGGGTGATAGTGGTGGTGGTTCAAATAGATCGGCCCCCGCGACTGCAGTGGCTCCTCGCCTCGCCTTGCTCTCTCGCTCCAGAATTCACACACTGATACATCAAGGCCATTTCTCATTATAGCATGAGGGGGAAAAAAAGCTTTCATGATGCTACTTTAGAGGGAAAGACAGAGTGGGAGAGGGGAGGGGGTAAAGAGTGGAGGAGAAAAAGGAGAAATGCCAAGATAAAGCAGATGACATACTACTAGTGGTGTGTAATGAAAGAGGAAAAAAACTGAAGAAGGATAGAGACAGTGTGATACTGCGTGTGTGTGAGTGTGTTTGTAAAATGAAGAGGATAAGTCGGAATAGTGACGGATAAATCAGCAGCAGAATTGAATAATGCAGTCATACCGTCAGTGTGTGTTGAAAGATAGACGACAAGCAGGGGACGAGACTTGAAAAGTATCAGTATATGGAAAATATAATGGCTTAATTTGAGTTCATACACTTAATTTAGCTCTACTAGAAGTTTTTTCTCTGCTCCTGAGGCTTTTCCAAACTATCTAGTAAATTAAACAGCACACACCTCAAGCAGTGCCAATATTTGCCACCATTTGCAAATATCTATTTATTCTGTTGTTGAAAGTGCCGAGGAGCTGTGCGGGTAGAAACGGTGGAGGGAAAAAGAAAAAAAAAAGAAACGATTAGTTTGGCCAGAAAACTGGAGCAGCCCACATCCCTCTCCTCTCATAGATCAGCGTGGCCTAGCCGTTCCTCAATTACTCCTCCAGTCAACCTGCTTAACGATTTTTTAGCTTGCCCAAATGCCAAATGCGTGTGGGTTTGCATGTGTGACTGCTGCGTGCATAAGCAGGGATGTGTGTGTCTGTGCATATGCTTTTCATTGCATGTGGGTGTATGTGTGAGTGTGAGCATGATGCATATGGCCTTTTTGCCTTCAGCATGGACACCAGTCAAAACACAGACATAAGCTCTGAATTGAGGAGTCAAATTCATGTCTGCAAAGCAGAAACATGGATTTGACTCACCCTGTGACCCACCTTGTGACCCAGAGGCGGGTGGCAGAATGAGTTTCGGCGTCTGACTGGACAAGAAGCTAAAAACTGTATGAAGGCAGCATGCTGAATATAAATGCTATTTTGATGTGTCATTATGTGTTTTGGGTCCGCTGCAAAAAAGCCTCCCCCTCTTCTGTCAGACGACAGCAACCTGCACTTACTGGCTGTAGAAAAATATCGATTACTCACCGGCAGACTGGATGGGCGATCATGGGACACGCCATCCTCATTGTTAGCCTTCCCAGAATTCGCTGTGGCAGGACCTCTTGAGCTGTAGGTCTCCTGTTGGGTCTCCTAAAATAAAAATAAAAAGATAATGGGAGAAAACACTAAATTAAAACAAAAATGCAGTGACTTATTTCAGATAATACTGCCAATGGTGTTCCACTCTAAATAAGGATAAAACAGATGTTGTATGTATTATTGTTTGATGTTTACAAAGGAGCAAAAATGAAAGCAACAGCTTAGAGTGAAGCAAACAAGTACAGACGTTTTTTCAGTTGTTTTCTCCCTTGCATGAGATAAAGTTTACAATACAAATCATCAAACTTTATTTAAGCCTTGAAAATCATTTGTCTTACTTGTTATTCAGACTGATGTTGAGATACATAAAAGCAACACATCAGCAGTGCAAAGATTTGTAACATTGCTCCATACACAACAGAATCTCCAGACTAGGATGGTGCATGTCCATAGAAATTTGAAAAAGTTGGGATACAGTGTATATGTTAAATCATTCAGAATTTGATGGTCCACAAGTAATTAAACTTATTACACAATTACAGTTGGAAGTTGATATATTATAGATAAAACTACAAAAATGGATATGTTTTAAATGAGAAGGCTCATAAATTTGAAGTTTGATGCTTGCAACATGCTTCAAAAAAGTTGGGGCAGGGCTCATTCACAATTGTATGGCATCATTTCTTCCATAAACTCTTACTGCCTTGTTTAATTGACAATTATACAAATATAGCTTTTTTTTGGACGTTTATATATTCATACCAGTGCTAAATTGAATGAAGATTGTTATTTTTAATGAAGCATATTTCATGTTTTTATATATACGTGCACACACAGACACCCCCCATACAGACACACACATCCTCTGACCAATATGTTACAATGAAGTGCAGTTGATGTGATCCGTGATATGTGCAGGATGTGAATCAGTGGACATTAGTGGGGGGTAAAGGTCATCTCAGCCGCATCAAGACCTGATGTTGCAAATCAGGTATGTTGCAAATTTGCAGCAACCTTCATCAAGGGGTTAACAACACCATACAAATCTTTGATTTCTGTTGACACCAGTTTCTGGAGTTTTGAAGAGGAAATTTCCTCTTAGTTTGGTATGGAATTTCAATATTTTTTTCTGAGCCTTTAGATGATATGACATCATGTGATGAAGATTTAAAGCAATTTTACATTTACAGGCAATATCCTAAGCAATAGGGACGCCTAATTGTGCAAATGTTGAACTGTTTACTCACGCAGTCTCTCACAAAGTGGTGAACTATCACCAATCTTAAATCCTGTGGAACTCATGGTTTTCCCCCAGTAAAGTGGCTAGCCTGTTGCAGATTAATCAGCAACATTTTCACGATTGATTCTTTATGTTTTGTTATCTGTGGCAAATGTTTTTGAGACGTTTCTGACATATAATTTTACATCCAGTATGTATTTTTCATAAAACAATAAAGTATTTCAGTTTCAACTTTTGCTATGTGCTAAGATGTGTCCTGATATAATCTTCAATTACAAGCACACACACATAAATACTGTATGTGTACTGTATATATAGATGCACTCACAAAGTTGAATGCAAATGTGTAGGAAAATGGTGTAAATATGTGCGACAGAGATTGAGGAGATGAGTTGTCTGTGAATGAGCCTCAGGTTTAAAGGCTGTAATAAAGACTCTGATCCCCAGTTAGATCCAGTCACAACACAAAGAAGCATGTTTCATGAGGAAATAAACACACACTGATGTCGTAGATGAAGTCTGAAAATCATCCAAACACGCACCCATCAGCACACCATACCCGCCAATTCATTCCAACCAAATCCCAGCCTAACCACCCACTAATCCTCGGAACATACACACACATACAAACACACAGTAATACACACACTCAGTCCTATTGTTCAATCTAAGTCATTTTCTTTCCCTCTGTAATCACAAGCCTATCTAGTGTAAACCAATTTTCTCCCCATTGTCGGAGGTGTTGCCCTCTCCCTCTCCCTCCCTCTCTTTCTCTCCCTCTTTTCCTCTCTCTCTTCTTTTCATTCGCCGCGGAGGTCGTTCCTCCATCACGTTAAGCGTTGGCAGCACAATGGCAACTTGTTAAAGAGCTCTGAGTGGAAGGATTAGTGATAACTGATCGGCGAGACGCGGAGAGAGATCACACGCGAGAGTCTGAGCACACAACATGTGTATGCACACAGAAACAGACAGACACACACACACACACACACACACACACACACACTCTAGGTGTGTTCAGGTTTTCCCTCTCAAAATCCATTTTCCCCCCCAGTTTGATTTCTTATCTGTTGTGTGATTATACTGTAGTAGGTGGGCAATATCCCTGTCAGCTAGGTGATATAATTTTATAGCACAAGATTATCCTTCACAGCAAGAAATGTATCATGAGAAATGGATCTATTATTAGAGCATTAAACGGGTTGTAATTTGTGCATCCAGGCAGAATGATATGATTTCAGTGCTTGTACATTCTTTTAAAATCTGATACAGGGTTTTTCACACACTTTTAACAGTACATTTCCTGTGAATGTTTCTCCACACACACTCAGTTTGTGTGCTGCATTAGAGGATGTGCACACACACACAGAAAAAGTTAATGTATTCACTCATCAATTATTAAGAAAAGGTAATGGAATGACCTTAAATACCCTGGAGTAGTCCTTTTAAATCCACTGTTCAATTATAAGCCAATTAAAACTGAGAAGAACTTCAGCTATAGAATATTTTAAATATCTGAATGATTCCCATATCGGTATTTTCTCTTTGCAAGCACTTACTCAAAACGTACTAACAAAACTAATCTTAGCATCAAGTAAACATCTCAATTCTATTTACAGGGGCATGTTCAGACATTTTTACCCGTTGTGGCTCACTCAGAGCTCTGACTTATGAAAGTGGATTAAATTTAACTCTCAGAAACTTCATTCTTTACTCAAAAAAACAACAACTATCATTTCAAAAACATTTCAACAAACAGAATCTCACTGAGCATGTGCTGAGTAAGCGACACCACTCTACCTGTTTGTGTGCTTTATGACTGCTCTGTGGGGCTGAATGGTGTTCTTGTAATGTTATATACAAGTTGAATAGGTCAGGCTTCTCTTTTAAAAGAATCATTTTTTATCTTCTTTGCTGTCCCAAACAGATAATTGCTCACTTCTTTCATAATTGCATTCAAAGTATTACCTCTCTGAGAACCAGATAAATGTAGCCTCAAGCTATGAGCTTTCTACAATAATTCCCATATTCAAATAGCAACCCAAAAAACCACATTACAACCCCTGAACTGCTTTAAAAGCCAGAGGGAAACCCTGTTCCCCACAGATGTGGTTCAATCACGGGATCACATAACACCCTATATATGGGTGGGTGCAGAAAGACGCAGCAAAAAATGGAGGTGCTATTTAAAATACAAAGCCACACTAGTTTTCTCGTCAGAGCCTTGGGCAAGCCCTGTGTTTGTGTGCACAGCCCCCGTGTTTATCAATGGGAGCCTGGATGCACGCCAAACGTCAGGCTTTTATTACATGGTCGGAAGTTCCGCGTTTGAAGCAAGAACACGGCTTAGACACAAATACACCTCCACAGGTAAATAAAGGCCTGGGGAAGGAAGGAGGAGGAGGAAAACAAAGGAGAGGAGATGAGTGCTGGCTCTATGATAGGTGGACAAGTGAGTGTGTGCACACACATGCACAGATTTGAACACAACGAAAATGCACACATGGACAGACAGTTACTCAGACAGTGAAATGAGAAGAGTGGCTGCTGACCCAAGTCCAATATTTACTCAGGCATATGAGTCTGTAGTGTGTGTATTCTTGCGTGTGTGTGTGAGTGTGTACTCGAGGGGATTTCCGTTTTAAGTGGGTCAAAGTGAGGTTAGCCTCATACTACTGTTTACACTCACGTTCTTACATCATCACTGTCAACTGTAATACGGACACAGAGGGTATAAGAGAGAGGGAGAGAGAAACAGAGGCTGGGACCGGGATGAGGGAGGGAGGAAAGGAAGAGAAGTAAGGAGACGAACACAGGAGTTGGGATGTAAGAGAGATGGAGGAGGAGGAAAAGAGAGAGGAAGGATCGCACAGAAAGAGAAGTGAAGGGAGGGGTGAAAAAAGCAAGAGTAAAAGAACATCAGAGGCAAATGAAGGAGTGCTGCGAGTGCATCCTTTCATTTGAGTTTTTTTCCAGTCCATTGTCTTAAAATCCCATTTCCCAGCTAATTTAGAAGCTTCTAAAATACACTCCACTCCATACCTTAAGCCTTAGGCCACAGCTAATCCTGTCTTCACACACACACACATACGCGCATACACACGCAGACACGCTCATTCATCCTCCGTGCTTTTCAAAAGACTTCATCTTGGCATAGTAGAAACGAATGAAGGATATTGAAGGCAAGCGTTTGAAGTACATGAGGGAATGCAGGAATCAAACTGTGAGTTAAATGCTATTAGACAGCTGTGTGGAGAGGCAGTGTAATATTAGATTTGATTGAATAGATGACTGCTGAATGTGGTGTAATATATAGAGCCAGAGAGGCTTTATGCGGACGTAAATCAATATTGCAGCACCATGTTAATCCCAGCCACTCAGGAGGGGGAGTCAGTCGGTAGGTGTGAGATGTACAGGGAGAAGAAACATGGCAATGTTGCACGTTGAAGATTGTATTGAGTATGAAGCTTACATGTGCCATCTTTCAAAAGAGCTTCATCAGTCTTGATTTACTTTTTTGTCCTGTGTTAGAATGATGTCTTTGTGAATACTAGAGGAGAAATCTTTTTCCCCAAAGAAAAGGTCAAAGCTCCTGTTGGGCAACAGAAACACATCAACAACTGCTTGCTTTAAGTCCTTTAGTAAAAGAGAAATCCAGCACACCATGCTAACATAAAAAAAACTAACAAATGATTTTGAACTTTCTGTCTTTCTTTGCTCTAACCTCCACCAACATGCTGCAGCTGCTCTTTTTGATCGGTTTCGACTCACACTTTCTGACACCATATCGAGCAGAGGAGAAAGGTAAAATGCTGCGTTGCTCATATGAGTTTGATTGTCTTGGAAAGGAGCAAAGACTCTGGATTGACAGCAAGCAAGCACATTTCATGGCACCGTTTGACACAACAGCGAGCAGAAAGAGCAGAATGAATGACTTTATTCCAAACTGTTTTAGACAGACATCTGTCTCAATGAAAAGATGCTGGTGACATCAAACTGTAATGCAGAAATACTTTTAAGTTCCAATACCTGGTTACAACTCACATTTTCTCATACAGAGGTCAGCTTCCCAAACTGACTTTTTCAGAGTTAACTGTGTTTTGCCTTCCTTTCTTTTACCCATTTCTCTTTTTTCTCGCGAACATTCTCTCTTCACATCACATCACTTCCCCCCTTCCACTTCCTCATGTTCTTACCTTACCTCCTTCAATCCACAGCTTTTTTCCTTCAATAATCTTCCCTCTTTGTTTATACCCAACCAGCACTTTTCTCCATCACCATCTCCTTCATTTACCTTTCCATGCTACCCCAGTTCCCCCATTTCTATCCCTTTCTCCAAAAAGCACCTCCAACCCTTCTTCCTCGATCACTCCCTGTCCTCTGTCGTTCTCCTCATGACTACCAAATGAATTACCCCCCCCACACACACACACATTTGCCCCTGCACCTTGGCAGATGCACATCTCCACTAAATCTGATGCTAATGTCATTAATATTCATTAAAAATTAAGCTTAATTGCACGTCTTTAAGAGACAGCCCCCCCCCCAACACAGTACATTGACACACACGTACAGCCCATGAAGATGTGCACATTCACCCTCCTTCCATTGCGTCATCACCACAAAGACAGGAGCTGTGGTGTCTTATGGGCAAGAGTCTTAGCAGCACATACATCATGAGTCTTTTCGTCATAAAGCTACTCAGATTTTGTGAGTTGTCATTAAGGATGTGTGCATTTGGTTAACATATGAATGATCGTCTTTGTCTATTGTAAGCACAAGTAGTACTCTATTAAACAAACTATTTATAGCCTAATAAATTATAATGACCCATGCTCCCTGAACCACTCTTTCACAATTTTAGCCCCATGAATCCTGGCATCGGCACCTTGTAATATGCCCGTGCTACAAGGGAAGAAAAATCCATTGATAGAATAACTTGGTCATCCAGTGAATTCAGGTAGTTAGCTGACCTCATTTTTTGGGCATATACTGTTGCTGAACCTAGAACTGAGCAACTGCAGCAACCCCAGATCACAGCACGGCCCCCACAGGCTTGTACAATAGGCACTAGGCATGATGGGTGCATCACTTCACCTGTCTCTCCTCTTACCCTGGTGTTCCCAGGACTCTGAAACAGGGTATATCCGGACCAATCAGACCACACGACCTGCTCTACCACAGATGTAAATAAATGCAGATAAATCAGATCAAAAAATAAAAAAATGGAGATTGAGTTGTATGCTGGCTGTGGTTGGTAAAACTGGCATAAAACCATGTGACCAGAGCAGCATGTATTAGCACAGGTATGTGGATACTAACCTGCAGACAGGATATGAACCACACTGGAAACCCCTGTCACTACTTTACTTGCAGACTTTGGGATTTTGTGTTCAGCCTGATTGAACAGCTGCTCAAAATATTTACTTTTGACTGACTTCCGACTTATTCAGAATTTAAGTTTCAGCTCAAAAGACTTCAACAGTAGTCGCTCTGGAACATTCCTCGTCACCTTTGAGGAAAAACCTGTGATCTAGCAGTTAGGCAAATGTACCTGACTGTCCTCATTTCTTCTTTTGTGTGTGTAAATGATTATGTTCTGTACTTCAAGACATGTAAGAAACAGCCCTCATGTATCAGAGAGAGGCGGAGGTGGTGTTGGTGGTGGTGATGGTGGTGGGGGCAGGGACATCCATATTCAACATTCTGCCTTTACACACACACATTGGTTCAGAGTCACAGATACACACACATGCTCACACCAATCAGACTGACTGAGCCATAATTGCAGCAACAATCAGCAGCGAAAGCGAGCTACACCGTGTTCTGGAAAATGTGACAAATCAACATTTGGTTCTGAAGCGCTCGTCTTTCATGTTTTCTTGACACTTACATCTTTTGATCCATTTCTGAATATTTGGAAAACATTGCAGTTACATTGTGATTATGTCAGATTTGCTGTAAATATAATTTTTGTGCGGACCTACTTTAGTCTCCTGCAACTGCCTTTTAAAACAGTGTGCTGATTAGACTGCATGTAAATGACGGGCATTTATTCCAGGGTACAGCCTGTTATTATCATCACAGTAAAGGTGACCATTAGAGTGAAAACAGCTGTGGACGTTGTATATGTGAGTGCAACGTGTGTGTATACCTACATGTATGTGAGCTCTGTATGTGTGTGTCTGTGTATGTGTGTGTCCAGTCCACCTTAATAGGTCCATTTGTATCAGGGCCTGTTCTAGTGCTGTGTCCTTCAGATTGGATTCTATCTCAGCAATCCCCCTGACCTTTAGCACAAAGAGACTACAAGAGAGGACCAGCGGTACAACACAGGACACACACACACACATTTACACACACATAGCCATAAGCCACGATCATTCCTGCACATTTACTTGCACATAGCAGAAAAAGAAAAAACACACAAGCAGACAAAGAAAGTAAAGCACATGCACAGAAGCACACGCAGCGACACTAACACACTGCTATGTGTGCACCACGCAGGCCGTCCCATAGGGATGATGTCAGATGAATAGTGTTAGCAGCAGATGCCGTTGCCAGGGCTTTCATTCCTGTTCCTCTACACAGGCTAATCAAATAAGAGCCAGTCTTTGTACCGTCTTCACTTCACACACTCCTCGCAAGTCCCTGTCACTACCACCGCCCCCATCCGCCCATTCACTTCAATTGCTTTGGCTCACAGTCAAAGAGGACATCCACCCAAACTGGTGTACACCCACATGACTTTTGCTAAAGCACCACAGAACAATAGCGGTGTGTTGGCGAACTCGACTTTAACTGTGACATTTTTTTTTTTTTTGTGGTGTTTTCTTTTTCTCTCTGTCTGTGAAGTCTGTATCCAGGAACAAATGTAGCGGCATTTCCTAACAAATGGCAGCTAAATGAGGCCCCTAGGGTGCTGTGCCGCTAACTACCGGCCCCCTTTTTTTCTGGGCCATTATGATTGTCCTAACGGTTCCAAAAACACCTCTCCCGTTCTTGTTCATTTGCATTTGAATTGCAGCTTGGCTGTACAAAAACAAACATAAATCAAAAAAGGGGGGGGAAAAAGAAGAAGAAAAAAAAAAAACAGTGGCGGATTCTACTCGAGCAATTAGCGAGTGTCAGTCATCGTGAAGGTAAAAAAACACTAAATTAAAAACATTGTTTTACACACACAAAGGCACACCATCTCACAGACAAAACCCAGCTGACACACACACACACACACACACACACACACATTTAAATACATGAATGTATATAAATATTTTTTCTTTTTTCATTTTTATCGTTTAGCTTTTGCCTGAAAACTCATCAAGCTTAAGTGCTCGTCAGCGTCGGCCAATCATAGTGTGGCAGGCCCAGGGTTGCCGTGGCGATATGCGGGGACATTTAGAGGACTCCGATAAACTCTGCCATTTAAAAGGTTATGACAATTAACGCAGCTCTCTGCAAATTACCACTGCCAGACCTTTACCCACGGACGTCTCTCTCTCCCTCTTATCACCCCACACCCAGCCTCTCGCTCTCTCTCTTGCTTTCTCCCTTTTTCACCTCCTCCCTCTCTCTCCACATGCCCTCCATCTCTACAGCCTCTCCTCCCTCCATCCCTCCCTCTTTTCGTTCAACCCCCCCCTCCAGCCAGCAGCACTTTTATTATCCTGTTAATTAACAGAGTTCCTCACTTAATATTCAAATGGTGACCAATTAATGACATTGAACTTTGGGCGCCCCACCCACCCACATGAACTGCAACCTCCACTCTTACCACATCCGATTCATTCTCAATCACAAACACTCCTTCCTGACTCTCATTTCCTCTGTCTTTAGTCCCCTCAACTGCCCCTCTGTCCCTCCACCTCGTAACAAAGGTGAGTTCCCATTTCCGTGTGAGTCGCTGAGAATTTGTGTGTGTGTTGGGGGGAGATTGAGGCAGCAGAGGATAGTGTACAGCGAGGGGGTAATAAAGTCAGGGGGGCAGGTTGCAGAAAGGCTCCACGGTCTTTTAATTAACCTGGTGTGATTAAAAGCGGGGGTAGTAGTGGATGAGGGGGAGAGGGCCTGCTGCTAGTGCTGCTTGGGGGTGGAGGGGTGACAGAGAGGAAAGAGGAAGTGACACATTGTAAGTGGAAGGACTCCAGTAATGTGCTAGTTTGTACAAAAAAAAAAAATACAAAGCAATTTGAATTTGGACTGACAATCTGAACTTCAGATATCAAAATCCATCAAACAATCATTCAGCAGCACCCAAGATGTAACTCTTCTGCAGCCTTCAGTTCCACAACATCAGAGAAAAACTTCAGCTGAAGATGCAACAATAAAAAGAAAGTCCTTTTGAGTGCTCAGAAAAAGAAAGGGTGATTTCATCTACAAAAAAAAATATATTGTTTATCATTTTTTTAAAGTGATGACTTGTGGAAAGTCCAATTGTGCATGCTTCAAACAAGTCCTCTACAAAAAGGACAAAAAGATTTAAAGAGGATGACATTTGGAGATTTTTAGAGCACAAACATTTTTGAATTTCATCACAAATAGTTTAGAATCAACAGTCTTCTGAACTAAAATTGTGTATTAACAGTATTCAGTGAGTCTGCAGTAATGTTAACTTAATATGATTACAAGATTGAATTAAATGGAAGATATGACTGTTGACAAAACAAGAAACGAAGTAATGAGTGGAAAGGACATTTGGTGATGGGCTGTGGGTTGAAATCAAACTCAGTCTGCTTAACTCAAGGATTTGAACCTCTTTACACAAAGCCCTCTGCTAAACTGGCACCTGCATTTTCACTGTTATTCTGAACCATAAGCACTGGCTGTGTTTACTGAGTTTTAGGCAACTGATGCAAAGAGTGCATTCAACCAACTTTTTTAAATGAATAACATCATCTTCAGTAGTGTATGCAGGCTGAAAGGAACATTCAATCCAGAGTTAGACAGCCACTCTCGTTCCTCCAACTCCCAAACACAGACTGATATTGCAGACACTATCACCGCCCATTTGGCCAAATATATGTGTCTCATAAACAATGTGGCTTATGATGGATTTACAGGATATGCTGTTCTGTCATGTGATCATTCCTCTGAAGTCAGACCTGTGTTATTTGTAAAATGTGGAGGAGAAACAGAGATGATTGTCACAGCTGTGGAGTTCTTTATCACTATCACCAAACTGTGTTCGAGCAGAAGAGTTAAGCTTATGGAGATGCTCTGAATCAAGATAAAGAAAATTACGTTCACTGTTAGTGAGATGAAAAGATTTGAATATTACCAGAAAGCCTTTAAAGTGAAATACCCAGCTGATTCAGTTTTGATCAATGTCACAGAGGGATGGAGCCTATCACAACTGTCACGGGCACAAGGCAGAGCTATCACCGAGCTTACATGTAGACAGACAACAACTAATGCACATGCTAGTACCTACAGGAAATCTGAAGTGAGGAGCATGTGTTTGGTGTGGGAGGAAGCTGGAGCATCAGGTGAGAATCCATGAGTTAGCATGAAGAACAAGAACCTTTTTACCAAGAAGCAAGAGTGCTGCAATTCTGAGCAGCCCATTATATTCATAAAAAAATGTATAAATGAACAAAATTTCTTATAATCTCAACACCAATCGAATTAAATGTGAATAAAATTTTGGCCACAGTTCAACATATGAGGGCCATCATGTAGCACTGCCTGTATTTTATAAGTTAAAGGGTGATCCAGATTTAAAAGCTTGATCTGTGAACCTGACAGCATTCACACTGCAAAAAAAAACCTTCAATCTGAGCAAGTATTAATGTCTTATTTTTAGTAAAAATGTGTTTTTAGTCTTAAAATGAGCTACACAGCAACATGTCCTTTTTCAAGCTCTGTAAAGAAAAAGATTATGTCTGAATTGCTTGTAATAAGGGGAAAAAAATTGCAAATGGGATAAGAAAAAAGATTCTTGTTCTAATACATTCTTATTTCAAGAAATCTGAAGAGCAATTTTTTTCTTATCCCATTTCCAGATATATTTTTTTACTCATTTTAAGCAATTTAGACATCAATTTTGTTGGTAAATATCTTGAAATAAGGCCTGTTTCTGGACTATTCAGTTGCATATATCGCATATCAAGACTCAAAGACAGTTTTTTTTTACTAAGAGTAAGACACAAAAACTTGCTTACATTTCAGTTTTCGCTGTGCATCCTGTTTTTATTTTTATTTTTAAATTTACACCTCACAGTGAGCAGATTCACCCATGAGCATCCCTATGCATTATCTAAACCAATGATTCAGCTTCCTTCCATGCAGGTCCCCATAAAGTGAGCTTGTCTCCTCCAATCAGCCGAGAGCTCCTGTATGCGACCGCAGTGCTCCCCTGAGCCTGCTCTCAGACAGGAAGAGGAAATAGTTAAGGCCAATAGAGGAAACAAGCGGTGGGATCAGTTTCACACAGGAGTGTGGAGCGGAGGGTTTTACTACAGGGAGTAAATGTCACCAGGAATGACTTCCTTCTTCAAAGAGCTGCAGTCAAACCAGGCAACTCTACTACATACCAAAGAACCACTCAGAGGCATTTTCCACTGCACAGGTTATATCATACAAGGCAAATCCATGCTCTGTTATAATGTTACATGTAATTACTTTGAACATAAATTTGAGACACTGTGTTTTTTTTGGTGGAAACTTAAATAGTGGAGCTTGATGGAATATCTGATCAAAGCCGCTACCATGCTCCCACAACGTTACGAGCTGAAGTCTGGCAGCCGGCCAGTGCTGCCTCCACCTCCTCTCTCTCTTCCCTCTCAGTCGATCCTGTCACACTCCAGTGTATACTACCCAATAAAGCAAACATGCCATAAAAAATAATCTCCAAATTCTTGAAATTACAGCTCTCATTTCTGTTTTTATGAGGTAGAAAGTATTAGACAGTAACAAAATATCACACACTTCATCTGTTATGCGTCAAGTGTAATATAGCCATGGAGAGGAAGAAAGGGCACAGATTTTCTCCTTTTAAGCGATTTGTCTCAGGCTGTAATTGAAGCCAACAATCAGACAAAAAACATTAGGGTCATGATATTTATAAGGTCTGTTAAAAATATGCTTCCAGAAAAAGATGCTGCTATGTTATGGCTTTTTAATATTTCGCAATATTTTTCTTTCCACAAAGCTGAACTGACTTTTTTCACTGCATTTTTACCAGCAGCGAGTCGGGGAAGTGACACATTAACAAACAAATAACAAACCAAGTTGTGTACGAGGTCAGAAGCCTTCTCAATCAATTAAGTCAGAGTATATGTCACAGTGTCTGAAAACTACAACTCAAAACCATCAATTTAAAAATATCTGCTGTTCTGAAACACCCACAGCTCTCTCAAACCACAGAAAACCACCCACATTATTCCTTTTTCAAAACCTACTTCATCCCTGATGCAATATTATATATTTTTATATTTTTTCATATCAGCCTTGATGTCTTAGAAATGTCTCTTTAGCCTGCTCTGCTTCTTGCAATCAGATGAGGTCACAGTAGTGCAATAGACTCAAAGAAAGACGGCATTTTCTCTTCGATTTGTTACAAAACCAGCTAATAGCGGTCGGTTGCGGAGCAAATTTGGTGTCAAAGGCAGCTGGAATGGTTCCATCAACTGGAGGATGTCCTCTGGCGAGGGTTAATGGGAGTGGAGTGGGGGGAAAGGAACTGCGGAAAAGCGCCAGAAGAACAAAATAAAGAACTTTTCAGCTCGGATTTCTCAGAGTAATAGGAGGGTCAAAAAACAGGGGTCAGAAACACAATGACATCCTAATCTGGCGTGCGCCTGCAATTGTGTGTTTGTGTGTGCATGTAATCCCCTCAGTGCGGTTCACGTCATGTCTCATTTCAGCCTAGAATCACAGAAAAAGGTCACCATTTGACCTTTTCACAGCTCAGAATTGCTGCAGCGCACTCAGCTGATTAGTGTACACACAGACACACACACACAGACAGACATTTACAAAAAACGGATACTCACTCAGAACAGAGGATTGAAAGTAATACAACACTGAGCTGAAAGCACACCGAGTCTTTTGTTTGTAATCTTGGCCAACTGCACTGTGTAAGTTCAATTATCCAAACATGTTTACTCTTGGATCCAAAATCAAAGACAGGGACTGAGTTTCTTTGTTATTTAAATGTATTCTGGTATTTTCTCTGAGTCTCTCCTTCTTGAAATACCTCTCTGGCTCAATCGATGAACAATTAACTTTGTCTTAATGCCACTGCACAGGCTTGTTTTTGTTATGTGCAAAATGTCATGTTTTTTAATGATCAATATTGGGTATTTTCAGTAATTACGTGGCTATAAAATGCTGAAATAAATTGAGTGTTTTTGCATTTGTCACACTGGATGGAATTGATGTGGCTGTGTTCAAAACAAAAGCCTCACCTCTGTCTCAGGAGATCCAGCCTATTACCGTCCACACATTTCCATTTATACATATTGGATATATATATACACTCTGTTCAGTTTCCTATGAATTGGACTGCAAGCTGGAAGATTGTCCTTTGAAGTCACCCATTTATAGCTGAATATCTTGTTAAAGCTCCTTTCGGATTGCAAACCAAAGTGTACAAATGCAAAGTAAATGTAAAAGTATGGAAGCTGGGAGCTTATTAGTGGATGGAGAGAACAGGTTTAGTTGGGTCTGTAGTTTGATGGCGAGGAGACAGGAACCAGGAGGGGTGGCATGTTTCCTGCTGTGCTGTGGACATAAATTGCTGTATAGCTCGAACACACAGAGAAGATTTCTAGATTAAAGGTAGAGACAGCGGGATGCAGCATTGATGCAATGGCTGCTGAATGTATTGTGGCTTTTATGCAGCGTTAACAAGCATGTGCCCTGATTGAAACATTCCTCCTTAAAGTAACAGCATTCCTAACCGTGAAAAACACAAGGGAACCTACTCCCTGGTCACTGCAGCAGTTGGCATAGCAACAAATATTGGACCTATCCACACAGGTGAAACAAGGCTTCAGCCAATCAGAGAGCTTGGGCAGAACTACCTGGTGTATAAATGTCAGCAAGGGTCAATTGCTGCCACATCATATGCGATGATGAAAACACACCATTACTGTCACAAAATGTCAACGTGGCCATGGATCTCAGCCTCTGCTAGTTAGAGTGAATAATGTTTGTTCAGAAGGCTGCAGGTCTGTGTGTGTCAGCGTGTTAAGTGAGGAAACAAGAGTAAGTGCTTTTTCAGTGCCAGACAAAAGGCGTGCTGGCTGAAACGTTCACTCAGTATGAAAATTACTATGCTACCACTAACGATTTCCTTTTTTGACAACCTGCTTTTGTGCTCACAATGGCTTTTTTGTTGGCTGTTTGTCTTGGTGTGCCATGTGATGTAGTGTATTTGCCGCTGTCTAAAGGAGGGTTTAACTACATCTCAGTAAATCACAGTATAAGTACCTAGACAGACACAACTACACCCCTGCCAAATGGCATCAACTAGTGCAGATGTTAAATAACTCTATCCACATTTGTGAACTCCTAATGGGAGACAGAGTCAAGCAAAAAAAAAAAAAAAAAAAGGAATGGTTTTGGAGTGGTGCAGTCTGCTGCCTTGAGTAGAGCAAAGCGTCTTGCATGAACATTTAATGGTTCTGTCCTGGAATTTTGGGATGAAATAACAGTGTGCAGTCTGAAAAAGTACCAACGGGTTTCAGTACTCAGAGGTTCTCCCATATGGAGCAAGGGTGTTGAATAATAAAGCCAGTGCAGAAATTCAAAGAACTGTAGTTCCTAAAGGGTCCAATTGAGACTGACAGCAAAAGTTCAACGATCCCCTTCAACACTCATGTTGAAATGTCAATTTTTGCAGCAAAATTTAACATGCTCCCAGCCTAGTCCAAAAAATGTGATAGAAGTTTGGAATGATACTCATTTATTTATCCATACACATCACGCAGAGGTGTGTCAATGTCTGGATTTTACAACATTTATGCTTAGGCCCTGTTTACCCGACAACGGTTTAAGGGTGAAACGCAAAGGTATTGTTGTGTTTTGGCCTCTTGTTTACACAGAGAGGCATTAAGCCAACGCAAACTTTTTAACCCTGTGGTGCATAGTGGTCACTACAGTAGACACCTATTTACAAGTTATTTAGTCCTAAATTCAGTGGTTCATGTGGTGGAAATTCATATTAGCCTGTGTCAGGATATTTTTATTCTTCTTAGAGCCTCAAAAAATGTTTTCAATTATTTTTCCAAACATATATATATATTTTTTAAAGAAGTTACAGACAAACATTTGAGGGTAAAACAGCGTAATAACTATAAATTATTCAGTGTTAAAATGAATGAAAGAGAGTTAAAATGTTTCGCAAAGCATTAAAAAAAAGATTTTTCATGAAACTACCAAAAAAAAGAAAAGTAGTCAAACATAAAAATAAGTCATATTTACATTAAGTTCACACTGTTTTAAGTTGAATGCTCAGTTATAAATATTTGAAAAGAAAAAATATATAACTTTTTTTCATGCTTTAAGACAAATAAAAACACTCAAGGGAAAAATCCTGACACCGACTTTCATAAGCAAATTTTCATAATGCATCAGAGGGTTAAAATGGTCTCTCCAGTGAAAGCAAGCTGGAGTTTTTCAGTGGCAATGCTGACGTCACGCTGCGCTTGCGAATGCGTATTGAACTTTCACTGTGCTATTGGCAAACCGGGACACCAACAACAGTAACAATAGCACACTACCCTGCTGTGCTTGTACTGCTGAATCTACTGACTGTATTTCAACCAAATCTGCATCTATTGAACTATTTCTGCAATTCAAACTATTACGGGAATCAGTGGGAAAGACTATGGCACAGGGTATACTCGAGGGTTTTGTGTTTCAATATGTAACAAGTCATAATATTCATGAATAATTATGATGAGGGTACACAGGCTTATCCAACGTGATCTTGTGGTAAATTATTAACTAAAGTTATCACTGAATGAGCTGCTACTCAAAACTGGATGGAGATAGGAATTTGCTCTTTAAAAAGTACTTCAAAGCTGAAAACTGTTCCTAAGAGCAGAGTTTGATCTAAGGTTGTTGTTGCACTCCTCCACAGCTCCACAACGCGGTTCTCTTGTCTGTATTGTGTAATGGTTGCAATGGAATGAAACCATACTTTCTTGACATGTGGAACAGCAAGAAAAGCTAAAATGATATAGCCAATAATGATGAATAAAACATGGGTTTATCAGCCCTGACACAGGTCTTGCAAAATTGCTTGGGGCTTCCCTTCCTCACTTATCTGTCTTCCCCTCTCTTAGTTCATCCATGTCTACTGCTTCTCCTCCCTGCTCTCTCTGATCTCTTCTTTCCTGCCCAGTTCTGCTGTAATCTCTGCCGTCTTGTACAGTTCTTTCCCCGACTCGTTCTTTTTTTTTTCTTTTGGTTGTTGTTCTGCTCTGTTCTGATCCAGGGCAGGGCTGGTAGCCAGAGTCATTCTGCGCAGGACGATTGATGCCTCTGGCTGCAGAGTGGATGGGAAACACATGGGCAGCCTTCACTCAACTCAAAAACAACTGCATGAACTCAGCTTGCCAATGGAAAACTTCTACTGAACATCATGCTGCAACTTGACTGGGTGAGCTGAGATGTGTAACTATAGAACAGGATCTTTTTCTTGTACAGAGGGTTGGGTAAAAACAGGCATGGGTAAAATGTACCATTTCTACCAACATACAGAACACTCAAACTTAGAGCTGCTATTATAGCTTCGCCTCATTGCTGCAATGTGTGTGCAGACATGTTTGTGTTTTTCTGAGGAAGTAAGGGAATATGAAAATACTTAGAAACACAGAGGGTGAGATTTCCCACAAATACTTCCCATGAATAATGCAGGGGAATAATCAGACCCATACACAAGGCATGTTGGACCACCAACACACACACACAGACACGCACACAAATACACACATTCACATTTTATCCTTTTAGATGATCTCTCTGATCTCAGCGATGCTGGAATATTAAAATACAACCCATGGAAAATGATTTGGATGAAATCCCTCTCTGCTGATGTTTCACATTTCATTATTGATGTCCATCTGATAAGTGATGTCTGAACATATCTGTAGCTGATGTATTTATTCATATTTGTTTATCTAGTTGTGGTAATCATTACCATATTTTTGGGAAACAGCCAGCAAGGAAGACTTTTTCCTCACAGGAAACAGCACAGTTGATGTAGTTCTGTGAGTGGTAAATTTGTGTACACGTGTCTGTGCATGTGTGTGCTGGTACCTGTTGTGGTGGTCGAGGCTGCAGGTAGGGGCTCTGGGTCGGGCCTGGAGGGGTCTGCTGAGGGGGGCTGAAGTATGGAGGGGTTCCCTGCTGCCCCGCCTGCTGCTGCTGCTGGCTGTATCCGCCCATTCCCTGCTGGCCATATGGTGCCACCTGCTGAAACAACCAATCAGAGAACAGTTAGGGAGAGAAATTAAGGTCATGACCAAAGCAGAGGAAGCAAAAAAAGCAGTTCAAATTAAAGGTAATTCAGAGAGGCTGTCAGGTGCACCTGGCAGGCTTTCACAGCAGGTGCAAGGTGATGTAATGTAAAGAGAGTTTTCCAGACTACGTCCTCTTGGAATAATTGGAAAACAGCAACAAAAACATCCCACTTAGGCCTACACAGACTGGCTCGTGTCCATATCCCACTTCATCTGATTTTCCCTCAGCAGAAGTTCTTAATTTAGCTCCGACTGGGCTGACACCCATCTCCCAGCAGTCCTCTGCCTAATGAACTCACTCAGCAAAGAAGTCTAGCTTTATATCCTCTAGTCTGCCAAATGCATCCTCCTCTGTACATTATCCTCGTCTCGGTCAGCTCACAGATGGGATGAGGTGTGTTGGATATTACTGTTGGCGCATCCCAGGCCGTAACCCTAATGAGGGACACATGGATGAGCCAGGGCCTTCCAGAGCCGTGCATTTAAAAAAACTAACTGACGAGGGCAAAGCAACGCCAAGTGTTGATGTTACATTTACACGCTGGTTGTGGGAGAGAATGTGAACAGGGAGTGCGTGTAACAAGCTGGCACCAATACAAATGTAGTCCAAATCCCTCCTTGTCGTTTGTTATGACTACAGACAGCGCCAGGTGCTCCTCGCTCCTCCAAGGATTTCCTATGGAGGCTGGGGTTTTCTCATTCACTCAGACACCCACACACACAAACACAACAGCCAAGTACAGACTATTAAACAACATTTACGACTGCTGGTGAAGCAATATGACAGTACTTTTCATGTCGTATTTTTCCCCCATCATGTCATGTTGCCTTTTTTATTCAGTGACAACCAAAAGTCCTGCCACAGACTCATTTAATGAGTACACAAGCTGTAATTTGGGTCGTGTGTGGAGCGTGCAGTCCACCTCCTGCTTCCACACTGAGTCCTAAACTCTGAAATATCCCTTTAAATCTTCCTTGGCAGGCTTGGCAAAGTAAAACGCTCCCTCAGAGTGATTTATATCTCAAATGATGGTATTACAGGGGACTCCGATGTGACGTAACTCCTACACCACTGTCTTGTTAGATCAAAAGCACAGAGCACACATCCAGAGTAGTCGTTTTAAAGTGACGGTTATGAGTCGGAAAAACTATTCATAAAAGCTCTGTTAAAACTGATGGCACGAGTAAAATGTAGTGAAATCTGATCTGGCTACAGAGGCCAAGTTGAGATTAATACATTCAAAATAGTTTTGAAGAGTAACTTCCTTTGAGTGGGTGTTCAATAAAAATCTTCTCTTGACTCCGGCAGAAGCTTTTTGACTCTCTGAATAGAGATGATTGGACAATGTCGAATACTTTTCACTTCAATGGAAATCTGATTAGAAAGGACAGGTCTGTGTGTGCAAAGTGTGAGTGCTGTGCTCAGAGTGTGAGAGTGTCATTAGGCCGATGAGACAGACAGACAGGGCGAGATCAGTCTAGCTGGCAGAGAGGTTAATAGCATGGCCCCGCTCATGCCAACAGCACCGCTGGATTCATTACTGCCAGCCAGGGCAGCACACACACACACACACACACACACACACACACACACACACACACACACACACACTTGCGCGCACACACACACTCACACAAACACACTTATAGACATCATACTCACATACCGATAAACTCAAGTGAATGCAAGAAGTCTGTATGTGGGGATTTGTTCAAGTAAGAATACAAACACACTCGCTCACACACTTGCGCACACACACACACACACTCTATTGTCATTAGATTTGGATCAAAGCTGCTCTGATAAAACAGCAGCGACTCTATCCAGTGATCAGTGATGACAGGCATGTGTAACACTCAGGGTCTCATTGGGAACACTACTGTTCTGGGATTGGCGAGGATTAGGTCGCCATGGAGATCGAGACCAGACATCCGTGGGTGGGTTCCTTTCTTAGACAAATACAATGACAGGCAGACAGACAGATACGGGAAGACACTGACAGATAGAAGGAGGAATACATAGATAGATAGGTATAGGCAGTGAGAGAGACAAACCCCATAAAAGAAGAGGTTATCAGTGAATTGTTCCTTTGGTTTGTGCTGCCAAAACATCTTCTTGGTGCTATAAATATCCTTGTAACAAAGCATGAGAGGCTTATGAATAAATAATAAACTACACCCGTTTCTGTTATCTTTAAAATTGCTAGTTTGAGCTGCTGAGATTTATATGTAAAACCACACCTGGGATCTGGATACCGCGCATGCTGGAGCGAGGGAGCATAGAAAAACTCATGATACATGTATTTCCCAACATTCAGCAGGTCAAGGTCTTTCTTTTAAATGTGAGATCTTTCTTAAATCTCATTTATAAAACAAGAATTCAGAAGTAATACGGGATGTTAACAATGTCTGCATATCATTTTATTTTGATGCTTGCAGGGCCCTTGGTTTACATACACTGGCTTACAGTTATGGCTAACTGGGACCATTGAATGGAACAAAGCCAATGGGATATTATCGATCCAATAAGCACTGATAAACCGGTGATTTTCCTGCTATGATATGCCAAAACATCTACTGAGGGAGATGTCAATTGACACTGCGAGGGACTTCTATGTTTTGTTTTGTTTTTCTTTTTTTTTTAGCAGTTCAATCTTGTAGCATAACCTCAAGACTGACTAAAAAAATAGTAAATGTGCACACCAGCTTCAAAGTGAAGCCAAAGAAAAAAGATCCTGGTGACATGTTTAAATGTCTTGCAAAAGACACAGAACGGTAAGGATTCATTCTGATTGACTGGCACGAGTTTCATGTCTGAAAAACACTGCCACCTATGGGTCTGGCATGCTTAGAGCATACTGGCATACCTATTAATGGATATGCCCTGTCATGTGTGGACAATTTTCTATTTTTGTAAATGATCAGGTGTGGATGAAAGTATTGGATAAGTAAAAGGAATGAGGGGAATATTCATTTTTGAAAATACAAGGTCTTAGTTGTCATCACCTTCCACAGCACCTCATGGAAATGCTCCTACCATTACAGATAAACCACTATCAAGATATAATTTCAGCTGCACAACGCGCATCATGTCCCTGGCTACTTTGATTTGTGATACAATTTGTTTTTGTTTTTTTAGAGGACATTGAAAATCCGACATGAGACTGTAAGATAGAAAGTTAACCAGCCTTCATAATTCCCATGAAAGAATGAATTGGCAATCCTTCATTCATTCTTCTATTTGTTTATCAACATCTGTCACAAAACAAGATGCTGAGTGCTTGGATTAAGTCTCCAAACCTTTTCTTTCCAGATTTAGGGGCTGTTTAGGGGATTTCTTCCTTCTACTTTAACCATCAGTACATGTGAGCTTTGCTGCATGGTCTACTTTTATACTGACACTACAGAGACAGAGACACTTTGATAATATTTAGTACGGTAATACGGTCTTGAAATCCAATCATATTTTACTGTTCATGCTGACATCAATCTCCATTTCAAGCTGCATTTTATAAGAAAAACTTCCACAGGGGACCTTTAAGGAACGTCCGTTTTCAGTGGATTCTAGGAGACAGACTGACAGATATCCCAGCAGCAAAACAGACAATCAGGTAAGCAAGCAGAAGAAGAAACAGACATGGAGACAAACGAAAAAAACAGACAGAAATACCATCAGTCAGTCAATCAAATAGGCAGAGAGAGAGCAGGCAGACTGCAGGTCTAACAAGTAGCAACCTGTCACTGTGGCTTTGGGAGGGAAGAAAGAGTCATTCAAATGCAGCTTCTGTTTGATCGCTCGGGGCGACTGTTTGAATGTACTGTACCTACTGAGTACACACAACCAGCGCACTGAAACCTGATTCTCTTTGACTGAGAATATGTTTAGTGATAAACACACTTGCTGTGCTGTTGCTTATTCCAATAAAAATAACTGCTGGAAGTAGAAAATAAGACCATTTTCTGCCTTTTTCTTCCACTCAGGTGTGTGGAAGCAGACAAAATAACAGGGTGATTTATCCAGAGCGTCTTGGCAGGCACACAGTGTCAAATAAATGTCTGTAATGAAATGACAACAGATGTGAAGTGCTGTAGGGAGAAATGATGCAGAATAGACGTCCTGCGAAGCAAATAATTCACCATAAACTGCAGGAACAGTGTGATGAAAACAAAAGCCTTGGCGGCATATTAAGACACAAAGACACAAACACTCACAAACATCGAGAGCAACTCAATCAAAAATCTATCAAAACAAGAGTCAGATGAAAAGGCAGACAATATCTGCCTGCTCTGCAAGTGGAGAGAATAACTAGCCCTGGTAACACTCATGCATGGCAGTGGTGTGTGTGTCTGTGTGTATATGCACACGTGTGCACCTTAAATCAGCCGTTTGAAAACCTTGCACAGAACAAGGCACTGTTTGTAATTCAATTGGGCCAATGAGCAATGGACAGGAATTTTCATAATTCTGTCAGAGCGGTGATACGGCTGGATGGCGACAGGGACCACAGGTCGCCCTTTTTGAGTGACAGACGGGCTCAGCCAACCAGAGTGCTACACAGAGCCACCACCCCCACACCTTTACATATACACTCATACGAGGAGGTAGAGCTGCATTATCATGCTGCCTTGTTAGTGGGCCAACACCGCTTCAGAAGTCACCCCAAAATAAAAAGGAAATACAGAAAGAGGGACAAATGGGAATGAGCTCAATGAGCTGACAAAGAGAGAAGAAGAAGCAAAGAGGGAAAGCAATACAGAGCACGAAACAGACATGAGGAGAGAAAGAGAGACGGTGGCAAAGGAAGACGTTTGGAGTGACAGAGATGGAGTGATAGGCAGGAGAGAGATAGAGGAATGGTGTTACAGACGGAGATACTTAAAGGGATGGATAAAGTGATGTTTCACTTGATAAAGACAGAGAGAGACAGATAAAGATGGTGATGCAGACAGAGAGATATTTGCAGAGAGAGGAGCGACACAGGCAAGAGTAAAAGAGAGGCAGAGGGAGAAGAGCCCAAGAAGAGGGATGGGGATGATGGGATATAATGATGAAGACAAATGGAGGGAGGAAGAAAAGGGGAAAGAGCTTCAGTGGTGTCCTCTTATACTCACATAATTTGAGGAGCATATAGTAGAGGCAGGGCCGAGAAGAACAGACAAGTGAATATTATAGATCCTACTGCACTGTTTGCACCAGCACCACCAGGTGACACCAATTAATCAATTAAGGGGCCGGACGAGAGCGGCTGAAGTACAAATACAAAACATTGGCTGAGTTCCACTTCCACCCTAATGCTGAATGGAAATGTCACAAAACTGAATATATTGGCTCAAAAATTGGAGTATGCATTCTGGCAAAACTTATGCAGATTTTAATTAAATTTGAGTCTCTGTTTTCTGAGTGTGCTGTTAATACAAGCGACTGTCCGTAACTGTGACACTCAATGAAAATGAGGTCACAGCTGCAGAGGATGTATGATAAAATGTGATGAAAGGAGGTGAGATTCTAAAAGGAATGTTATTTAAAAAAGGAAAAAAATAAATAAAAAAGTGTTCACTTTCACAGGTCACAACTTCATTCAAACTACCGTATTGAAAAACTGTACAATGTATTTGTAGCAGCATATTGTAAAACTGTGACTGCACAAAATGAGGTAAACATACTGTATTTAAAAGAATCAAGTACCATGTATAATATATGTGAGACATATAAAACGTGCTGTATTGTGTTACAGTATTGAACCAGTATGTTTCACTGACCAAAAAAGGACAAAGACAAAGGAGCCAATGTTACACTGGTGCCTTCAAATGCAGTTATGTTTCCAGTGTTCTGGTGGGAAGCCATATATGGTTTTTAGACTGTAAATCATATTGTTCTGGAAGCTTTACAAATTATATCATGCATGGTAATGTTTTCAGAAACAGCTGAGCCTATGGAAAACAGTTTTTACTACATTCAGTTCTCTTTTCATAGTTCCCAAATATATTTGATAGGGCAGAAAAATGTATTGTTTTAAAACCACCATCCCGCTATTCACACTAACAATATTCATATCACAGGGTAGATAAAATATCTTGATATATTTGAGCTTTTCAGTTTATGCAGCCTGCCTTTGCCCAGTTACATCACTCATAGATCTAAATGTATTTTACCACAAGCAACAACAGGAACAGTTGGAGCACCTTCTCTGCGCTCTGTCATCTAACCTGCTGTTATCAGGGTCAGGCAGAGTGATGTGCATCGTGAGAGGTGGAGCGGCTAAATGTGAGCATAGCAAGGATTTGAACAATGTGACAGTTTTCTCATCACATAAAGTGCTTTATTTAACATTTTATTAAACAGAGTACAGCAGCAAACTAAAAAATATATATCGTAATGTATATTGCAGGAAACAAAAATATCGCATTATCATTTTTTTCCCTTAATCGTACAGTATTTGGTGGAAATGTTGGTGATACTGCAACACATAAAAGCCATGTTCTGTGGGGTCTGATCTTTGGCTAGCGTTATTAAATTGGCTGTTAGCGGTTCACATTAGCTTGGGACTAATCTGAACTGAAAACATCTAGCACCTTATAAAATGTGTTTGCCACTTAAATGCTTAGGCTTTTGTCTTTTTTTTTTTTTTCTTTTTGATTTTTTAATATTTTTATCACATAAACAAACAAGACAACATAAACACAAGATACACCCCACTCACCCTCACCTCCCACACAAAACTACACATGGTATAACAAAAATGTATACATATAGACCAGTTCAGTTAACATTTTCAAAATAAACCTTTGAGAACCTCCCATCTCCTTTCATATTTTTTGGCATCATTGTCGGTTTTAACCATATAACCTTCTAAGACTATATATCTCTGAACAAATCTTTTAAAGGAAATAATATTAAGTGAAGATCTATTTATGGCTTTAAAAATAAATCATTTACCAAGAACAGTATTTGGTGAATGCTAAGGCTTTCCTGTTCACCACTTAACAAAATGAAGGCAACATTTTTCACACTTCTCTTTAGCATGCTCAAGGCAGAGTGCCTCTAATTTCTTTACCTCAGGGCTCAGTATGAATGTAAAAAGCATGGCCTGGCATGAACCTTGCAAAACATAAATGTAATTTCAGCGATGTCACCCATCAGTTTCTGCAGAGGAATATTGAGGCCTAACAATAGCAGATGTTATAATGAAAATGCTGACTCATTGTAACTTTCAGTAAGCATACAAACAGGCAAAGAGGTTGAGTTGAGACAGGCCCCAGCCTCCTGGCAAACAGCTGCACGACTACCACCTGAAAATCAACTCAGCTGCACTCCTAGTTATGCAGATTTATGTATAACTTGATACATTGTGGAAAATGTCACCTCCTGTACAGAGTGTATGAATAAATAAATGATAAACATATCCAAAACTGATTTCTGAAACAGACTGTAATCATGTGAATTTCTGCTAGGGAGTTGGATATTTCATCGTTGGACTTGGTGGGGTTTTTCATTTATCTTTTTTTTTTGTCCTTGCAGAATGCCTCAATTGGACAAAGAAGGAATTACTTTTGCATTTCTGCACTGGCTTTGTTTTCAAATACCTATTTGACGCCTGTTTGACATTCTGATCCATGCAGATGAAAGTAACCAAGGAGGCAATTTATAATAATGATAATAATGATAAAAAGCATCCAATGAAATGCTTTTTCCTCCAGAGCACACTCATAAAGGATTAACACAAAAAACTTTGCAGTAGAAACAGACAGATGTCATACCAAACCCATGCCTACTTCACAAACATTACATGAAAAGCTTGATGTCATTTTTTTAAACTGCCACCTTTGTACTTCAGTCCAAGCTTCATTAAAGAACTTGGTACCAGGCTAAACATATCTGTCATTACTTGGGCTGAGTGTCACAAGGTGGAGACTGATCAAGAACTCGCTGGAGCAAGTTAGGCATGTTTGTCACAATGACAGGAATATTATCTGGGTTTTTGCAAATGGCAAATAGGTCTCCTTGAACAGCCCTCCAGCATTTTTACGTGTCACCCAATTACTTATATGAGGTATTTTGTAAGGACACAGTACTGCAGGCCTATTATTGTACCTGCTGACTGACAACTGCTCTTTAAAAAAAGAAAAAAAAAAATTATACACACATGGGTTAATCACAGCGTCGCTGGAGGGATGGATGTGAATATGCAAAAGCTTTCTAAATTAAAATAATTGCATTTGTAAACAGAGAGAGAAATGATGCAAAGGTTTTGTTGTTGGTTTTTTTTTTTGTCACACTCAGACTCTCCAGCAGTTCAGTGAATCTGAAGCCTAACTTAAAGGCAGATAATGAAAGGAAATTTCAGCAAGGGAGCACAGCAGGGAAACAGTTAGGGAGAAATGGCACTGTTGACAGATCTGTCAGTCAAAGGAATGGAAAAGTAAACCAGCATCAAAATAACTCTGACAACTGTGGCAGTCTCCTCATCTCTTTTTCTTAAGCTTATCTGCCATAGCTGGCTGAAGCGTTTAAATGATCCAACTGTAACATTTTTCATTTGACCTGCATTTTTCCTCTCTGTTTTCTGATCTATCACACCTTGAAATCTCTGCCTGGGAAAAATACTTTGTTGTTTAGCTGTGGCAGTAAAAACAAAGAGGAAGAGTGTAAGAAATGTTTGGGGGTATTGAACTGTTCTCTTAAGTGCTATATATTCTACAGCTACTGATTTATGATGAATTCCTGTTTCATATAAGTGTCTATATAACACTAGTGATCGTGTCACATATGGGGCTTTAAAAAAAGTTTTATTTTCTTTTCCAATCTCTAAGGTTGGAGACAGAAACCAAGTTCATAAGCATTACACACCAAACAACCAAGTTTTACTTTCCTTTCTACACAGGAACAGGACATCTATGAACTAGTCAACAAAATCATCATCTGTTGAGACAATTGATGCTCAGGAACAAGAAAGAGTTTGAAAAAGAAGTTTTGGCTCTAGATTAGTTTGCAGAAATAAAGGTTAAATAAATGTTTTAATGAATGTATCCTAAATTATTTGAGAGTTTTGATATCTATAAATAATGTTAAAACTGATATACTCAAAAAAAAGAAAAAAAAAAGACAAGAGAAATGCAGCTTTGACTTTGTATTTGTGATCTCGTCTTTTCTTTTTTCTTTTTTTAAATCAAAGACAATTAAAAAGAACAATTTTTCAAAGGGGCGATAAAAGGAACCTGATATTTCTCCTCAATTATCTTTTGTATTTTATGAAAAGAGAGGAACATCATCAGTCCAACTTTGTCTTTTTTTATTATTTATTGATGTGGAACCAGTTTTGTTTTTGATTTGATATTTTACTCTTTTAGAATAGAAAGAGGCCCTTGTTTCATACTGTGAATTTGATGTCTGATGACAAACTATGACCAAAACACTGCATCTCTGATCCACTCCTTACTGCGTCAGAGTGGTAATTCAACTTTCTTTTTATTTCTGAGACAAAACACTACTTTTCAGATAATTTGAAATGTTGTGTTAGATACTGCAGCAAGAAAAAACGTGAATTCAAAAATGTCTGAATCGTTGCTATTGCTGGGAACGTTACAACAAACTTTGCAGCATCACAGTGCATTTCAGACAACAAGTAAATGACTGATATGCTTCAGACGGTCACTGGCTATTCAAATGTCATTCAAACTGTCCTCACTTTTTACATGTGCAAAAAAAAGAGCCTATCATAGATCAAAACAAATCAGGGCTCATTGCTTGCACCATGAGCACTCATCTCCAGTATACAGTGCAATATGTGAACACCGTCCCTGGTTTGTGGATTGCAGGCAAAGGTGAGTCCCCTAATGAAATGTGAGGCGTCAGAGGAAAGGATGAGCATCAACAGGCTCATGATTAAACATAAGGGAAGAAAGAGAGGGTGCATCAGCGTGCTCGTCATCCCTCTCCTATCTCTCCCCCTCAAGGTGATGGCGCTCTGTACCTCTCTTTGATGTCTCCTTCTCTCGCTCCTCCCCCTCCTCGTACATCGGCAGGCCCTTGACACTCCAAGGAATGAGCTGCCCTTGGAGGGGTGTGAGAGAAAGAGCGAGTGATATACGGGACTCACGATCGTGACGTGCCTGTAACCTGAGCACAGACACTTCACATCAAGCCGGGACTAAATATAAAAATATAGAAGCATCGCATTCAGGCAACAAAGAAAAACTAGGCTGCGGATGATTTTTTTTCTCCTTCATGTGAAGCATGATGCACTTCATATATAGCAAGGTTTTTTTTTTTACTCTCAAATGAAAACACAAGCCTGTCTATTCAAAGATTGTGACTTATCGACCTGCTGATAACATCAACATCACACTGATGGAGAATGAAGTGAACAGATAGAGCAGCTCTCCACTGATAGAAACGCAGCCGTGTTTTTCTATATTTTCATCTCGGATCTTTTTCTGAACGCTGCCAAATGTTGCTCTCTGCCCCCTGTCTGTCTTTCTTTATTTTCCCCCCTCTCTCTTATTCTCTGTTTTTCTGCTCACATCAATTGAAGGCTGGCTGAAAACTAGCGCTGCCTGTGTTGTTCCAAGCCGAGCTGTAATGGAGACATTTGGAGAGGCAGAGCAGGGCAGGTTAATGCTCTCCATAATGTGTGTGTGAACAGCGAGGGTTTTATTTTTTTATTTTTGTGCTTGTGTGTATGTGTGTGTGCGTGTGTGTGTGTGAGAGAGAGAGAGCCTCTGGGCCCTGTGCCACTAGCTCCAAATGTTTTCCCCTACTAAACTCCTGACCCCAATCTGGGGCCAAGAAAGACAGAGGAGAGAGGGGAAATTGAGAAAGAAGGAGAAAGGAAAAAAGAGCAAATGTGATTCAGGGGGGATGGAGGGTAGGGGGCAAAAATGGATCTGAATAAGAGAGAGAGAGAGGAAAATGAGTGCAGCTGCTGATTCTGAAAGAGTTTTGGAAGCTTTCCCCAGATACAGAGTGTGTGAAAGGCAAGTGAACGCATCGTTGATCACCTGAACCACAGAGTTTCTCACTGTTTGTGTTGCGAATCAAAAGGGAAAATGGCTGCTTGATATTGGATGTGTTTTAAATATACTCCAGTTTTAAGAGACAGAAGATAAGCATCATTAAATGAGAAAAGTGAGAAAAAGGAAAGAAGGATTGTAATACATGTAAACATCACAATTCAGCAACAACTAGCCCTAAAAACGTCTCTCAGATCAATCACATCTGCTCACAGAGGCCTTGGCTCATTTTTCACCGCTTGCTGTGATGACAGGCTCGAACTTGTGTAGGAGTCATGTCAATTACATCTGAACAGGGAGAAAAGGAGAGAGGGGAGGGTGGGGGGGCTTCTAGTTGAAACAGGCTTGTTCACCATTAGCGGTCGACATCAGCTCGGGAGATTATACTCGTATTTTACGTCCCCTGCTGCGAGGCAGTCTTGGATGCTGACGCTCTGAGGGGCTGCTGTGTTAAATGACAGTGACACAATAGATCGTGCAGTTCTCTCGGGTCAGTGTTGATGCTGTTCGCTGTGCTTAACATGAATATGTTGTTGGTGAATTGAAGATGATGGGGTAAAAGGGTTACCTGCAGGAAGGCCTGTGTTGTCAGTAACACCTTTGGATGGATCTGAACCCGAGACACTATCACTTAACTTTATTTTGCTTCCCTGTGTCAACACCATGCTGTAGTGTTAAATATAACTCAAACTGTTATGTGCAGATGATTCAACTTCATGCTGTAGTGTATTGGACTGAGGGGAGTTTTTATTATTTTCTGCACCCCAATCACCTCCATGAGGGTAGGCTGAATGACATCACAAACTCTCTCTCTCTCATGTACATATATACAGTTGTGCCTAAAAGTTTACACCCCCCCCGCAGAATTTTCTGATTTTTTGGCCTTTTCTCAGAAAATATGAATGGTAACACAAAAACATTTCTGTCACTCATGGTTAGAGGTTGGGTAAAGACATTTATTAACAAACAACTGTGTTTGCTCTTTTTAAATCATAATAACAACAGAAACTTAAAAAATGACCCTGTTACTTTTTTCATACACACACACTGATTACAAGCAAATAGATCACAGGTGAGGATGGTTACCTTTAGTTGACATTCAAACACATTTGTGTTAACTTTTGTGCATTTATCAGGACAAAACCACCAGAGTTGGGTAAACTTCTCAACAGGGTCATTTCTGAAGTTTCTGTTGTCATTATGATTTAAGAAGATTAAACTATCTTCTTTTTCAATAAATAAATAAATGTCTCTATCAAACCTCTAATCATGAGTGATAGAAAGGATTTTGTGTTATCATTCATATTTTTTGAGAAGAGGCCAAAAAAAAAATCAGAAATTCTGCTGGGGGGTGTAAACTTTCGGGCACAACTGTACGTACATTTCTGAGCACCTATATACTAAAAAAGGACCTTTAATTTTGAATTTTGAATCAACAAAAGGTCTGCACTATGTGAGAAAAGCATGTGATGTGAAATCACACTATAAAATGTTGAAACTATGTTATGATGTGCTACAAATAGTTATCAAAGAGCACATTGATAATATACAGTTCTTTACCTCTTTTCTGTGTTTAAAGTTAGAGATAGACCAATTTGATTTTTTTCAGGGCCAATGCCAATACCAATAATCAGTAGTCAAGAAGGTTGATAACTGATATTTGGAGCTGATATTAATTTGCAGTAATAGGGAAAATACTGGCATCAAAGTTTTGAACAATACCAACTCCATCACTTAACTTTGTTTAAATGCTTCTAAGCATACGTTTATTAAAGGGACTGTGAGGACTTTCTGAGTGATCTTGAAAAAATCTCATCTCTAGAAATATGCCTGATCATACTCTACATATTTATCAAACTGTATATTGAACTTCTCTCAGGGGTCATCCTATAATTGCCTTTATCTCAGTCAAAACAAAACAACTCATGCTTAGACTCTTTAGTCTGTGCAGCTGTGCTTAGTCTCGTTCACCTTTCCCCAAAACCATCTACCATTAAAGTGTGTATCTAGGTGAAGCCTTGATCATTCCAATCTATACCGTCTAAGATCTGTTTTCAAATGTTGATGGCACGTCACGTCCCTCCACAAATGAATCCCAGAAAATAAGACGTGGGTGCAGACTTGACCTGTGTGAAAACCTATCTCTAATCTGAAAGAAAAACTCAGATGAATTCTCGGTGAGCCAATTAGAGCAGCGACTAATCCCCCTAGTAACTCTGTAAAGACGCAAAGCATCTCCTTTCTTCCTCTCTCTCTCTCTCTTGCTGGCTCCCTCTGTCTTGCTGCTTTCATCTCTCTGCTCTTTTATCTTATCAATAGCACATATAGAGCGCTGCAGACAGAGCAGCGAGCCTGGATCTTTCAAAAACACTCCATATGTGACGTTTAACAACACTTGCCGGTTTTCAACAGAAACTTTTATCCAATTCTAACATCACTGCACCTGACTGAGGGGAATGAAGGAGTCAGCCACTCATACAACTGATAAACACGACAAACTGACAGCTGGGTTTCTAATTTAACTAATGGCTTATGGACCTATGCATTTCGATATGGCTTTATTCAAAATGTGTACACCCTCCTTATCATGATTGGGCAAAGACTTCACTAACAGAAGCCCTATTCTGTGTTGGGCAGTATTTTATGAAAGCTTTAGCATGTGCACACTTATATTGATATAATTGATAGCATCCTTTCAAATGCTCTTTGAAATGGGAGGGGTCCTCTCCCCACTTTTCCAGTTAATGGCCACGTAGCATCGTCTCCACGTGGCGTCTGATTGGCTGAGAGCCACTCCACAGCAGCGGGGTAATAAAAGTTACAAATGAGAGCAGGCTATTAGAGCCATTGACGTGCGTAGGCTAGCTTGCTAATTAATTGATCCTGAAACTTCATCTATTTTGTAGCCAGAGAGGAACCCTTAATTAATCAGCCTTTCCATATCGTTGTGCTCCTTTCTTTCAATCTGTCTCTCTCCTATTTTAACCCTTCCTCTTCCCTCTCCCCTCTCTTTCTCTGTCCTCATGTCTCGTTTAATTGTGAGGTGAAACTGTCCAGGGTCCGGTGGGCTGGTTCAAAGTTATGAAGGGGGATGGAGAGAAGTGAGAGTGAGCTATGTGTGTTTGTATCTCCATGTTTGAGATGTGTACTATGAACCGCCGCTGATGTTTCAAGAGGCTTTCAAACAGAGAAGGGCGTGACGAGGCTGGAGTGGTCCCCCTTGTACCCCTACCCCTCCCCTTGCTCCATCTTTCCTGGCAGAGGAGCTGATTTATTGGGGCTTCCCAGCCATTCGTCAGAGCCTGCAGTACTTGCTGCATTAACCCCAGAGACAACCCCGGCACCCGGGGCCCCTAAGTGCTTCCAAGTGGCCCTCGCTTTCCTTGCTGCTCAGGAACCCCCCTGCCCAGGCTCAATCGATGTCGTAAATTACCCATCTAACTCCCTAAAGTCGATAGCCTGCAAGATGATGTTTGGACCGACAAGGACTTTTACAGCTTTTGGATTTAATGGAAACTTAAAGGTCTAATCACTTCTTTCCAGCCCTGAAAAGTACTTCAGTTAGTATTTATTTACAAATTTAACTTGAATTATCAGCTAAAAAAAGATGATCAGACATGCTTAGGTCTGCCAGCTTGGAAAGCGATAAAAATACACTGAAGCTGAAGTGAGAGACTCCGTCAGTGTTAATGCATGTACTTTCTTCTATGACACCTCTTTGAACCAAATTTTACAGAGGAGAAGCATGACGAAACATACAGAAGGAAATAAGGGAGAAACTTCAAGAGCAGAGAAAGCCCAAGTTACCTGGTGGTGAAGTTGTGTAAACAATGAGCAAATGGCCATGAACAAAAAGAAAACGCCATCATGAGCTGTTCTTCACACCAGCACTTCAAGACCCTTCTAGATCGGAGGAAACAAACTGATCATGTATGAATAGAGTCTACATCAACTGTATCCTTGACATAGCAAAAGCTGCTGTTCTACCATCTCTCTTGGAATTCAGGAGTTCAATGGGAAAAACAGATAAGACAAAAAAAGAAACAGCCCTTGGTGCACATATGTTTCTTTTATCAAATACGCTGTAAGCTGAAGGGGAAGACTGAGCTGAAATAGCAAGCTCCACAGCTGTACATTATTTACCCGATAAGCAGTTACAGAAAAAGAACATACATTTATAAATCCCATAACAAATGGGCTTTCTGATGGCGAAGTAAAGAACTAAAAAATGACCAAATAATTCATGCACTTACACTAAGATTACAGCTTGAGCTGGAATTCATTTAAATCAATGAATTTCTGATCTTGGTCGTTGCTGAGATAAGATATTTCCTAAAAAAAAGTATGTGTAAAAAGTAATGTGTGCTCATGTTATGATGAATAGCAATGTTGAGTGTGATACATTTATACTTCTAGTAGCTGACTAGTCCAAAGACAAGATGACACTCACAAAACTATCTTAATTTTTATCTAATACTGCTAAACATTGGATGACAGAGTTGGCTGGTAAATGGTCAAACTTGTTAACTAACGGGGCGCAGATGGCCTAGTGGATATGGCCGCGCACCATGAGGTTTTCCCTCGAGCGGGCGGCCTGCGTTCGATTCCCGCCTGTGGCCTGTTTCCCGCATGTCATTCACCACTCTCTCCCTGTTTCCTACTCTATCCACTGTCCTCCTCTATCCAATTAAAGGCAGAAAAGCCCCCCCCAAAAAAAATTTATTAACAAACTTAAGGGCCTCTGTGAAGTAACCCTACACAACGGACAGACAACTTTTTCTCCATTTTAAGATCTAAAAATTAACAAACCTCGATGCACCAAAAGCTGCCATCGGTCATCCAGGCCTGTTTATAGTTGGATAGTAGATTATCGATGGCAGTAGCCATTTAGCAGAGCTACAAACCTGACTGAAGGGCAGGCAACTGTGCTGCAGCCAGACTTATTAAATAACCTACAATAATGAAAATATTCAGTGTTGTTAAAACCAACTGCACTTTTTTTAAGCATTTTGGGGATTCTACCAAAGCTTCACAGTAGCATTGTCAAACAAAGCGGAATATTCTTCCCCTTGACGATATGAATAAACAAAAATTTAAAAAAACATTCAGTGTATTTAGCAAGGACAATGCACAATGCGTTTGTTGTTGCAAAATAAGATACAATCTTATTTTGATGGAGCCCCAAGGCTCACTGTAGGGGGTCACTGAAGATGCATACATGAAAAAAGATTTAGAAAATCAAACCCTTACCCTCTTTAAAAAGAAATCATTACATTGCAGAAAAAAGTAACAAAGCAATACACAATAACAACCATCCCTACTCATCTGACAGAGGACATACACTGAATTTCTATCAATCACAAAACAGACCTTTATTGACACTCACCACTGCAACACTCACAACCAAACTCACCCTACCAATCACTCAGCACCAATGATCACCACACTCTTTGCTGCTTTTGGAAATGACAGACGCTTACTATGTTGTAGCAGGAGAAATGCAGGTGCAACTATTAACTTTAACAAAGCTCTGTTCTAATTAAGTGAAGCAGTAAGCCCTGACAGCCAGCCAAGCTACTCAATACCAACACTCTCATACTGAAGCGGCTGAAAGGAACAGAGTCACCATTTACGTGAATATTTACACCTGAAGTTTCCGTACAATGTGACATCAAAACCACTACAGACACTAAAATTCATTTAACAAAGATCAAGATTTATTGAGTGTCTACAACGCCTTTCAGGGAAGCAATAAAACGCATTGTTCTAGTCCAGTGGTTTCAGCTGTTTCAGAGACCGCTGTGAAACATGTTATTCTATTGCGTAAATTAAACACATGGTGTAAATAAAAACAGAGGAGTAGGGCCTTGCTGAAATGTTGCTTATTATTTGGGAATGCACGCAGCTGTTGGCCAGTTGAAAAAGATACACGGTTTTAGAAGAAAACAGATGTATTATATTTCTGCTCTTTGTTCTCTTATTTTTTTGCTCGCTGCTTATAACTGAATAAAAATAATGTTGGAAATAGGCTTCAGAAAGAGACCTCATAAAAGGTAGTAGAGTTGTGGAGTTCAGTGGGATTTTGTGGTTTGTTTGGACTGAACAGGCGGCAGGTCGGCCACATTTCCACTTGACTTTAAATGCTTGGCTTCCATTAAGTTGGCCCGATGTGTAAGGAACAAACAGCCAACACTGGTAATGGTTTCTGCCTGACTCGTTGACACTTTCACCTCCATCCACAGACACACAAACACACACACACACACACTCCTCACTGTTACTCTCTCTCTTTCATTTCCCAGGATATATATTTTTTTTCCCTGCTGCTGTTTTCTCTCCCCCTCCATCACCCCTCCTTTCGTTTCACATCAAACACTAATGTTTCCTTCAAATTCCTTTTCCTCTCTGTCTGCCAACTTTGAAATCACAGGAAATTACGCTAAGAATTGGCTGCACTGTTTCTTTTTTTTTTTCTTTCAACTCCATTCTACTTCCCAAACAGGCGCTTTTCTCCTGTGGTATGTCATCCCCAAGACACACTGTCCTCCTTCCTAAACTTCCTCCCCTTCCTTCCTTTCTTCCTTCATCCCTTCCCATTTTTCTTCTTCTACAGAAATGTTTGTTCTGGCGCCTGTCAATTCACGCACGCAGACACACACACACACGAACACAGTCTCTTACACATGCATGATGCCTCTCTTACCTTTTGTGACACGATCAAACTGTCCTTTCGTCACATGCATGCAATCACAGCATGATGCTAACTACCTGTAATGCAAGTTATAGGTGTTTTAGCTGCAGGCTGCAAGAATGTTTTTTTTCCAAACATTGATCGCTGTCTGTGCTTGCCTCCTGTGGCTGGATTAAGGAAAGGAGGCCATGAGCAGAGTGCCTAATTGGTAGTGAAATCACTGTCAGAGAGAGTGTGAGAGTGCTTGTGCGATCACGTCGACATGTGCACGGTGTGGGTACGCTGTATGTGCAGGCATGCGTGTAATAGTGAAAGTGTAGGAGAGCACGAGAGGGTTGCACACATAAAAGAAGAAAGCCTGAACAGGTAAACAAGGTCTCCCAGAAACAATGACTCAACCTGGACTGAAGGGTCACGTTTCGCCTCGGGGTTACACACACTGTGAGAGTGTTCACATGTACAGCAATAACGCTGCAGCTGTAAACAACAACATTAAAGCAAAAGAGCAGCAAAGGTGTTTACACCAAAGGTTTTTGTTACAGCTTTTAGCTTCCTTCCTATTTGCACAATCCTTTATGTTAACATGCAGCCAATGACTGCATCATAAGTGCATTCCTGCACATTTAAGGTGTCAACAATGACACAAAAATGATAAAACGTACTGAGTTAAGCCAGGCAGGCCCACTCCAAAAGATTAAAAAAAAAAGTCTCACCAGATGTTGAAAATACGAGACCCCACAAATGACGAAAATAACGACAGATTTTACAGTTTTGATCTTGTAGCATGTGTGAAAGAAGACAGCCAACACAGCACACCAACAGATTCCATTCACCAGCTACTTAAGTTCACACTCTAAACTGGAAATCTTGCAAAATCTCAACAAAACAACAACAGTGGACAATAGGATGGATGTTGTGCTAAAATGCCAGCTGTTCAGCTACCTGGTTGTGTAACCTAGTGTTGTGCCAGCTCACACTCAAAGTGAACTAGCTCAAAGTTCAATTCACACCAATTTAAATAAACGAGTTCATTTTCAAATTCCATTTTTGAAAATATTGAACTTAGTTCATAACCCAAACTAAGTATCCAAGTAGCTCATGTTCTTTTTTTGTTGTTGTTTTTTTTGCTACAAGTCTTTTTTTTCAGTATACCCATTCTTTAATCCCTATCTTTTAAGACAATTCCCAAAGCAAATAAATCACTGTATGCTACTAAACTGAAACAACATGCCATAAAGCAAGACAGTGCAAAATGGGTAAAACACAGTGTTTGGCATCTCTCAGCACCTCCCATCACCTCCTAACATCTCCCTTCCAAAGGTGAAATATCAAACTGAGGCTATGGGCCAGTTCCAAACTGGTCTCCTAAAACAGTTGGTTTCGGTGTCTTTTAAAATCTAAGTGAGCTCCTATTTCTCTGCCCCTCTTTGCCAAATGGTGCACTGGCAAAAACAGAGTTATAGCAACTTGTAAGTATGCTCAAAAGCACTGTTGCAGAAGCCAGTGCAGTCCAGCTGCATATGCTTGCGCCTGAGTGAGACATACATGCAGGAAGCAGTGCATCAGGATGTTTGAAGAGTGAGTTATTACCTTTAAGTGCACCAATGTAAATGAGCGTTCACACTAAATCATAAGTATTTTCTTCATTATTTTGACTTTAGACCCACACACTCAGAAAAAAATAGTTCCAATATACTATGCTAGTGCATTGTTCCTGTTCGTCTGCATTATCCAGTGAACTTTGTAAAGTTGTTACAGGCCTTTCTTTCAGCATAAAGAAGTTCCACTAGAAACTACTTATGGAGGGATAAAGATTTTCTTGTACAAAAGGACCACTCAGGATATGGATCTTGATCTCGAACTCTGTACAATATCAAGATGAAAAGAAAGAGCGAGTCACACTCAACAAATGTTTGTCTTAGGGGAAACAGTTGGTGTTTTAATAACCATATAGCGCAGTGGTGCTTGCAAGTCACATGTCTGCCTCAGAATCATTTATTTCAAAATCAAAGCAAGGCAGTTAACAAAGTGTTACTCATAAAATAAGAAGTGACCCTTTCATCATGAAACATAACTCCAGCAAAAATAAAAAAATATGCTGTGCAGGTGCTTGTTGGAACAAGTACATCCATCTCATTTATCCAAGCTCTCAGATGGATTAATTCTGCAAGCTCAGAGTGACTCTTATGTAAGGTTAAATGTGAGCCCTGCACACATCCTCTATGGATGAAATGTATGCATATGTGATTATGTGATATGAATGATTCAATTTTAAGCTGAATGTAATCACAATAATGAGCAGCAAACAAAGAGGACTAAAACACACCACAAACACACACACACAGGCAAATGGTCACTAAGTTCCAGGGAAATCACACAGACAGACATACATGCATATCATTGTTGACGTCACGTTGCCTGGCAACATCCCAGCATGCTTGGCTGTGACAAGCTGAGGTCTGAGCCCTGCAGCGCGATGCATCATGGGGGATGTGTGAGCCGCGTCTTACATCACCCACAATACCCCTCACTGATTCAGCCACAGATGAGATGGTGAGAATTTTTTCCTTTTGCAGCTGATCCTCGGACAGTTTTGCATCATCTTAGGTTGAAAAAATAGTAGGGCTAGAGCCGCTTATTTCTCCTCCTCCAGACACGACTGCAATCATGTCCATCTTTTCTGAAAATGTTGCATCTTTTGATATGCAATTAATAATCACTTTAAGACTTGATATTCGGTAAATTTTGCAGTACACATCTGGGGCGTTCATTTTTAGCCCTCTCTTTCCTCCTCCCTGATCAGACCCCTGACCGCTTTTCTGTAGGTGAGGCTCATTACACTCATCAGAGAGAGTGGAATTAAACCTCCTCCTCCGAACTCATTACTGTGAGCTAGATTTCACCGGCTGCAGATAGGCAATGCAGTGGTGCTGCTTTTAAAGCCAGAGCCAGATAATTAGAAACTTTAGAAGCGCATTTCCCATGGCTATAGCCAGAGTGAACGACTAATTCTATTTGAACTAATTACGTTCCATAGCGCTACGCTTGGGCTATGTAATACGCCCGAGGATTTCATCACAAAACAGTACCCTGGATGTATTTTTGAGTGTGTTAGTGACTGTGCATCATTATGCGTTTGCATTACTCTCTTTGCACAGACTGTCTTCACATTCTGCTCTCTCCCAATTGTGTGTGTTTTATACTGCAAAACCCCTGAGCGAGCTCAATGATGCTTGTTTGGGAGTGCGTAGACATCATCAAAATGCGTCAGATAGCACTTAGTCTCTTTTAGCGTGGGTAATGAAGTTTAAGAGGAAGTTTTCCTGTCAGGGCTGCAGAGCTGAGTGAGACTAGAAAGAAGGCACGAGATAATATCTGAAGTGGTAAAGTTGTAGTGGTGTAGCTTGAAATAATAATACTCAGTAGTTTCTTATTTTTGTTAATAGGTAGGTTGCTTAACTTCAGAGTTCAGTCTACAGCTTTTCAGTCACAGCTGTGGTTTGAGTTTAACACTCAGTAATTGTGTAAGGAGTTTACAAGACCAGTTAAATGATTACTATGATTGAAACCATCTTCATAAAACACTTTGAACCAACTTCATTGCAAATAAACATGCTATTTAGTTTTGAATTGCCAAAACACCATTACAATGTTAAATCTGATGAGAAAGAGCAACACTGGAGTGAAATAACAAACACATCTTACCAAGTCAGTCTGTGTTAAGGTTTCTGGTATAAGGATGAAGTTTAGGATTTCACCTCTTCCTGTTGACAATGTGGCAAACACATTTCAACATGAGGTTAGAAGAGATCATTTTCATTCTTAAATTTTTGGTTTTGGCTGTGTTTAACTAAAGGTACGACTCCTTACACCATTCTACAAACAGCATCCGTTACCGACACAAAGATATATTTTTAAAACAGGACAGGAAAAACTAAAGATTGCTTATTATGGGGGACCAGCCCATTACAAACAGAGGGAAAAAAAGACAAGAGGAGGAAACAAGCACAGACACTAGTGAGGGGTGTTTAAACACAAAGGGCTTTGTGAGAGAGACATCAGTGACATTAAAGTAAACAAATATTTAAAAACCACGAAGTGCTAAATGGTAAGCACAACCATTGTGTGCTAGCAGCATCCAGGCACTCCAGAGCTGATCTGGTCTAGTTAATGCTCGTGTTTACACTGGGGTGCTGAGATGCTCACTTCTATCTCAGACTTGTCTGTTAGCTCTACGAAAGATACCCTGAAGTCTTTTTTCAAAGGAGGAAGGAAGTCAGGAAGTCAAACACTGGCAAGGTACTTTCTGTTTGGTTTCATATTTAAACATCATGTATAAGATCCTGAAAGTAGATCATAGTAATGATGAGTATTAAAAAAAGCCATGTATCTGTGCTACATGTTGACCATAACAGGAAAACCGACCATTAACTTTGGCCCTGGGTAAGTAGATATTGTCTGTATTACACACTTTAAACTGTTAAATCTGAAACTTTATCATTATATGTATTCATTCTCAGAGGAGGCTCTTAAATCACAGAATGATTTCCACTTGAGCAGTAAATCACCACAAAACCACCAAAAAAGGGAAAGTAACCTGATGTTCCTGTATTGTTCTCTGAGTTGAGCTGCTCCAGGCTGTACTCCAGCCTTCTACGCTTCAAAGACACTCCCAGTGGGGCAGGGCACGGGCTATTTGATGGAGCAATACCATGGCACTGATGTAACGCTATGCACATGCTTGCTGTTTATGTTAGTAGCTACAGGAGTGGTCTTTCGAGCAGAAAGCACCACAGGAATTTAACCAAGAAGAGGACACTAAATTGGTGGTGCTGCTAGTTTTCCCTCTGTTCAGAATTCCAACAGAAAGACTGAGGGAGCCGTATACACGGCAACAGTATAGAGGCTTAAGAAGAGGTGAGCTGATCATCTGTAGTATATATAAAAACTTCCTCTCTAATTGCAGAAATAGTGCAATATGCCCATTTCGGTAGAAGTCAGTCAGTGGATTTGGCAGCATAAGAACGAAATGGGCGATTGCTGTTGTTGTTCGATTCGTGCGTGGCACAGTCAAGGTTTAATGTGCACCCCAAGCGGCAACCTCCGGTCTGAAAAAATGAGACAACATGGAAGTGCTCAAAAGCTGCTGTTCCTCCAGTGACCGCTTGAGGCTGGCTCCAGAAGCACCGGAGGTCACGTACAAGTGAACAGGAAAAAGGCCGTTTTCAGAGCAGAAATTAGCGTATTTAAAGCCTGGTACAAACTCTGTCTCTCGTCTGGATCGCTAATTTCGCATACGGCACACACTGTGAGGGGGGTGAATTTTTTTCTAACTCGGCCGTTTGGAAGATATTAGGATCGAGAGCTTACCCAATCAGAGCCACAGCTCAGATCACGTGACTAACGAGTGCCCAATAGCTGTGAGTTTGGGCACTCGTCACTCGTCCCATTTCCAATATGGCCGCGCCCGAGATGCAGTAACAGACGGGTGACGTCACAGAGACTACGTCCATGTTTTATACAGTCCATGGTGCACCCACAGAGCTGAGTGTGACGTCAGCATTTCACCCCATAACAACAGCTTTCTGTTTACATGGACACAGTGGAAACGCGTTTCAGAGAAAAAAAAAAAAAACACTCTCTGAGGTGTTTCCAAAAAAATTGGTCAGCTAAAACGCTTTTTCTGTGTAAATGGGAGGCTGAAACCCAACAATCATTTTGTTTCACCTTAAAACTGTTGTCATGTAAACGGGGCCTCAGTGTATACTCTATCCCTTACATATTGCTTGCTTACTTAAAATTGAAAATAGAACAAATTTAAATTCATTCCCAACAAGGCCCAAAATGATCTCTTATTAAAATAAGTGGATTTAACCTGACATTTGTGTGCTTCTCTCAGTTTACAGTGCGTTTTTTTTTTTTACTTAATTTCCAGGTGATGGCTCTCTGAAAGAAACCCCACCTCTTCATTAAGAAATGTTCAAATTGTGTATAAAAGATCCTGTCTTAAATATCACATGCAATTTTTTGTCTGCGCCCACGTGTCGGCACATTTTTCCCTTATTTTTAGTCAATGTAGGAAGTCTGTCTGTTGTCCATCTGTGTTTCCCTTCTTTCTCCATCTCCCTCTCTCTGCATTCCTTCTCTGTGTGGGAGCTTGCTTGCCCCAATGAAGTGTCCAAGTCCAGACCGACAGACCAGGGTTACTAAATATAGCGAGCAGTGACAGCAGGGGACACTCCCCCCTCTCTCTGGCTGTGCTGCTGTTTCATTACAATCTACACTGATGGAACGAGACTGTCATGAAAACACACACTCACACACACAGATCCACACACTATCTGCCAGAAATATGGGACACACATATCATCCATGCAAACACATGCATAGTAGTACAGACAGATTATTCTACACGCATCCTCTCTCTGTATCTCCCTCTTTCATACACACACATACACACACACACACACACACCCTTCCAGCCCAAATGGGATTTACTTAAGACTCAATAAAGCAGACAGAAGCACTATTGTCTCCAACACAGGCCTATTGTGTCGCACAGAGAGAGTGTGACGTGGGTCGGCTCTGCTGTGTCTATGTTTACTAAGCAGGGAGCATTCCACAACACACCAGCACACACAAATACACACACACACACACACATACAAGCATGGACAATCAAAAAGACATGTAAACAAATAAAATATGCACGCACACTTACAGAAGCAGAGTACACAGAATCACGCAAACAAGCACGCCATCAAAGAGGCATGTGGAATGAACATGCTATAATGCACATTTTAAAGCCTCACACACATACAGAGACACACACAGAAACACACACAGCATCAAACCCATCCAGCCCTGGTGGGAGTCTAAGGGGAGCTAAGTGATGAACAGGACTGACACCACCACATGCCAGGGTGTGAGATGTGCTGCCTGGTATTTTAGGCTGCATCTCGAATTGAACACGCCAAGCCTTCAGGGGAAAAAAATCGCTGGAGAATGTTCACAACGAGAAGCAAATGTCCTGTGGCGATATCACTTATAACAACAGCAACGGCATCTGGATCGGCTCCGCGGAGGGGGCTGACTCACTCATGAGTCACACGGAGCGAATGAAGATGCAGCATCCAGGGTTTGTTGACATACCTGCTGTTGAGGGTACTGCATTCCACCCATGCCCATTTGACCACGCCCCTGCATGCTCATTGGATATCTATGTGAAGCAGGGGATGTGTATGTCTGGCTTGGTGGGTAAGGCCCGCCTCCTGGCTGCTGTGGAGTGGAGTAGGGGTTGTTGGCCATGTTGTACAGCTGTGAACGCTTCATAGCCATGAAGTCCATGGAGGCCACCTGTGGAGGGAAAGAGGGATGATTAATATGTCATCAGAGGGGAGGTAGCTATGACTGTGGATCTACAGATTCTGTAATTTCAAGTCTATAATCCACTATTCTTTTCAGGCGCATTGAACCCTGCAATTTAAACAGGGCTAATGAGCTTCAGGCTGCCAATACATTTAAGCCCCGTTTACACAACAACGTTTCACCTGGAAGGCAAATAAGACTCAAAAAATCTGGAAACCCTGAGGGACTGAAAATGGTGTGGTATGCATGCCAGGCCTGTAGTTGGCGATATAACGACAATCATTTCGAGGCTGAGGAAGAGTTGGACCGGTCACAAGCGGCAACCTCCGGTCTGAAAAAATGAGAGAACACGGAAGTGCTCAAAAGCTGCTGTTCCTCCAGTGACCACTTGAGGCTGGCTCCAGAAGCACCGGAAGTCCTGTACAAGTGGACGGGAAGAAGGCCGTTTTCAGAGCAGAAATTAGCGTATTTAAAGCCTGGTACAAACTCTGTTTCCCGTCTGGATCGCTAATTTCGCTTACGGCACACACTGTGAGGGGGGTGAATTTTTTTCTAACTTGGCCGTTTGGAAGATATTAGGATCGAGAGCTTGCCCAATCAGAGCCACAGCTCAGATCACGTGACTAATGGGTGCCCAATAGCTGTGAGTTTGGGCACTCGTCACTCGTCCCAATTCCTGCCGTTTAGCTTCAAAACAGTGCTGCAGTAACAGACGGGTGACGTCACGGAGACAGCGTCCATGTTTTATACAGTCTATGGTCGATCATCTGGTGTGTGTATTGAATGCTTCTTCGCTTATTGCAGAAATGGTGCAAGAGATGAAACAGTAGTCTGCTACTGTTACTGTTATTGTTGATGTTGTGGTTTGTGTGGCCAATCCACAATCAAAGTAATGAGCACGCAAAAACACAGAGCGTGACATCAGCCTTTCTGCTGAAAGCTCCAGCTTGCTGTTTACACGGCAACAAAATGAAACGAAAGAATGAAAGACTATGACATGAACACCTGCAGCTTTCACACAAGTGCGGCCTATATATGTGCAACATTTTTTTCAACTTTTTAAATTTAGTGGCTGTGGCTTATCTTCAGGTGTGCGTGATAGTCCAGAAATAATGGCACTTCTCAGTACCACTTTTTTTTTTTAATGATGCAAAATGATCTAAAGCCTATGGAAGAGACAGTGTACTTAAGTTGTACTATAAAAACAAAGTTGTGAAACACAAAATAAGACATCATCATTGTTTCTGACCAGAAACTTTCTTGAGTCAACACAGTTTGCAGATGACAGAACCTGAAATGTGGGTGCCTTTGGTTTGATTTTGTGTCCGTGTGATTAAGACACAGATCTGGACTTGACTTGAACAATTATTGTATTGAAGTTAATGTTCCAGCAGTGTGCAAACCTTACATCAGAGTTTCCTCCTTTGCTAACATTTCATATTAATTCACAACTCTGCATTGTCAATGCTGAGAGGTGTTTTTATTACTTCAACTTGGCACCATCTGCCAAGTTGGAACCTGTGACAGAAGTCCACTTAGTGCACACACTCCAAACCACAGCCGCTGTTGATTCATTTTATAATTGCACAGCAAGTGAAAGCCTTAAATTAAAGTCTACACATCATAAATGAAGTACAAATGGTTTTAAGCCAGCAGAGATGTTTATGACATGTCTATCAGGAGCAAACTTTTAAGGCAGAGCGCCAAAATATAATGGTTTAATTAAAACCTAAAGCTTGTATCTCTACTTAAATGTCGGAAAGGGGTTTTAAAGTGTTGTAAATGTTGTTTAAAGTGGCGAGAGGCAATAGCAATAAAAACTCTATGGCCCTGTTCCCGCAACCACAGCCCAGCAGGGCCAATAATCACCGTGCAGCGCTCCCTCTCACTTTCTGTGTTGTTGCTTCAAGCAAACTGGTAGAAAAACTGATTATTACATCTGATTTTATGCTCCTCTGAATTCAAACAGAGAACAGGTTCGGGTTGAGAGTCTTGCAGGGATCCAAACTTTGCATTACAATTGTGACAAGGTGTTTCATTTTGCAAGTTTGATTCCCAGGAGGGAAGTCAGGGCAGTGGAGCAGTCACAGTACCTGCTCTGAAACCAAACCTTTAAAGCTCGCTTCTTGTGAACACAAAACAAAATCAAAGGAAAAGAAGGTGTCAAGGGCGATTTACTCCAGTGTAAGTATTTCAGGGCTGTTCTTTCAGAGGTTGTTCGGGGTCTCTGTGAGCCACTGGAAAATTCTGGTACAGTGCGTTGGGCTAATGCTAATCTGTCACCCGTAGAGGCGTGTTTGTCTGTCTGCCGGGCAGATAATGTGGACGTCTTCTATCTTCACTCTCTCCACTCATGCTCTCTCCCTTTTGTCTCCGCCGTGTAGGATCATGTGTGATTTATGACATTTTGTTCCTACTGTTTCTTACACACACTTTCACTCCCTCCCCTCCTCCTCCCTCTTCTCCTCTACCACTGGCTCCCTCTTCAGTTCCCTCTCTCCTTCCCAACTCAATATCACCTTGTCTCGTGTAGAGGAGAAATTGCCGCTGCCTCATATTGCTGGGCTAATATCGAGCAGACATGTCAGGGGATGGGAGCACTTTATTCAGCGGGTTACGTGCGTACGGTTACGGCGCTCCGACTTTAAAGTGGTTTTGTCTACTGAGGCATGTGCGTGGAGTAGTTTGGACTATTTCACAGAGTGTGCAGCAGAAAAAGAGAGAGAGAGAAGGTGTTCTGGTAAAGAAAGAGGAGGAGAGAGAGGTGGAGAAAGAAAGCCTGAGAGGGAACTATGAGTACTGTTGGGTGTCTAAAAGTCATTTCACAGCATGGAGGTGTAGGTGGGTGTACGTGAGGGGAGGGGGTTATCCTGCAAAGGTCTGCATCTCTAGAATTTCAAGAGTCTAATCCAACAGAGGAAAAAATACTTTTTTCCGCCAGTGTGTGTGTATTAATGGATGTTTCTATTCAGTTTCTGTGCTGTACTTGTTCCTTTGCCCTTATTCATGTATAAAACTTCTAATAAGTAAACCCTTATGTGCTGCAGAACAGGGGTGCGTCTGGACTTATCTCCCTGCCTGGGGTGCTGACTTATGTAGGGGTGGCACACAAGAATTAATATCACTAATTTAGCTGTATTTTATTGAAGAGACAGCTAAAGAGAGAAAGGGAATGTGAGGAGCAGGGAGTAGGGGGAGACTCGCGGTAAACGTCCATGACCATGAGTCAAACCAGTGCTTTAATGAAGACGCCTCTGTAAAAAAATTGTATGGATGATATTTTTGCTTGAGTGATACATCTTTGGAGAACTTTTGGTACAAAACCATCACCAACAAATTAGTAATCCAAACAATACATTAATCTAATTAATTAGAGGCGTTAATTAATCCCATCTCACTTGTATTGTTTTATTTGTAGACATACTGCATCAACCTATTTTTTGATGGTTAATTGTACTCCATTTTCAGCTTACAAGTGCTGCCTCCCAAAATTACCCACTTCAATGTGATCACTTTGCCCCATACCCCAAACCCCCTTTTTTTTGCTCCAGATTTCCATTTTCACCCCCCCACACACACATCAGCAGACTGAGTTATAAGTCACAAAAGCTACGTGTTCCCCAGAACAAATCCATTTTCACAAGCATGAAAAACACAAGAAGAGATTTGTTGTTTATGATGAAAAGCTTCAAAACAGTCGACGAACATGTGTTTCTGAAGGACATCTGCACTTAAGGCAAACTTAAAACAGCGACAGGAGCAGATTTACAGTGAAATGGAAAAGCTGCAACTTATCAGTGCAGAAAAGGTTTAGATGTTTGAACATATATGTTTATTTTGTGGACAGTATTTGATGGGCTAGTTCCTCTCCTCAGCACCCCTCTTATGAAACAAGTGTGTGAAGTATAACGCTACAATTAAAAGTTCCCAGAAAACAAATCCTGACTCTGTCAAAGCAATTAGCCACGAATGGTTTCCAGTTTTGGGGTGACACCAATCACATTTCATGAGAGGCCTACCCTGACCATGTATCTGGACCAACCCCTGCTGCAGACACTGAAGAGCACAAGCTATGGGGATCTAATATGAAATATTCAAGCACAGGACAAAACTGACATCTCATCTGACTAAATGATAGCCAGCATTAGAGTAAAGCACATTAGGGAGTAATTAAAGTTATGAACCATTGTGGAGTAAAATCTGTTTAAAACATTTTTTTATATACTGAAGTCATTTGTATTTTTGAAACCAAGATGGATGAACTTGATGTCCAAGGCGCAGAATTTGTTCCAGATTGGATCATGAAGAGAAAACCTTGACTCATTGTGTCATTTGTCTCTGTTTTGTGAGATGATAAAGGGCAGAGAAATGAAAGCGATCCAATGGTGTCATTCAGAGGGAAACTATAATAGATTTAGTCATTGTGTGTGTCTGAACTGAGCGATATACATAATTAAAGCAAATAAATATAAAAGAAGAGTAGAATACTTCTGTTCAAACTGGCTGTGTTCGTATGTTTTTAATCGAGCTGTGATAGTGTTTTGGAGAGCAGGACTGACCCTCTTCAGTGTTGGTACACACCACAAACTACACACACATGCTGAGACTCACACACAGTAGTATTAGAAATGAAAGGGGAACGCTCTCCGCTTTCTTGAAATCCAGGGCACTGTGCCACCCGTGATATGGGACACACACACCCCTCCTCTTCAGCTCCATCCAGTTCACCAATCCATCTCAAGAGGTCCTCCCTTTGCCAAAAATGCTGAGCGCAACACAAGTAAATCCCCTCACACGGCTGCCAAGTTCACACACACACACACACATGCTTGCAAAAAAATGTTAACTGCTGCACTTATGAGGGCACTGGACACAGAAAACAAGTAGAGAGTTTTAGGAGGAAAAAGTGGACTCTCAATTTCACACACATGCAGAGAAATGAGTGTTTGCAGAATCTTGCACTCTCTGTTGAACTCCCACTACTGCTCTCACATTTGGGAAAAAAATAAGAAATAAAACAACCTCAGTAACATTATACAGAGCTCTGTGGTACAGCCGTCCATCTTCCACACATGGCATTATCCACACCTGTCCACAGAGGGAAAAAAAAGTATCCTCCGCTTCCCCAAACGGAGCCTCATATCTGCTCTCATGACAAGTTCCACTAAATGAGATTTCAGCCCACTGCAGCCTTTTCCTCCAGATATGCCTACCATTTCCCTCACACCACCAGGCACAAAAAACGACAACAGTTCCTGACAAATTGAAACATTATTTTTTTCCCTCCCTTCGGAGAAATGGCTGTACTTAGGAAAAAAATTATGAATATGACACGAAGTGAATCGTGTTTGTGCCAGGAGGGACAGCAGATAAAAAACTAGAGGGAATACGCAGGAATGGTTTTTTATTTTCTTCAAATGTGTTTTTCACTTTTGTTCATCTGGGCATGCCATTCAATGGAGGAGGGGGAGGAGGCATGGGAGACAATAGTAATTCAACTGCTAAATTTAAAATTCAATTTATGAACTCCTCTCCAGCGTTCTGACTCTCGTGAGCCTTTTTTTTTTCCAAAACAAAGCCATTAAAAAGAGAACATGGGTGAAATTACTGCGGGGTGAAACCTGCTAAATTGCTTTTCTGAGCTCAACATTTTTATGTTGCAAAAATGATTTTACTCCTCGCTTTAATGTGCTAAGTTGTTAATCAGAAAGAGACAAAATGCTCCACACAAAAGGCTGGGATAGGTGGATTATGAGGCACACACTGGGATCAAACAAACATAAAACAATATTGGTAAATGGTTATTATTCCAATTTCATTTTGAAAGCAGGGAATTATTTTTAAAAATCTTCTGATTTATCACCCATTGTGAATGAATGTGTTTGAACATGCCTGACAAACACACACATACACACTGTTCCTGTGGCTACTTGCCACCCTTGTCCTTCACAGTAGATGACCAAATCATCACTTGTCTGCATCACCCCTTCATTTCAGTTATTTATTACCCACACACGTACACAGAGGAAACAGTGATGGACGCTCTGCAGCTGTGGGAACATTATAAGATTAGAGCTTCAACTCTACCTCGGTCAGTTTAGGGTGGAAATGTGTGAACTCAGGCAGTGACAATGAACCTGTTGATGATAACTCTCTCGATTAAAATACAGAATTCTTTAATGCACTACGATTAAAAGTACAGCAACAACTGTAATGAGCTGATTAATGGAAGGGTGGTGGTAGGGGTGCTTTACTCAGGTTTCCATCCCCCAAACAATAAGAGGAGGACAAAGAAGAAGCAGCAGTGGAGGAGAGAGTAAGGCAGCGTACATACAGTCAGGACAATCCATCAATCAATGTTAACGCCTACATCAGCAGAGTTAGCACCAGTCTTTGGTCATCACTGCTTGTTAAGGACAGGATGCTTTCACTTCAGATGAAGTTATAAAGTAACAACACAGGCCAACGAGGCGGCAGGGGTTCTGAGGAGTGGGGGACCTTAAAGAGACAGCAGCCAAATCAAAACATATCAGACAGGGGCTGAAAGAAGGGTTTTTTTGACACACTAGCCTGAGAAAAACATGGATTTTCTTTAAAATTAACATCATGTAACACCACTTCAAGGGTAACGAGGGGCAGTATAAAGGCTAACAAAGCACAATACTTCATCTTAATCTCACACTGATCTGTGTTTGCTGCCAATTTTATTTCCTTTTTCTATATTGAAACATTGCCAAGCTGTGCTACTGCTCAGACACAACATGTGTCCTGCATTTCAGCGTAACACAAAGAAAACAACTTGTTCAACTAAGAAGTACTCCTGATGTCTGCCAGTGATTGTGTGATTGTTTAGTTGTGTGGTTAAATAAATGCACACATTCCCAAAACAGTCACTTTTTCAGTTGGGTAGTTTCGGGGATTTTACTAAAAAAAATTGCTGACAATTTGTAGGGCAGACAGTCAGAAGAAGAAAGTTTTCAACTAATTGTAAGTTTCCCTTGTAGGGCTAATGGTTAAATCTTAACTTTGACCATGTTCAAGTAAATGGAGGCATGATAGTCCGTAAAGTTCACCAAGTAACATGTCTCTTTTCATTCTACCCTTGCCTTGTTGCAAAATTATTACAATTCTATTTGGCTACAATAAACATGAGGTGGAAATGTGAAACTGTGGAAGCCTCGGGTTTAACTAGAACCCTCAAAAAGCTCATAAGCCTTCACACCAACAAACAGTTGTTATAGAAAATGTTCTTCGGAGTGTATTTTACAGGATTTAATCTGATTTTTGGGGCGACAGTCACCAATCAAAGCTTGAACTCTGAAAGAGGAGCTCAGTAAACTATTGTTATCCTAAAAGAACTATTTCAGGTCTGCTGCCACTGTGAATGTGGGTCCTGCAACTCTTCATATTCAGTTTTGATACTCTGATAAACAGAAACAGCAAAAGTAATATTTTACTGTTATGTGTGCAACTTGTTTGCAGCCGCATGGTGGCTATTATTGCAATGTGAAGATAGTTTTGGATATCACCTTAAGGAGAAGCATCAAACCTGATTGTGTGTGAAAATTAGCCCCAAGATGCCTTTTCTCAGGTATTGATTATCTTCTTTTTCTTGGAGCTACCACTCCAGAATGCTGCCTGGATACCTGTGTAATGACACAGTTTTAGTCTGTGTGTATTTGTAAGGAGAAACAAATAAGGATAATTATTGTCAACGGATCCTGTTTATCCTCTGTGCCGCGTCTGTCTCTGGAGAATCAACACGCTGAAGCCAGAGTCGACTGGTCTGCTGGGATGATCAGCCTTGTCTTTTATGTTATTTATTTACACCAGGCAGCAGATGACTCTCAAATCCCTGTTCCACAGCAGGGCCCAACGATGCCTCGGCCCCAGAACAAAGCTTCAAGTTCCAGGCTGTGCATTTTGGGCCTACAATTTCACATTTAATGAAATAGAAAGGATGGAAAGAGAAAAGATAGGAGAGGCAGGGAGGGTAAGAGAAAGAGGAGAAGAGAGACTGCAGCAGTGGGCGAGTGCAGATCGAGTTCCATATTAATGTGTGCAAATTCCCCCGCTCCTGCTGACTAAGATTAGAAAAATTAATTTCATGGATGCAGAGACAATACTGATGTCATCAAGCGGAGAGGAGAGGAGCAGCGTGCTGTTAACTCCTCCCTGCCCGGCCTCCAGGAGGAATAGATTGCTGTTTAGCATCAGTTCATCACTTAATGTCACTGCCAAGAATCAAACAAGTTAACAAAACAACCACAGCAAAAACAACTCTTTCCATCCACTTAGACCATCCTGAAATGGCTTCACTCTGAAAAGTGTGTGATGGAGAAATTCTCACGTGACGGCTGCATCGCTAAGAGGACCAAATTCAGTGAATTATGTCTTAAAACACAATCTCATCCTGCATCACAGCACGCACGCCTTGTTAGTAAAAAGTCTCATAACGAATGACAGTGTGAAGAGTAGCAGTGGTCCGCGGGGAGCTTGGTAGAGCCAAATTGTCTTTTCCTCCTCCCAATATGCCTGGATGGCACAGGCAGCAAGGCATGAAGGCTGGCTAGCAGACAGAAGCATGAAATTATCCAAGGAGGGAGAGAGAGAGGTGCAGGGAGTGATAAAGGGCACAGAGAGGAACATATACAGTACATTCACAGTGTATGTTTGGCAGTGATGCTGTGAGAGGAGAAATAAAGGCGGACAGCAAGAAGCCAGATAAGAAAGCTGTTGTTATGCGGCCGATCGGCATGCTTTTGTGTTTGGCGCAATGCACATAATTGCTCTCTCTCCCGCGTCGTCCTCGGAGCTGGTGATCGCTCTGCCCTCTGCTTTTGACACCAATATTTACACCAAACACAAATACATGCTCACACACAAATCAGGGTGCTGGAAAACACACCCTCCCCTTGCCAATCCCTCCTCAGTGTGCAGAAGTAAAAAGTTGCCGAGCGTTCGGTTCGTCACGGCCAGCACAAAGACGTCATTAAGGGAGAGGAGGAGAGCGATGGAGGAGAAGAGGGAAAAGAGGGGAGGGAGGAGGGAGAGGCTGCTTCATCTGTCTCAAGTGAGATTGGGGTCGCAGGGTCACCAGAGCCCTTTCCTTCGCCAAGACTGAGAGCTAAAGAAGCGACAGGGACAGAAAGAAAAGGAGAAAACCTCAATGACAAAATGAGATGTGGCTGACATGTCTGTGACACGCTATTAGCGAATGAAAACAAATAAAATGCAGTTGTCTGCAAACAGTAGCGGAAACGTGTGGGGAAACAGGACTCACACATTCAGGACGCAGTTTTCTGAGATTGTTTTTCACTCTATTACAAGAAGAGCAGAAGAAATGATGCATATGCAGATTCTTCTTGGAGTAGAAACTTATTTTGTGTTGCTTTTCAAGTTTGCTTGAAGATCAGAATTCTTTTTTCCACCTCTTTTGTAATAGAGTCAGTGTATTCATGTGCTGAGCATGTGTTTTTAACTCATCTGACAAACTCTGCTACAAATCAGCACTGTTCCCTCTTGAAAAAGTTTCTCACTAGGGAAGGAAAATCTTGTAAAAAGCCTCTAGGTAAAACCTTGGTGTGGTACAACTATTGCTTTGAAACCAATGCAAATGAAACGCTTCCAGGAAATGGTGGATGTATCTCTCGCAGTGCTGCACAGAATCTGTTACTGATGTGGAGGAGGAAGTGCCTTGCTACATTCCCTGTCTTTTCTTGTCTTTGTCTCAGTCCTGCCGTGACACTGGAACAGCGGAGGGCCGCTCAAAAACCCCATTTCATCCAAGGGCCGGGCTGGAACGAGAGGAATGCGCTCCCCTCCAAGTTCCCGAGTCCGCGAACACCATGGAGATGTGCTGTTACACAACCAAATGAAAGTAAGGGAAAAAAAGGCAAGAGGGAGGAAAATAACAATAACTCCATCTGCCCCAAAGAGAAAGAACAGGCTATTTGAGTAAATATGCTGCCCTTTTGCTTCTCTCGTCTCCTGGAGCTGAAATGCCGGTATTAAAAATGCAGGCTAGATTCTTCCCTTATTCAAGGAAATCACCACCTTTGCTAATGGAATGGTATTGGAGAGGAACTGCGTTTTCCACAGCTCGGATAATTATGAACGAGGTCCCGTATCGCCGAGTGTGTTTATGAATTAGCAATGGTTATTCATGATATTGTGCTCAGAGTAGGGTGAAAATACATAAGTGAATACTAAGCGAGCAGACCAACAGAAACGATGCTAAAGGGTCCTGAGGGGGCTTTCTCTGCCATCCATTAGTCTCCCCTGTAAGGCAAAGCTTAACGAGCTCCTCAGGCTGGGAGGCTGGCCATTGAAAGAGGGAGCAGAGTAAATTATGAATGCAAGAGCTCCATTTAAAGCAAGACCACTAGACCCCCCTAAACGCACGCACGCACACACATGCACACAAACACACACACACACACACTGTTGATAACTTTTCTACAATTTTCCTCTTTGGTGCTGCTGAAATACAGGTGCACTTTTCCCAAATAAAACATACTTTATCAAGAAATTGGTGAAACTTAAATAAACTGCACAGTATCTATAAAAAGCATGTTTTCAAACTAGGTCACACCTGTGGTGCAGTTAAAGAGATTCATCGTTAAAAAAAAACGGATTTACATCTAGGCTGTTTGTTTTGGAGCACTGCCCAGTCCTCCTGGGTGAAACCTTCCATAATTCTCCCGCAGGCGATCCATCACTTAAATAAAAAAACACAAATAACAAACAGATATCCTGACCTTCCTTCCTCGGGCGGATATTAGATACTCATTAAAAGTCACCTGAAACAATTTGAACTAAATTGATTTCATTATAGGACTCGGCACGACACATGAGGCCCCAACGTCTGATAGCTCAGCGGGAAATTTACAAAGTTAATTAGAAAAAAATTGATTTCCATACAATTTTTCCCCTCCCCTCTACACTTTACATCCCTCTACCGTTACAACCTGACATGGAGAGGGGCTCGTTCAAGGACTGGCTGCAGGGGTGTTCAGTGTGGATACAAACAGAGAAGATTGAACATTGTAAGTGGAGACAGGAAAGATATTTCCAGCTTTCAGTGGTAATAGAATAGTGTAAGTGTGTGTTGTAATGACAGATTGTGTAATAGCATGTCAAGGTAGTAGCCCCCCACCTACCCTTCCTCCCAAAACCCCTACACACCAATATCTCTTAACCTCTTCACCCTTTGTATGAATAGACTCAAACACACTCTACCTCACCTTTTTTCTCCCCCCACACCTCTATACAGCAGTCACAGCAGCCGTGGCCTTAATTTTCTCCTGTAATGAATGTGTGCCTCCACTTCTCCACCCTGCTGTGAAGGCTTTCCCAGAAATAGGCTCCCCGACCTGGGTTAGGGGCCCTGGAAATTGGCTTCCCTCCTCCTCCTCACACAGCCCCTCCAGGTCACCCTTTGGGAGGCCCCAGGCTCTGTGAGCCCGGGCCAGGCCTCCCATCTCCAGGGCCCTGACTGGGAATCAATCACAGAGGCTGGCTGGGAACATGGGGTGGGGGAGCTGGGGTCGATCAATGAGAGGCTTGGGGCCTGTGGGAGCCCTGATGCATAGCCTGACTGTACATACACACACACACACACACACACACACACACACACACACACACACACACCTCTGACTCACACTTGACTTCACTATTCACATCTATTATTGTTCGGCTCCAGGGCAAGGTGCAGCTGCTGTGTCAGAGCATATGAAAAGCATATGACTTATAAAACAGTGATATTTCCAGTCAAAGGGCTTTCAATACTTCAAGACTTGATCTTTTTAATTCTCTCTTTATATTTAGTATCATTAAAGCTCCTGTGAGGAATTCTAAGTTTGTATAGGTTGTGACACCCCCTGTGGACATATGAGTCCCTCTTATCAGGTTTTAGCAATGTTTTCTGCCAAAAGAGATTTTGCCTTTATGAAAGTGATACAACTGTGTCACTTTTAGGGAAATGAAGCTGTTTTATATGCATGTATGTAATTAATTTAACAGACACCTACCCTCATCAGCAGCTTCAGACATGAAAAATAGCTCCACAAAAAAAATCAATCCTGACTCTGATGGTCTTGTTTCCTCTGTAGGTCATGGAGTGTCACAATTATTAATTTTAGTCTGTTTGGTATCAAGATAAAAACTCCCCACAGGAGCTTTAAAAAAGAAATGAAAGTCTGCTTTTGGAAACAGAGTAACTGTGTAATATATCTGAATCAGAGAAAGCTAATCTATATGTCCTATCTATACAGCCAGAATGAGCACCATGATTATGAGTTGTTCTCCACAGTGAACCTTGACCGACCTTTATGTTCAGGTTTTTATTAAAGGCCAGACATATTAAAGGGATGCACTTATTTCCCAGGAGAGGCGGCAGATCCATTGCTGCAACATGCAGACTTCACAATGTGTCTCATTCTGTGATACAAGATGTGTGTTGGAGTATTTACAGTATATAGTCAGCAACATGGCAATGTTTTCATAGTAGCCAGCGTACATATATGTGATCTTACAGAGTAGGGTGACCGGACCTGTCCTCCTTTTTGGTCGTAAAATTATGTCCAGAGAATTTTATAAAATTCCCCAAAATGTCTAGGTTTTTCTAAGCTTCCTCTACAGACCATTGATATTTATAATTACGTGCTGCAGTGAGCAACTGGCATTATTCTGATGCACTAACCTGTCAGGATGTTGAGTATGCAGGAAAACAAGCTCTGAATGTTTGCGCTGCGCTCTAAGATGGAAAATGCTGGAGTGGATATATGATAGTGCCCCACTTTTCATCATGTTTGTGACCAAAATGGTTTTTTTTGGCCCATACATAGCCAATTTATGAGATAAAAAGTCAAAAGTTTGAGATAGGAATTCAAAGTTATGAGACATAGAGATAAAATTTTGAGGAAAAATGTCAAAATCATGATAACACACGATTTCGAGATAAAAGTCAAAATTATGAGATAAAATAAATCATTAATTTGAGATTAAAAAGTCAAAATTGTGAGAAAAAAGTTGAAATTTTGGCTTTTTATCTGAATTAGTGCAAAATAAGAACTCTTATCAAAGCCAGTTTTTCATTATCTATATTTCTTATCAGGGGATATGGAGTTTTATACATTGTTCATGTTTACATTACAGGTATTTTTTTATTTCAGACAGAAAATGAGCATATGGGTTATGAATCTACTTCGTCGTCTCTGAGTTTCTTTGGATATTCTCTCCATGAGAATATTCTTTTTGGGTCTCAGAATGGTCACCCTACTACAGAGCATAGATGCAATTCCAGCATAACAGTGATGTTGATTTTCTACGTATGCAAGTGTGAGTGTATGGATGCCACAAACACACATTATTATATTAACTAACCGTAGCTGCACAGCATGCGTGTGAATGTCTGCCAGTATGAGTAAAACATGTGTATAAGTATCTTCTGTGTGTGTGTGTGTGTGTGTGAGTGTGTGATCAGTGCGTACCATCTGTGTCCAGATGTTGCGTAGAGAGCAGGCTGCGTGGACAGCCAGACAGTTGGCAGGCCTTCTGACAGGCCTGTGTTCCTTATTGATAGAGGGATCACAGAGACAGAGGAGTCAGGCATGCTCAGCTAGACCACAATATTGTCCTCTCTGCTGTTATTCATCCCAGTCAGCCAGGAGAAAATGGGATGTTCTGGGCCAAGTTTATAGCTGTCAGATCTGGGCCAAAGAGGAGTTGAATAGGTTTCAAACATTTGGAAAACAGCACAAGGAACGTTTGATTTGTCGTACAGATGCAGCCAGATGATTGTGCCAGCACTGAAGAATTTCATTGTATTTCAGTTCAGAAAAGGATTATAATACCTATGATAATGAAGCTGAACCTGAAGAGCACCATTAGGTTCTTTCTGGGTGAACGGCAGAAAAGGCCAACAGGTTGACAGAGCGGTTGGACTGGTTCTTGTGTGTTTGTGAAAATGAGTTGGAGTCACAGTGAAGTGTAACAGAAAACACTTGACTGACTGCAACCCCTATTTATATTTAATACTCTAAACCTCAATCTTAAAAGTGTCAAATAAAAAGCTATACATACTTGAATATAAAACATGGAAATAAAGCAGCTTCCCTCTACTTTTTTCAGATTCCACAAGAAGCATCTGTTGACTGCTTAGACTCTATTATTGCCTCACAGAACTGTCTCCCTGACCTCACACCCTGTACCATCTTTCTTCCCTGGCTCCTGCCAGAGTTATGGAGCAGCTCCGACGTTTATGGAGGGCAGACCCTTTTCCAGGAGCTTTGATCCACAGAGTTCTATAGCCTATAGTTTTGCAGGGGTCATCCAAGAGAAGCCATGTGGGCAGCAGTGTGTGTAAGTGAAAGCACATTGAGCTGCTCATTTTAAGCTGAGCCCCAGTGAAGAAGCTTGTACTAAACGGCCTCGGAGGATCTGAGGGGTCACAAGGTGCATGCTGGGTGTGGGCATGTGTCCCGACAGGCCACACTGCACCTACCTGTGCAGGTGTGAGTAAGCAAGGGATGCACAACAACATTTATGTCTGAAAGAAAAAAAAAAGTCCCGCAAAAATGAAAACAAGTCCCAGGAAAAAGTGGATCGGAGGCCAACCTAAAATTTCATCAGGCAATATTACGGCTTTCATATCTGTCATATCTCCTCCATCAAGCCCCTCCATCCCCTATACAAATTATTCATGCCACTAGCTAAATGTATTCATACCATTCTGTTTACTTTATTACTCCACTTTTATTCTGCTCTTTTCCCCACATTTGTTTACAAGAATAAAAGCCTACTCTGACAGAATTATCCCTCTGCACAACAAAAATAAATCACAGCGCTTGCACACACATCATTCACATTCAAAGAGCACAGCTAAATTATAGATGGCCCCTTTCTCCCCAAATATGCATTTCATTAGCATTTCCTTCGCCTGTTGTTTTTTTTTTTTTTTTTCCTTCTACACGCCTGTGTGCTCAACCTACTGATGTGTGTGTGTCTGTGCGTGTGTTTGACTGGAGAATGGGAACAGACTTGCAGCAAAGCAGGACGCGTCCCCTTTCCCAAGCCTAATTTAGGATTCAATTACAATACTCTTTAAAAAGCGTCGACTTCGCAATTAATTATTTTAAGATTAGCTTGACAGTAATGGGCCTCCCACTGACGCCAGCCAGCACAAGACTGGCCGCTTGCACCTTAGGACCACTTTCCCTATCTCTCTCCATATATATCCATATAGTATATAAACCTTTCTTCATCCCCTTCACTCTCTACCGCTACCCTTCACAGTCTTTGCACGCCTTCTCTCCATCTCTCTCTCCTGAGGAAAAAGGAGATAAATCTTTCCTCTCCTCACCTTCATTCATTTCCTTTGTCCTTTCTTTCTCCCCTCATTGCAGCTTTACACTTTGATTCCTCTCTTGTTTTTTTTTCCTTTTGTTATTTTCGTCGTGCTCTGATCTCCTTGGCGTTTCCCGTGCAATTGATATTTCTCACTACATAGGGCTGCTTTTACGAGCCACGAGGGCCTTCTCCCACGTCCTCCCGCGTCCCCAGGAAATGCTGACGGATGAGTGCCGCGACAACGCACGCACGCACAGAAACATTGCAAACTATGCACACATTCACATACACAACCGTCTGTCACCGCTGCTGCCAGGCGTAAGCGAAAAAAAAAAAAGAAAAAAAAAAACACGTCGTCCTCCTCCGCCTGCTTTGATTGGAGCCAAGCGAAGCATTTTTTCTCCCCCGCCGCTGCCTTTCCTCCCACCCTTCACCACTACCACTCCTCCACCCCATGCCATTCTTTTTTTCTTTCCTCGTTTCGGAAATGAATGTCATCATCCATCCCGCTTTTCTCTGCGCCGCAACTCCCCCCTGTCACCCCCGGGCAAACCTCAACCGAAGCCCCCGATTCTGTTTATTTAAATATTTGATATGTAAGCAGTCATAAAATAAATGTCAGAAGAGGGAAAGGGGAATGGATATGCTCTGTGTTGGGAAAGAGACCATTATGGGTAATGGTTTCTGATGTACGTAGCTGCCCCCACACTATAACCCCCCCCCAACCTTTACCATACAGACAAACCTGCACGCTATGAAGCCCAGACACATGAAGCAACAGGGGAATAGAAGGAGTGGGGACAGTACAGTCTGAATGTGTGTGTGTGTGTGCTACAAAGACAGGGATACAGCTACTACACACACACTGAGCAACACACTTGTTCTGCTAGCGATATGGAAAATAGGCCCTCCCATGCACAATTGACTTCTAATACATTGTATACTCCTCAAACCATCCATTTACCAGGCATTGCAATTTCAGGGACCCTGAAAGAAGCACTTTGCTAGCACTTTACAAAATACCTTAGAAAAATCTCCAGCGCCTACCAACGCTCTTTCTCACTAACTGCCAATTCTAGCATGTCTACTAAAGTGACAACACAGCCTTGCTCCCTCTCTGCTGTATTGAACATTGCTTTATCGACTTGCCAGGATGTTCATGTTGGACACAAGACCTACTGCTACCTGCTGTTAACACAGTTAAAAACGTAACGAACACGCAACCATCTCTTTCTGGATGTGTTCTCACGTTTGAGTTCCCACAGTTAGTGGCACCCAAAGGACGACATAGCTGTGACAATTTTGACGAAGACCTGATAGAAACGGGAGGTAGGTGGGGTGAATAAATCAAGTACAGCTGCTGAAAAGGAGAAAAAGAGGGAGAGGAAGAAAGTCTCACAGTGAACAACCTTGAACCTCTCCTTGATAGAGGTGTTAAAATACTGCCAATCAGCACAAAAAAAATCCCTCAATTAAGGACCAAAATCATCACAAAATGTTCATTAGTGCTGATGGTATATTGGCTTGGCATTTCAGGGCCTTTTATGCTCAGACCTTTTGCCTAACGAGCTCCCAGGCCACTGCTAAGGGCTGCAGGGGTAGTGGTGGTGGGGAGGTGTGTGTGTGTGTGTGTGTGTGTGACATCACTCCAGGGGTTAAAGGTCAAAGTGAGGTGTTGCCACTAGTTAACGATAGTTTCCTGAAAACACTCAGATGAGCCTGTATTCCCTTGTGACTTTCCCATCTTTGTCAATATTTTCAAAGATGCAGAACAACAGGCTCCGATGTACAGCTGGCAATTCCTAAACACACAAGTATGACATCTTCTTTTTCACCTTAAGCCTCATAATTATACAAACATCAAAATTCTCTTTAGTCAAAACACACTGATAGTATTAACTAGTTGGACAGTGCATCTCCATCACCTCGTATCACTCAAAAGTGAAGCCAAAATACCCTAACTTGGTGGGTGCTGACTGTAGACAGCAGAAAAACATGGCGCCTCAGCAACAGTTCCTGATGCAGAGTAATGAAGCTGATTGTTGGCAGCGTCTGTATAAGAAACGATATAAGCTTTGAGCCTCCTTATGAACAGCTGTAGGACACCGATCAGTGACATGAGCTGAGCTGTGCTTTTGATTGGACAAATTTGTGATCTTAATGTCTTCTGAAACTCTGAGTGAGGGAACTGCTCCTGAACAGCTGATTTAGTGCTGATACTAAAATTAACGATTCAGACCCAAGTCACTTTGAACCAGCCTCAAGCTGATACTCACTGAACTACAGCTTTTAGCACTTCCGCATAGACGTCAATTTTTTAATCCAGATGTTGCCCTTTGTTGCTGACATATTGTGTATTTGGAACCAACATACATTAAGATCTCTAGCTGGGTTTCCATTACAGTTTTTCGCAAAATAAAAGCGATGTCCCTAAAATTTCGACAAAGTATATTTGCGCTTTGAACGTGTTTCCATTGAAGGTTGTTCAAGGCAGGAGTGCTGTAACTCTCGTCATATATCATCCCGCGAGATTTCACTGCTGGAAGATGGACACTAGAAGATCAGTTTCTATCTCCTTATAACACTCTGCATTCCTCTGTTGTGTTTTCGTTATGTTTTTCTCGAAAATAATTGCGAGAAAAATCTCTGTCTCCTCCTCTATCCAAACGTAGCGCGCCATGTTTACTCACAGAGAAGTGACCATGTGACCAGGTACGTCTTGTCCTGTGACGTATAATTGCGGAAAAAGTGTTTCCGTTGCACTTTTGCGATATATTTGAACGTCGAAACGTCTGAAAAACCCCCTCATGAAAGCGTAAAAACTTTTTAGCGACAGTGCTTTTTGAAAATTCAGGTGTTTCCATTACCAGTGTTTTATTACGCTATTTAAATCTTGTGCATATCCAAGGGTAATGGAAACGCACCTAATGATAAAACAGTTAACAGATTTTTTTGATAAAGGCAAGACTTATCGATTATTGCATAACCATTGGTGAGAATTGCTCTGAAACTAAATAAAAGTTTTAAAGAAGCAAGGCCCTCACAAATACGGAAAGTTTAATGATTAGTATGCTTTCTTCATTGTTCTTGCTCTATTCTGGTAGTATGGTGCATAAAACATTACAGGGGAAGCATTTATCAAAAGACCTGTTATATAGTTTTCAGCACTCATTTTATGTTCTTTCTGATCACACGCAGGTAGACTTTGTGACCCATACTACAGCAAGCCAGTATAAGGAGAACTAGATCTTTGGGCTTCACTTTTGGGGACCTGTCATGTCCACCTCCTCAAAGTCTCTAATTTACACAGACGTCAACAAAACTTTTTTCTACCAATAACGACACATTATTAGATACACTTATACCTCTAACTAGTACACAAAAATTCTGTGCACTTAAAATTCCTGATATGCACTTTCATCAGGCACATATATACCAAAAAGTGGTCAACACACACGGCCCACTGCCCCCCTTTGCCCCCTCCAGAGCTGGGTCAGGGTGCCCTCCAGAGCGCCTCGCCCTCTCTGCTGTTAATTACCACTAATTGGCCCCGCTCGTTTTTTTTCCTCTGCTATAATGGAACCATTCATCTTTACTACTTAATGAGTAGGCACTGTAGTCACTAGCCAAGGTCACCCACAACTAGCATCTAAAAGACAGAGAGACAGAGACTCAGGAACAACTGTGAGGGGGAAAAGCATGGAGGAAAAACAGTATAAATTGATGTGCATGTTTTTGTTTAAGTTTAAAAACACAGAGAAGAGAATGTGAATTAGCTCAAGTTTCCACACATGACTCTGCTTTTTGGAATGTGGCCAATGTGGAAAAAAAAAAAAAAAAAAAAAAGTTGAGAAATGTCTGGGAGCTGTACAAGCCTGCAGTGTCCAACGCAAACCACATCACACACAGGGAATTTCCAAAGACAGACTAATTAAAATACCCGTTATGCGAGTGAAAACAATGAATAGATAAAAACAACACTTTAAGCGAACACTCACACAGTCAAACTGAGACGTAAATATAAAAACATACTTTTTAGAAAGCTGTGAGAGCCTCTTCTCAGGCTTATGCACACATAATTATCAAAACAATCATTCCAACAGTCAGCACAGACTCCAGCCCCAGCGGGTGAGAGGCCAACATGTTAGCCGCTCTGACTACCATAAAACACCCAATTAACACTGAATGCTTTATAAATTCGTCCAGTTGTTGCTTTGTATTCATCTTTCCAAAGTCTCATAAAAAGGTTATGAATTTCTTGAACAAATACCCAGCACCAATTAAGAAAATGCAGATTTTAAGTAAAATGGTGGCTATTTTAATCATAACAGACTGTTTCTCATCCAAACACAGCAGAATTCAGCCCTATCTTCTTGCCAGGTAGAGATAAAACTCCAGAAGAACCAGTGCTCAGTGACGTCTCTTCCCACTGCATTATTTGAAGACTTCCCAGCAGACAGCACACATTTGAAACATGCACCCAGCGGCTGCAGGTCAGACACAACAACAGCATCCTCACATAACTGTGAGCAGTGTAAGCTGTCCGTCTTTGCCTCAGGTGCAGCAGAGGAATGCTTCCCGCTCAGGCATCATAATTTGTCCCGCCAAAATCTGACAACCGGCTATTTTCTTTGGTTATTTTCTTCTTTTTTTCTTCGCTCAGAGTAGTGCCATTGTGGTGCAGTTCTTCCGTTCAGTCTCGTGCAGCGTAGCAGAAGGAGCAGTCATGTGCTCCTGCCGCGCTGTGGCGATCAGCCCGGCACGCCAATGTTTGTAAATGGGACACTTGTCTATGGATTATGGTAATGTGGTATTCCACACTCCCCTCTGGCATGTGTCTGACATTACAGTAACCTTTGCATGTTTAGCCAACAGTAACTATGGATGTTCATTGAGTAGAGAGAAGCACACACGCTCATGCAGTTATGCAAACACACACACACAGAGGTAGTTGTAGCACATAGAAAAAAACATCATAAGCAGCGTCATACCCTTTAGTTAGGGTGACCCAACGTCCTCTTTGCCCGAGCATGTCCTTCTATTTGGTGGTAAAATTATGTCCAGGGGATCTTCTAAAATTCCTGCATGTTTCCAGATTTTCTCAGCTTCTAAAGACCATTTGTAACAAAGCGCTGCACTGAGCTACCAACATTGTTCTGATGCACCAACCTGTCAAGATGTTAAGTACACAAGAAAACATGGTCTGAGTACTTGTTTTGTGTTCTCAGACAGAAAATGCTGAAGTGAAAATGCACATTTTGCAGGCAAGTTGTTCATATATAGTGGTATCCCTCTTTTCCTTGGGGTTGTGACTGATGTTGAAAATTGCTTTATTGGCCCATGTAAAGTAAACATTTTGAGATAAAAGGTTAAAACTTTGAGTCACAAAAGTTTGAATTTTGAGATAAAAGGCAGATATAAGAGAAAATATTTTGAGATAGTCAAGTCAAAAGCCTGTAACAAGTTTAAATTTTGAGATAAATAGTCGAAATATTGGGATAATAGGTCAAAGTTATGAGATAAAAAGTCATTATTTTGAGATATTACTGTCAAAACTTGAGGTAAAGGTCAAAATTGCGAGATGAGTCTAAACTTTGAGATTGTCAAAATTTTGCCTTTTAATCTAAATATTTTTACTTTAACAGGCAAAAAGAAATATCAACAAAGCTATTTTTGTACTTTTAACTTGTGGAAATCAGCTTCTATATATTATTTATGCTCACATTACAGATGATGTTCACTACAAACAGAAAAGGAGTGTTTAAAATAAATGTATGGGTTATGGAGCTACTCTGTCATCTTTGAGGAGCTTTTGGGTATCTTTGGGTATTGTTTTCAAGAGGCCAGGTAAAAGGTCCTCTTTTTAGGTTTCTAAAATATGGTCACTCTACCTTTGACAGCATTAAAATTTTCAGAACTTAGACATTTTAACTTAAAAACAAGCCCCATATCATTTCCAATTCATCCAGTTTGTGTTCAAGTTGGTAGATAAAATGCAGCTCTATGTCAGGTAAGGTCTGTGTCCATATGTTATGAAGGGAAAAGTGAGAATTTCAAAGAAAGTAATCTATACACCACACCTACAGCAACACTTTACTATTACATTTTTAACATATGATCACTTCTTTATATTATGTCCCTCCAGAACAGTGCCAAATTTCCATGTGTGTGTGTGTGTGTGTGTGTTTGTATGCGTGTTAACTATGCCTTTGGACTAGGATGTGGTGTGAAGTTTCTTCCTAAATTGCTGGGACAAAAGTGATCTAAATTGAGTAGTGTTCAGCCAGGAGTGACCACCAGTGTCCTGTTGTGATCAGAGTCTTACGCAAACACACACATTTATATACATACACATACACACACATACACACACTGAGTGCTGTTGGATGTGAGAGAAAAAGATAGATGAGAACTACATGTTGTGCCTGGGACAGCTCACAATTGACCTGTAACACCCACACACATGTATACTTCAGAGTGTGTCTGTGGGTGTGACAAAGAAATAAAGTGGAACTCAGAGAGAAGCAGAAATGATGCAAAGAAACCGACACAACTCATCAGCAGAGGCCCGTTGCGTCGTCCGTGTCCCATCGTTTTTCTATTTTTGTCTCTCTGTGTTTCACAGACGACAGGCAGCGCCCGGCTGGTGCTGTTTGGTTGTATTTTCTTTTTTTTTTTTCTATGTGTCTGAGCTAAATGGTCCCACCGTGCCAGCGCTGATTAGGATCAAGTCAAACCAAACAGCGCGACGTGTGACTGGAGAGCGCAGTCTACGTCTCCAAACAGAGAGGATAGCAGATGCTTTCATGTGTAAAGTGATGGATGACGGAGATGATGCTGATGATGATGATTCTTTTACAGGCTGATAAAAAAGTGGTAAAGACGGTGGAAACTGGAAATGTATATGATGACGCAGATACTGAACAGATCGTACACAGGCTGCATTGTGAGCAAACATTTACATTTTAGGAATAATGTAGTTGGTTAGACAGTAATATTCCTGAACAACACTGCAAAACAGAATCAGAGGGAAAACAGCCTAAACCACCCTCAAAGACTTCAACACCACTCCATTAATATTACATCTTATTTGACAATTAACTACGAGTGGATAATAAATTAGATTCTAAACAGATTTTTTTTTTTTTTGAGCAAATGGCACTCATGTTTGTGTTTTCTAAGTGGAACCTAAAAGACATGAGTATGACTAGAAAGCATTGATAGCTTTGCATGAAAATCACTCTTTAAACTAAGTCTCATATCTACCTTTAACAAACTTTTGCTGAGTCAGGAACCACATTAACCTAAACAATAGTGAGACATGATGAGCTGAAAAAGCTGGGCATATTTTTACAGTGTGTGGATTAAAAATGCCATGCTGACTCTTTGAATTTGCTTTAATTTGTTCATTTCAACAGACTGACCTGATTTCTCTCTCATTTCCTCCTCTTTTGTCCAGAGACGCAGGGCTATAAGCGGGACAATACTTCAGCAGTAGCCCACAGATCTGTTCAGTATAGTGTATAAATATTCGATAGGATGTGCCGGCTGTCTAAATACCTCTGAACTGACTGCAGGTCCCATGGGAGACTGAGCTAGCTACTGAGAGCCAGGGACATGAGGCAGATAAAAGAGGAGAGAGTGTATTTATGGAAAAAACACAGGATGAATAAAAGCAGAAAGTGAAAGTGAAATGTATGGTACGAGGGACCATCTGTTTGGTAAGTATACAGTTAACTGCTGAACAGCACAGCACTTGGAGGGAAAGAAATGAAAAGGAGAAAAATGATACAAAAAGGATGAGCAAAGAACACAAAGATGGACACAAAGAAAATAGAAGAAAAGTAAAAGAGAGGAAAATTTGAAAAGACAACACAAAAGAAAAGAAAGAAAAAACACAAGAAAAGAAAATAAAAGACAGCAATAAAAAAGAAGCAAAAAAAAGAGAAAAAAAAGAAAAGAAAATCCCCCCTCCTCAGGGATCAGGGAAAGGAGGGGGGTCTTTCCATTCAGCCGCTCCACGTGGCTAATTACCATATGTGAAGGTCAGGGTGGTGGCGGTGGAAGGCTGGTGAAGGGGAGGTGTGGGGTGCCACCACAGCACCCACTGCCTTGAGACCTGGCACCCTGCCAGCTACACACAAACACAGACGCACACCACTGAGGGAAGGAAACCTAATATATTTACGTGTGTGTGTGTGTGTGTGTGTGTGTGTGTGTGTGTGTAGCCAATGACTCGTAAATACTTCTTTTTCCTCGCATCGTTCACAGAGCTGAAGCAGGGTGAGATCCAGAGGGAGAGGATTTTAACTATGCTGACATTTGCCAGAGTTCAGATACTGATTCTCTCTCTGTGAGTCTCTCTCTCCCTCTTTCTCGGTCTCTGTGAACTCGGCCGGGCCCATTCCTCAGAAGTCAGCAGCCCTCCATGTGACTCACTTCAAATATCGCCTACATTTCTACATCTCTGGCTCTTCTATACTCCCTCTGTCTCTGTTTGTGCAGAGGGGGGATGGAGACTAAGTCTCAGTGCGAGCTGGTTTTTGCATATCATGACCTACTGAATCAGAAAATACAGATTAAAACAAAGAAATAAAATTAAATAACGCAGCCCGCTAATACACCTAAAAGCTGAGGAAAGAACACTTCCTTATATTGAAGGGTAAAAAGGCAGTCGTTTCCAATCTGAAAGAGTTTGATGGAAAAATAAAGACTAACACTAAAGATCTGCTGAGACTTCTACAAAAACATCTTTGTCATATTCGCCAATGAAAAAGTAATGACCACACAATCATAACAAAACTGCAGAGCTTCTTTTTGTTTTGCGTTTATACCAGAAACACTGAAATCAAAAGTAAGAATAAAAGGAAACTATTCATCAACTATCCTGACAATGAATTGACTTTTGGGGCATCTTTTGAGCAAAAATGTTAAATATTTGCTGGTTCCAACTTTAAATGAGAAATTTCTGCTCTTTGTGATTTAGCACACGTCTATTGAAGAGTTTTTGTGATTTGGAGTGCTGGCTTTGCTAAGAAAAAAATTTCAACTGAATTCTCTTCAGGCTCTCGGAAAATGCAAGGAACTTTCTTTCATTAATCCTGAATGATGAAACAAATTAACCGATTTACAGAGGAAATAATCAGAAGATTAATTAAATAATACTGAAATTGTTTGTTATTTGCAGCCTTGGTGTTCAGATTGTAAAGCTTTTTGGGGTTTTTTTTTTTCACAGAAACAATGACAGGCTTGTTTCGTTTTTCATTCAACTCAGCTAATAAAAAAGAACAGCTTCTGTTTGTCAGATAACTTTGCTGGAATGGAACTATCACTATAGGCGTCATGAGGCTGCCCTCGACACACACAAAACAGTATACAAGTCTTTGGGTTGCATTTAAGTTAATCTGCCTCTGTCATAAACACTACGATTCCCAGCATGCAACAGAACTGCTTACTATTTCAAACCTGGTCATCATACATTTGGGGCTCTGTTTCTCATACAGAAGGCATGAGATTGAAAACTGAATTTCAGCATGATTATCAAATCAAATCCAAAAAGCTTCAGACTTCCCCGTCCACATGGAGAAGCTAAATTCTCCCCAACGCACAATTAACTTTCTTCCCCAAAACTGCTTTGGTTTTGATTTCTATGCTCCCTCCTGACACCGGCTGTTCGGATAAGACGGAGCTGGAAAACAGCTGACACCAAATCAGCGCTGCTCGCAGTAATTAAATCCTTTCTTCGGGGCATTTACACATCAACCTTTGACTCCAGGGGATGTTGTGGGCCATGGAGGAAAACTACAATTATTTTATAAGCTAGCTAATAATACATGAGCTTATGTCCAGTGATGCAAATGGACAATTTTATTGTTTTTCTTTTATTTTTTTATTGGCATAATTTTTAAAAATCAGAATTAATTGCTGTTTTGTGGAAACCGCATGCAGACCAGGGATAACCCCGGTCTGCCAATTACCAAAGCAGGCTCTGTGTTTCATCCAAGAAGATGAAAAACGCTGCACGGGGCCCTTATCGGACGCAACAGAGCAAATTAAAATTTCACTCTGGTGTTGCTAATCAGCGCAGCGCTGGCTGGCCAAGACAGAGATGTAAACAAAACAACATAAACAAACGACTGATGGGAGGGGGCAGAGAGCGAGAAATGGAGGGAGAGGGAGACATTGGCACAGGGAAGGGGCATGAGGTTGGACTGCTTAGTGCTGACGAAGGGACTTTATCCCTCTCTTGTATGTATCTACATACACACACACACACACACACACACACACACACACACACACACACACACACACACACACATACACAGCAAAACAGAAAGACAGAGAGAAAGAAACACTCAAGGACACAGACAATACAAACACACCCTAGAATAAAGAATAATTCTCAAACACACACACACACACACACACACATACATACACACCTGCACGCCCATTTTCTGACCAGACCCCATGGGTTGTCCGTCCGATGCAGAACATGAACCATAAATTAAATTCCAGCAGCCACAGTCAAGCCCATCACTATGCACAAGGCTCCCTGAGATAGCCGCATAATACAATGTGACATTGATGCATTGCTCCTATTATAAAGTCTTTGTTCGTATCACACTAATAATTCATAAGAGAGAAATGTAAACAGTATGCACTGGAGAGCACTGCGAGCAGGAATCATTTCAAGGTAAGCACATTACCAAGGATGGGACTGAGACTGCTCTTTGATATGTAGAAATACCAAGCTTTGATTTAAATTGTAAAAATAAAACAAAGCATAACAGGGAGCATAATGGTGATAAATTAGTGGAAACAGCAGATATCCATTCATTCTCGTTTTATTAGGTCAAATTTTAAATGAGTCTCAGCTGTAATTATCTGAGCAACAACACTGTTCCCAACTTTCCAGGCCCTCATTATTATCTATACTAATGACTTTTATTGTTCTGTGTGCGTGCTGTGTGTGTTCTGATTAGTGGATAACATACAGATCTTTGTTACACATGAGTTTATACTGAGATGCTGTTTCATTCAGGATGCAAGCCTAACTTAGAATTTATGAAGGCACATATGCTGCCACTGCTTTAGGTAAACATTGCATATAAGCAAGGAAACACAAAGCAGGAGCAGTGAGAATTTGAAGCAGCCAAACATTCAAGTCACAAAGTGAATGTTGATTATTCTTGTTTTTCCTCAATCCAAGAGGTTGCAGTAATTCAAAAACTAGGACAATGCCATTTTTGATGACTTAACACACCTTTTTGAATAACCTATCTCATGTAAACACATATGCACACACTGCTTTTATTCTGGTGAGTGGCCAAACAAGTGAGTGTGGTGGTGGTGGGTTGGGGGGGCCAGCGGTGTAAATGAGGTGCACTCGTTTCGCTCACAGTGTGCTCCTGAAGAGAGGCAGTGGGGAGGGAAATTGAATTTGAAAGAGGGGAAACTGTGCCAACAGGTGACAGAGGCGTGCTCCGACCAAACGCACTCTGAAGTGAAGCGCAGTCATATCACGGGGCCAATTTGGAGGCAGTATTATGCACTACACCGCTCGCCTTTCTCACACAGCCTGTCAGTGCACAGGAGAGCAGTGCTGCCGCTCCAATATGAATTAAACATAGGGCTTTTGTAGCGTGAATATACTGCTGCTGAAATGTTGATACAGTCGGGAAAAAACATAGCAGCATATGCCCTCAGTGCAAAAGTCCAAAAAGCTGAGTAAAAGATGTTTGCACCACAAAATGTGAGTGTTAGTGAGAGGAACGGTTGTGCAAATGATCTGCACTAAAAATCAGACTATGAGTATAATGCAGATCAAATTACTATGCTAGACTGGTGTGCTATCAAAGGTGTTAAACACATATAATCTTACAACCCAATCTTCACATTATCACATATTATAACAGCCGTTAAGAGTGAGATGTCTTTAGGTTTCTGTTGACCATGGTTTCAGTGAATAATTTGATAGAATCGATACCACAGCAAAGCCTCCCACGCTAAAACATTTACTTCATTTCCCCAGCACCCGATGCAAATTGCTTTTGATTGAAACAATGTAGGCTAATGAAGTGCTTTTGTTTTCCAACAGGCAGACAGTATAAGCTACGCTTAACCACCTTGCCCTCCAGTTGTCCAGATGTGCCATCCATCAGTGCGGATAATTCACTGCATAGAAAACAAACAGAACAAAAGCTCATCTGAAAAAGTGTGTTGTTGTTCTAGGGCAGTTTTCTGCACTTATAGATACACCTTCATTAATCTGGATGTGTGCACTCTGTTGGCACATCAGTGTCTCAGGTCAGGGTGCAAGAACTCACAGAGATCCTTGACCGCATTCCATAAAACAGATATGAAGACTTAACTGGCCCTGTTACCACTGAGGTGACCTCAAGCAAGGCATTCAATATCCAGCTGCAAAGGTCACAGCTCAACAGTTCGATCTGTAAAAATGTATAAGCTAATAGTTTTTCACTGAGAGTTTTTCTTTAATTCTGAACATTAATCCATAAAGCTTCAAAAACGTTTCAGATAAATGGGTTTGACAGTTTCTTTAAATGTGGTTGAAAATTACAAATTTATGTAGAGAAAAAACTCTTAAAACCACTACCATCCAACAATAAATTCAAAAGCACAATTTCCCTTGCATGAAATAATGTTTTCTTTTTTCCTTTTGTGAGTTATTTCAATGCTGCAGTGTTTTTGAATTTCTGTTCCATTTTAGAAATTCTGAGAATAATTATCAGAAGCTGTTCAGCCTTTATAAAACTTCAATTATCAAGTTGGACGGCCTCCAAATGTGGAGAATTCCCATAAGACCTGAAAGCAGCATCACTCCATCCCTGCAAGAATTTCTTTCTTTTTCTTTTTTTTCTTTTGCGTGCAGTCTGCCCAGCGGGGCCACGGGGAGCCAATCAGATGGCAGACTGGGTGTCAACTGTGAGCCGAGAGAACGGAGAGCTTTGAGCCAGTTTACCTCCACTATTCAAATTCTGACAGGAGCAGCATGAGAGCGAAGCAGGCGCACAGAGGCGCACAGAGGCGCACAGAGGCGCTCCGGCTTAACGCAGAAAGCGCAGAGACTGACAGACAGACAGACGGGCTTCAGACCGCCGACCGTCGGTGATGGTCCTCATAATTAGTTCCACAAAAAAGAACAATAAACGATCCAGGAAACGCCGTTTATTTATTGTCTTATCTTAAAAGATTGTTCTACTTTATTCGTCGTGCGCCTCGAACACTACTCGTCCTTTAAACTGGGCGTTTCGCAACGTGTCTGACACCACGTCGACAGAGAGATGAACACGGTCAGCTTAGATTTCCTCTTTTAATCCACAGAAGAAAAAAAGGTCTCCAAAAGGGATTTAAATCCATGAAAAAAGAAAAGCACTCCCCTTTTTTACTCTATTTATCACTGCTACGTTAGTAGTACCGTAAATAGGGGAAAACAAACTATTGGAAACGACCCATATTTTGTCTCTTTTCTCTCAGGTTTAAGCTCAGGTAGAGCTGTGAGTACAAAGTTTGCCCAAGTTAGTATTATGTGTGAATCAAATACCTGTTTCTAAACAAAATAAAGAAAAAAACATAGGAAGCAAAAGCTACATCCATGCCATTTTTCCTCAAAATGCACAAAATTCATCTCTCTTCCGAACGCCGTGGCTCCAGTCAGAGACACACAGTCCGTGTTTCTTGTGAAGACACAAACATAAACACATACACACAGCACCCACCCTGATTATGGGTGACAGATCAGCTTGGCGTGACAAAGTTCAGTGATGCACACCAGAGCGGCTCACTGAAAAGTTTCCATAAACTCACCTGTGACCTGCCGAGGCCTTGCCCTCCATTCCCCGGACTCATAGAGTGAGGATGGCTCCTCTGCTGCCCTCCCCAGCCGTGCGCCGCGCTGCCTCCGTACTGGGGCCCCACGTCTTTTCCCAGGCCCATGCCGGCTTGCTGCTGCGCCGTGGAGCCGCTGTAGTCTTGATAAGCACCGCCGTAACCCCGCATCATGGGGCTGGGAGACGTCAGCAGCTGGTTGAGGGTCGGGGTGGCCCCTGAGGGATGCTGCTGCTGCTGAGGCTGAGTCTGTCCCGGGAACCTTTGAAATCCCCCCGGAGCAGCACCCAGGGGAGACTTGCCGTGGCTTGCTGAAGAGTTGCTGCCCATCATCATGTTCCCAGGTTGCCTGCATCCTGAAGGGCCCATCATCCCGTAGGCCCCTGCGCCATAGCCCGCGCGGTACGCCGGATACTGATTGTACTGAGTGTTGTGGTACCCTGCTTCGTGGGAGTTCTCCATGCTGTTATGTGCCGAGGAGTGCGTTATCCCCATCCCACTACTCTGTTGCTGCTGCCCGCCATGTTGCTCGTAGCAGGGCCTTGGAGTGTAATAGTTGTTATTAAACTCAGAGTTGTTGCTAATTGGCCCCAAGTTGGAGTGTTCATACCTGCTACCCATCATCCTCTCCGTGGGTTTACAAGTGAGCTCCCCCTCGCCTTTCCCTGGCATGTGCTGCTGCTGTGGCTCCCCTTGGCCCCCCAACAGGTTCTCTTTGCCTCCGTGGTGTTGGTGCTCCATACCTCTGTCCCCTCGGGGCCCCTGGCCGTTGTTATTGGTGGTGTTGTTACTTTGGATCTGTCGCTGCTGATGTGGCGCAAATTGGCCAAATTGCGGCGGCGGCTGCTGCTGCTGCGGCGGTTGATTCTGAGGGGGATCTCCGCTCCCCACACATTTCAGCTTGTGGTTCGCGATCAAACCAGCTTCCATCGAGGAAGTGTTTGAATTTGTCGAAGCCGGGGCGGACGTGAGGTTGTTCCCATCCTTATCGTGAGTGTCCGGAGCGTTGTGAGTCGTGGAAGTTGAATGAACCATGTTGAGCTCGTTTCGGCGGTGATGGTCTACATTATTCAGAGTCCCATCTCCGGCACCCAGCATCGGTCCAGTCCGCTGTACCGTCCCTCCTCCTCCTCCTCCGGATTTCCCCGAATTGAGCTCCGGACCCAAACCGCTGGATAATTTCTTGTTTTTGTTATTAGTTCTGGTCGGAGCCGATGCAACTTGCGCAGCCATGGTCACTCCAACATCTCAGCGCGCAGTGACAGCAAGCCCCGACCAGTCTTGCGCGCAGAAAACAAGACGTGAGGGGGAGAAAAACACAAGCTGGAAGGTAAAATATATTCAGGAAAAAATCAAGCTCTGTTGTAGCGCTGGTGCTGCTGTAGTGGTGCTCAAACGGTACGTCAGTGAGGCTTCATGTTGAAAGTTTCTCTGTCAGGTTTAAAAGAAACTTTTTCTCTTCCCCCCTCCGCCTCTCCTCCATCCCGGTTCTCGGTAATATGTAGCAGCGTCTCCCGGAGCCCTTGTGGCCCAGCATGGCATGAGAGAGAGCGGGCTCTACCAGCTTATCCACCTCCAGGGCTCCGGCGCGCCTCACATGGAAAATCCGGAGTGGAGTAGCGAGCCATTACGCACGCTGCATTTCGATGTTTCTGTCTTTTAAGGTGCTTAGCGAGTTGATTTTATAGCAAAGAACAAACCACACTCATGTGGTAGTAGTTTGACAAAACATAACTTCCCATGTTGTCACCAGAATATCAGGATATCTTATGATAAATGCTTCCTGCGCGATCAGTGGATCTCCGCCTCCGTGGAATAAAAAGTGCATAAGCCTTTGAGACAAACAATGATCGTTACTGATCGGGCATTTCCAAATTACGCACGGACATGTTTCCTTCCTTCCTCACGGATCTTCAAATAAACACACCAGCAGATGTGAAGTTTCCTCGAGCGACTTTCCACGCAGTTATCCAGATCTGATTTTCCCTCTCCCCACCCTCTCTGTCCCTCGGCTCAAGCCAGTTCTCTGCAGCTCTGACAGGAGTCGGACACGCAACCACAAGCTGTGCGCAATAATGTTGCCATCGGAATAAGAATGTAATCACACTTTATAGCAGCAATAATGTTGTAATATCAGTGCCACGGAGTTCATCCCCCCACGAGCTCCGATCACTTATACTCGGAAAGGAAAGGGACTAATGCTCCCTTCAACAAAGAACCACAGCAATCATGTAGGTTAATAAGAGGGAGACCGTGGAAATATAACAAAGTGTAAACTAAAGAATATTACGAGACTAGTGTATGTGATGGCAGATTAAAAATATCATAAAGTTTGATTAGGTCACGATACCCTCAAGATAAGTCCCAATAGGAATGTACTATGAGCACTATGAATATTTAAGGCATTCTCCATTGGGGTCTTATTTGAATAAAAGGCTACCATCTTTAATTTCCTTCATTAGATTTATTTTATCAGAGAGTAACCTGTCTGTGAGGATAATGAAATAAAAAAGAAGTTTGAAAAAAAATCAACCCCAGGCTGCAGTGTAGGACCACACAAAACCAAAGTCTACAAGAAACGCTACCCCATCAGTGGTATTCAAACATGAATGTAAAATAGTGCTTAGTAAAGAAGCCGGGGTGTCTGCTGGGACTTGAATAAGCAGAGGGTCCGCTTTGATGAGATCAGATGCATTTGATCAACAGAGGGAGCTGCGGATGAAAGAGGGGTGGAGAGGGAGAAGGGAGGGTGGGAAGAGAAGGATTTTGGGATGAGAGTTGTGCTGAAGATGGCCATGATAATGATGATGACTGGTGGTGCTGGTGGTTCTGGGAACAAATGTGATGATGATGATGATAATGATAAGGAGGATGCCAGCAGTGGAGGGACTAATGTTAATACGACAGTGCTGACTGTATTGTTTTAACACCTAAATGTTGCTTAAAATCACACATTTGTGAAACAAGTAACACAGTTCACTTTGCTTTATACTTTGTGAAGTGCAGGATAATTCACCATGAAGCCATGTCTATGACAATGGGAAGACCCCTGGTGGAGATTCAGTGTTAGTACAAGTAAGAGCTCAAAAACATAAACAAGAACCCAGGCAGAAACAGACCTCATGTTTTCAGACAGATCTAAGGGGCCTTTTTATATAAATGCTGCAACACTTCTCCTGCAACATTAAAAAAGCACAAATTCCTGTTATCCCATGATGGCAAGAGGCTTAATCCTTCCTTCAAAGAGTAATCTTTCTGTTTGGAGACAAATAAAAGCAAGGGACATCCCCAGAAACCTTTCTTAGAGGTTTGGCTTTATGAGCCCATATGGCTGAGAGTAAAAGCAACAATACTCCAACGGTCCAGCTACAGAGTCTCCATGGTGTTCACAATTTACTAGGGCTTAGCCTATAGCATCAGCAGGAGCAGATGGCTATTTATCTATAGGACACATTGAGGGAACATGTGAGGGAGAAAACTTGAGGGTGACAGAATGAGAGCTATAATTGCATCCGTGTAGCAGTAAAACTACACGGTCAAAATGTCTTCATGTTGGGGATTTATTGCTGGTCCTGTGCACCTTTCCTGATTAGAACAAGCCTCATCCACACCCATGCCGCTCTCTGTACTTTGTGCACATGACGATTCTGCCTCCCATCAGTGTCCCAGATCAAAGCCTCGGCTCTGATCTCATCTAGAGCAACACTAAGGCTGACAGTGAGGGGACCTGGAGCATTAGCATATTCTATGATGGCGCCCGGCTTTTCAAGCCGTTGCCTCGGCTGCAGCTCTGGGTGTGCGCGCTGTGGCTTTGCAACTCTAATTTCCCTCTCTCTCTCATTAAAAAAAGCCCACTGTTCTCCTATTAATTCGCAGACACACTGATCTGTTTGAATGGCGAGGATGGGTGCCTGTGTGTGTGTGTGTGTGTGTATGTGAGTGTGTGCAGGAGGAGGGAGGTGGAGGAGGGCAATGGCTCAGCGCATTTGCATTTATGTTTAATTTATAACCTTCAGGGGCCCCCTGATGCAGCAAGATTGAAACAATAACTCCAGACAAACACAGAGAAGAGAGGAGGAGGAGCTGGAGGAGGGTGGATGGAATTAAAAATATACAGATCAGGGATGGTATGTGCTTTGCATATACGTGTGTGTGTGTGTGTGTGTGTGTGTCTGTGTGTCTGTGTGCAATGCTAAAGATGCTGTTATATGTGTGCATCCATGTGCATGCTTCTTTGTGGGGCTTCATTTGTGCATCTGCATGAAGGTGGATCTACAATACATACACGCACACACACAAACACACACACAGACAGAGAGGCAGAGGTCTCCAATCCGCGGGGGGATAACATGCCACGGTGAGTGTCTGTCAGAGAAGAGAGCTGGAGTCTGTTCCGAGCGAGTCTGCAGGGATCTCCCCCTAGCAGCACAGCACAGAACAGCACAGCAGACAGCAGCAGCAGCAGCAGCAGCACAAGCCTGGCCAAGCACAGAAAGTGGGTCAGCCTAAAACACACACAAACACGCACATGCACACAGAGAAACACACAGCTCAGACGGATGCAGCCCCGGTGTCACACTGTGGGTGTGTTTGAAAGAAAAAGAGAGAAGAAGCGTGCAGAGAAAGAATGCCTGGATGATGGTTTGTGTACGTGAGAAGGGAGCATGGTAGTGTATTTTGCATTAGTGATGTTGAAGAGGAGGGTGTGTGGGGTTCTTGTTTGAGATGAGGGGTGGATGGCTAAGGAGGAGGAGAAGGGGAGTGCAGCTGAGACAAAAAGCTAGCCAGCCATTGTGAGCACACCCTATGGAAGTGCATCAAATTGATCCATAGTCTTTTCATTTCAGGCTTGGGTAAATAACAGCATTTGCATTGATCAGTCTGCAAAACCAGGCAACGATGGGCCTGGGAGCGTACGGTATGTGCGTGTGTGTTTGTGTGTGTGTGAGGCTGCAAACAAAACACATCTCTTATGCCTTTCTGCTCCTTGCGGAGTGGAGGGCCTCACCAGAGCCCTACAAACGCCTATGATGGATAAAATGTTTTCAACAACACTTGAAAAGAGTGGATGCTATTGTGTCCGCCTGTATACTGAAACACAGAATCACAGAATTCCCAGGACGCCGCTTGCTCTATTTATGTGTTATGAAAAACATGACTCAAAAGAAAACGGAAAAACAGCTATGCTCCACTTTCACTGTCAGCTATCATGTGAAGTGTGAAGAGGAGGAAGAGGATGAGAGGAAGATTCAGACGAGGCGAAAAAAGTAAGGGAGAGTGATTTTCTTCATCCACAGATCCTATCCTGATGGTGACAGGGGACTGGGCTCTCAGAAACACCCCCCGACTCCCAGCCCCAATACCTCCATCCTCTCTGCCCTCTCTGATGCCTGTCACTGCTACTCTCCTTTCCTCTCCTTCCCTACTCCCTCCCCTCCCTCCCTTCTCCTGACTGGAGGAGTGTGTGAAGTGTCCCCCGAGAGGCACAGACTCAAAGACGGTATTTACAAGATCCACACTGAGCCCACTTTTAACTGCCTGTGAAGAACTTCTCCCTCCGCCTTTGATGTGCAAACCTAATGGGGAAGAGCTCGCCGGCAGTCATTGCATATGTTAGCGAGGCAACGCTAGCTAATCCGCTAGCATTGCAAGGTAGACTTCATGCTGCTTGCAGTAAGTGAGCACTTCAGATGCTCTAAAGCTTTGGTGCATTGCTGCCCTTGGAAAAGTCCCCTTTGGCAGAGACTCTGAAAGGATGCGTAAACCTTTGCAGAAAATTTGTGACAGAATGACAAGTTTGTTTATTTCAGAAAGGGCTTGTATTCATGAGTTTGTAAAGAAGTCATTTTGATGTGATTTTCAGTAAGCAGTAAAAAGTAAAAAAAACCTCATAGGGTGTGCAAAATGTGTATTCAATGACATGATTATTTATCCAGTTTAGAGTACGTACATCGCCAGACCCTACACCCACTCAGCTGGATGTTTTTTAAATAGTGCAATGTATCAGAGAGCTTTTTGATTCTCCTGCCACTTGACATTTCTCCACAGATGGGATGACTAACATCAACAAAGGAGTCAGTGGAGCGAGCTCCCTCAACCAAAATCCTGCTCCAGCCTTCAAGTCTGTTTGAAACAGCTTTTCTTTGTCCGGCTCTCTGGCATTAAAGGACCTGATGAAGGAGGACAGATTCATCAAGGCAACTAGCGCCCCCTACCTCGTGTCAATCAAAGGGTCAAAGGTCAAAAGACACATTTGGGGGTTAATTTACTCGGTTACCCACACTCACATGTGCACAATTTGGCAGAGAAACGTAGCTGTCCAACTAACTTACTTTGTCTCTAACAAACCGCACAGAGAGAAGAGGCTTTCATAAAAAACAGAGGCATTTGGAACGATTTTGAATCGGGCTAATTAGGTTTGTGTTTTGTTTGTTGTTCAGGAGGCATGATCAAAGTGATATTTCACCAATTTGTGTCAGCTCCAGAGGAGAGGAGGAAGAGTTTGGAGAATGCTGCCTATTAATCTCCTCAGGTTTGGAGCACTATGCATTAGGGACGGTAATCAAAACAAGAAAATTATGAATAATGAAAAGTGTTGATCAGAAATGAAACAAAACAGTAGATTTGTGATTTATTAGTGGCTTATTAGCAACAGGATTTGACTCTATGTGGTGCTTTTCATATTTTCCTGTTTTCCCTTCTTTAAAAGGGGGGTTCAATTTCAATGCATACGCAATCCTCCCTGCTCAGCCTGAATAGAAGGAGAAAAATCAAAGAGATGTGGATGGCTTGACCCAGGAGCTCAGAGTCTGAGAGCAACTGGCTGTTTTGATCTTATCTAATATTTATGAATAACTTCCTTGATATTTCCTTCGCTCCATGAAGCCGTCCGCTTTTACAGTGTTACACAATGATGTCTTAGAGGGGCGATGACGGAGATCAAACGGGGCCTGGGCTCAGAATACAGAGCGGGCTCTCTCTCCCTCCGTAGCCTGCGAGAAAACTCAGCAGCGAGCTATCTAACGCTGTGTGATTGAAATACAAGCTCCACTAGGCTGCAGCGTGCAGTGTGATGATATTTGTATTTGTGTCTCTGTCAAAAGGATATGGGCACAGGAAGGGAAAACACTGTCACCGTTTGAGCATAAAGATGTTCTGCTTGTCATTGCAGCCTGTGCATTTTTGCACATGGGTGTCTGCAATGGATATGATTCCCCAGTCTGCCTTTCCATGGGTCTCAGAGAGTTTCCCGCCACACAGCCATCCAAAGCTGTTTGGATCATAATGGCCTCAGATGCTTTTCACTATCTCCTCACAAAAGTCAAGTGTTCTCAACATGTTATTTGCCCAAAGTGGCCTTGTTCCCAGGCTCTATTGTTAGCCTAATGGAGGCTAGACGACACTAAGACTCTAATTATGGACACCGACGATCAGCCCTGATAATATTGCAAGCAAAGTGGGTAATTTGTGGCTGTTGTGTTGAAGGGTTGAGGGGAGGCAAAGAAAAGAGAAGGGGGTGGACGAAAAGAAGAGGGGAGGTGGGGGAGTTGTTTTCTTGTGTCATCGCCCCGTCGTCCGTCACCCTAATCATTCCCCCAGAGCAGGGAGCCAAGACGTGGGCACAGCAGGAGAATATTAATGGACTGTGTGACATTATGGTTCCCGCCCATTCAAAAGAAATGTTCTATTACATTATGGGCCATCAACAGGTGATTTCTCACCACTCACTGGGCTTCATCGAAGTGTTCCCCTATTTCATAAAGTGCCTACGCCACACAGCTCAAGTGCCTATCCGTCTTATTTAATACAGATATTAAACATACAGTTGACCTATGCTTATAGATCAATGGCCTGTTTGTCACTAAGGCTGCTGCACAGCTTTCCTTATCTACCTGAAAGATTATCCAATAAAAATTGATTAAGAGGCCAAGATTTGATAGAATGGATTTTTGCGTACAGATCTAAAAGGGTAGAGCAATAACAAGTCATTCCACAATAATAGCTACGGTTAAAGGTTGGACAATGCTTGGCCTTTAGCTTAAATGCAGCCAGAGGTAAACAGCCTATCACAATCGATACAAAGCAATGCCAGGATTGCCGAGACAGACACCAAAGCAACTCAGCGGGCCTTGTGCCTATTCTGTCAACACTCAGAATCAAAACCCCCCTCTCCCTTGAGTGATCTGTCCAAACAATTAAAATGGAACCTCTTTGTAGCATCACACTTAACATGTCAGATAGAGAAATGAAAGGAGCCTCGTGTGTTGGCGCTGCACGCCGTGACGCCTCCCATGACAAGCCCCACGGAGAGAGCGGCACGCCAAAAGCAGTGACGGCACTGTTCAAATTTTAAATATGTTTTGACACAGAATCAAAAGTTGCTCGCCATTATGGGGGAGAGATTCCCCCCGTTTTCTGTGTGATCACTTATTAGACCCCTAGGTGAACGTGGCAGAAATACTGACACCTGAATATTCTCTTTGCACCTTCTTTGACATTTTTCTTTTAGCAGATCTGGGAATCATTTCACATTGTGAGCTATCTTTTCATAGGAAGATTGAAGCTCTGATCTCTCCACATCTGAGGCTCATGAAAAGCCACTGGTGATCAATGAGGATTCCTGTGTGAGTTGCTGGGTTTTATCTGCCTCATATTCTCTCTTCTGGTGTCCAACGCTCCGTTTTGCTGCTGTTCCTTTTTGGATTGTAGCAGCATAGAGGGTTTGATAGCCTCACCGTAGCTGCTCTGGGAGTGAATGTTTGGCTATTTTTAACAATACTAAAAACACACCAGATTAAAATTACTGCAATTTTCGAGCCTGCATGAAAGCTGATTGTTTTAATGAATTTGATCCCAAAGCATTCTGTCTGGAAAAAGAAGAGTCAGCTGACCAATCCCATCAATCAAAACTGCTGCCATCTGACATCTTTTTGTCATACAACAATGGTGTTTTGTGAGAATAATACATTTTTCTTTCAAATTAATAAGCTTGAGTGGCTTTAAACATAATGGAAAGAAGGACTATTTCATGGGCTTTCACTCTACTCTATACATAATCCTGTAGATGAAATTCCTAATCTTCTACCAAACAGGGGAGAGGTTTTTAAAAGCAAGACCCCAATTATGCCCAGCCGTAAATTAGCATGTTTAATGCAGCAAAATGTTTTAATAAAGAATAAAAGCAAGGCAGCAGAAAACAAAAGCCAACTGGGTAATAAGATTATCTCTGCCAGGCGCCCAGTGCACATCATTGTAGTTCACACAAATGGAAGAGATTATAAGTCACATTCAAAACAGCCTAATCCGTGAAAGACTCCCGATATGATTACTTTCTATTACGTTTGGTGACTGAGTGCGATGGATTTATCTGGGATCCTGAAGAGTCTTTAAAGTACGGTCGGACGAAAAGGCAAAGAGCCAGTTGAAGATTAGTTGAATCCGTCTGTGATAAGCTTCAACAGTTTGGCCACAAACAGAGATAAACACAAATCTTTGGACCAGATGATGTAATACACATTCAACAGCCATAGATCATCCCTTAAGATTAAAACTTTACTCAATGTATCAGAGGCATAATTGCAAAATACACAAATCAATTCATGGTCTGTTTCAGTGTAGAGATTGTGAGGTTTTCAAAGTTTCTAAATCCAAATGGATCTGACTCATACCACCTCAGCTGCTGTAGAGAGCAGCTATTCTCTTAGTCATTGTTGTAGGTGGTTTTGTAATGTGTCCCTCTCTCTGGGGCCGATTAGGACCTCCTTCATCCCTGACCTCCCCTTAGTTCCTGACAAGGTCAAACATCTCCCATTAGGGGGAACCAAGCCTCGCCTTTCGCCAGAGAAGTATCCCAGTCTTACATCGTGAAGGTCAGGGGCTGCATAATGAGCTGGAAAATGTCAGTTATATTACTCCCCATTTAAATAGCGGATTTTCCGGTACCGGGAACAAGGGTGATATTTACCCTTTTTTCCTGTGCAGGCTTGGAGTGAAGAGTCCTCTTAATCCGACCAGGGGTGTGAAATTGAGTCCTAAGTGTGAGGGAATGTGATTTCCTGGTTCCAGAGAAGAGTGTATCTGCTATGTTACAACAAAGTCTTCTTCAACATGAGGGGGAAAATGTAATACCTTCTGCTCTGTGCTTCAGTGGTGCCTACAGTGACAGAAACTCCAAAGTGTCACATACTGGTACTAACAGCAGAGATGACGGAAGTGATGATTACAGGAAAACAACAGCTAATAAATGCATGATTGATATTCTTCTAATGCCAAAATATATGCCTACTGAAGTGACGGAGCAATTACTAATTATTAGTGTGATTATTCACATTTCCAGCACATTCACACACCGACAGGAATGTCAACGGCTGCATAAATTAGTGTGAGAATAAAACAGGAGAGGCGACAGGGCTGAAATGACAAAAGGGCATCTAAAGGAGAATGTTAATAATGATTCCTCTAAAACAATTTCCATTAATTTTCAGCCATCTCGCCGGGGAGTAATATCTACATGCCTGAGGCAGGTTTAAATTGCATAGTCTGCCTGAGAAAGGAGACGAGGACTCCCCAGTGTCCAGCTGCTCTCATCAGAAAAGGAAGACTCAAGGAACACTCAGGAGACAGCACCACAATAGTGTAAGCTAAGCTATTAGCACAACCAGGAGAGAGAGTAAGTGGAAAGTCCTTGTTTTAACTTGTGCTGTGTACAACGCCAGAGAGGCATGGATTTCCTGGTTTTTCTTTTCTCAGTGTTTGGACACACTGCCTCAGGTGGACGTTCTACCAGACTGCAGCTCTATCTGTGCTGCCTGCTGCACAGCTAACAGACAATGTCAAAGGTAGGACGTGAATAATACGATCATTTCATATTCTGACTCCCTGCCAGGGAATATGTCAGTTGGACACAGGGTCACATACCCAGTCAGCGCGTGAATGCAGAGCTGGGGCCGCAAGCTTTGCAGAGAGGAGAGAGGAGAGAGGAGAGAGGGAAGACAGCCAGCTAATGTCACACATACCCGCACCGGGGATCTTCTGCGTCGCCTCTAAAGTTGTTCTGCGGCTGAGCTGGCTCCGTGCCTCTCTTCACGGCCAATGTGAGCCTGCTATGCTCTGTGACATCGGGCATGTCTCCTGGGTATGGGCACACCTGGCACTCTGTCAGCGGGCACAGGTTTGAAGAGAGGGCAATAAGGATAAGATAGAAAGGAGTGTGTGCTCTGAGATTTCTCCAGGCAGGAGATGAGGACGTGTAATAAACACACAACAGCACTTTGGAGAGCAAGTTAACTATCGCTGGCCTTCTAATGTGACTGACAGAGACAGAACATCGACAGGTGCTGTAATTCATTAAGCTTATGCTTTCTCTTGTATCTGTTTGGGAAATAATAAAGTTTATGACTCAGTTTGGGATTTAAACCTACTTATATAAAATACTTTATTACCAAATTGCGCCTCTTTGGAAAAATCATTGAAGAGGGGTACTTTCTAATTCATTTTTGTTCCAGATTTCTTTTTTGTGGGTTACATAAAAAACAAAAAGATGAAATGTGTAGCCAAAGGAGCTACTTATATGAATTAACCAATTGAAGGTGAGGTTTCTAGACAGGTGGTTGAAAATTATAACCTGATGGGTTTGATGGGAATTTTAGGTTTGTGTGTCATCTTTTGTACTAAAATAAAGTTGTTTTCATTGATCACACTCAAAAAAAAATCAGTTTGCAAGTACAACTGTTTATTAATCTAACATGATTGTTGAACCATTGCTTGGATTGATAATCAGGTAATGTGAAAACAACAGTGAAACTTCAAGAGATAGCCCCACATAGTCATGTTGTTGGCTTCATTAAACCCAATGTGTTTTACATAGGAAACATATTAGAGGTTAAAATCTGTTTAATGTACTGTTCATAAGTGGAATTAGTACACATTTCTTTTATGATATCTATGGTAAGGCATGCAAAAAAGCACCAAGACAGCCCAACTTTCCCTGAAGTGTACTGTGTACCTATCCAAGCCTAAAGGGTGGAGCTGGACACACTTACAATAGGAGTTAATTCAAACAGCACATTTCATTATTGACAAGTTCACTGTGTTTTACATTGAGAATTTAGAACAACAAACAAAATGAAAAACATTTAAAATGCAAGAAAACATGCTCTGAACCAAACCGGTCTGGAAAAGCTAGAATTTGTTAGAAGACTACGCTTCTATAAGCCTTTGCTCCCACCTGTTGTCATGAACTAAGACCTGCTTAAATTATTTATTATTTTAATTAACCCACTTTGCACTTTGCGACTTGTTAAATTACCTAATTTAATATCTCTATCCTTGCACCACTCACCACTGCACTATTATATTTTTAGCCTGTAAATACTAGTCTTGTCTATTTGTTATTCTTTTGTGTTTATAGTTGTTGATAATACTCTTAATGCAAATTTTTATTAATACTTTTTTACCTTTTATGCCTTACCACTACCTTGTACAAGAGAGCAAAGTATACCATAACAAATTCATTGAATGTTCATGCATACCTGGCGATTAAATTCTGATTCTGATCCTGGTTATGTCCTACCAGTACTCATCTACCAAGCAGAGAAAACACAAACTGATTTCATTTTATTGATGGACTCTCAGGTTTAAACAGATCACTGTAGTATAACTGCAGCATATGGGTTGAAATGAACATTTTCACCAACAGCTTAACCCATGTTTTAACCTTCAACTCCTGTCTTAGCCTTTGGCCCATGTTTAGCCTTTAACTTGTGTTTTTTTATCTTATTAAAGCACATGGACCTAAAATGAAGAAATTTATCAGGTGTTAAGTTTTGTACTCCTCAACTCATTTCTAAATGTAAGGGAAATATGACGCCTATCAGTAGCACCAAACAAATTCAGCATCTCCTCCGACAGTCACTCACACAAAGCCTTATAATGAAAACAAAGTTTCCAACCTATAAAACTTTTCTAATATCCTGTCCCTCGCCTGCTTCTCTGAGGGTTTGGATGTCTCATTTGCAAGTGAGGGCGAGGAGAAAAGAAGGCTGCCCACCAGCCTGTCCGTCAGAAGAGCTCGCTGGGGAGAGTGTGAGTGCAAGCCTGAAGGAGTGTGTGAGTGTGTGTGTGTGTGTGTGTGAGAGAGAGAGAGAGAGAGAGAGAGAGAGTGTGTGTTGATTAATATCAGGAGGGCAGGGCAGTGCTCGGGCTGCGGCTGTCGGTGAGAGCGAGAGAGGACAGTTCTTTTCACTGCCGCCCTGGGAGAAGTCTGCTGGCGGAGGGGGTAATGAGCCAGAAACAGGCTGAGAGGAGAGAGGAGAAGGCTGAGGGGAGAGGAGTGGAGGAGGCACAAGGACAGGCCGCCACATTCAACCCCCCCAACCTCCCCCACGCCTCACACGCACACACACACAAACCCTTCACTCAATCTCTCTCCTTTCCTTACGCTGCCATCTCTCACTCCCCGACAGCAAGCCAAGCACCATCAAGGCTCCCCTGGATTTTTTTCTTCACCACTTGACACTCATTCCCACTTCCTTCTGTCTGACTTTCTGTCTCCTCTGCTCTTCATCACTCTCTAACTTGGAAAAATACATTTGCGTGCGCCTGTATGCACATATCCACAGGTTCAATGCATCCTTATACTCAAGTGCAGTTACGTGTGTACAAAGCAGAACCAGCTATGCCATTGAATGTAAATAACAGCAGTTAGAAAGGTTACATTTGTACAATCACCTGGTTTTATTCATGACACATCTTTCAGAGATCTAAGGTTTTGAATTTCTTTTTCACTTTTCAGAAGTTTGGAGGGAAATAATGTGTATTCAACTTATTAAATTTGAGACTTGTACGGCCTGACTTAGTATTAAGTTTGGAAGTAAGATGATCAAAAATCAAAAGAGAAACTTCACACAAGAGTGATCTGTCTTTTTGCATGTCTTACTTAGTTTACTAGCAAGCAAACATTTTTCTGGCAGGGTGCTCAGAGAGATTAGTTACAACCTACAGTAAAATGAAGGGTGACAATAGTGTCTGTCGTGTTATTGAGGAGTATGTCCATCAACAACTATAAATTAAAGGTACAGTATCCAGAAAAAGGGATATTTAAAAATAAGATTCTTGACTCACAAAATCCCAAACTGACCCTTTCCTGTTTGTGGAGTAATGGTGGCCTTTGAGGACAAAAATCTTCTGTGATACATAAGTTTGATTCTCCATTTGTCCAGTTTGTATTATCAAAAAACTAAGTCAATGCAAATGCTTATTTTAGCCAAAAACTCCTCCCTTCTTCTTCTTCTTCTTTTATCATTATTCATTTTTATTACTGATGCTATTTCTACAACCACTCACTACATTTAAGAAAAAGAAAGGGCTTGTAGTCCACTCGTTCCCTGCTATAGAAAGATGTCGCTTCAAGATGGTGGCCACCATGGAAGGTTACCTGATCCTATTTGGACACTAGAGACTCATTCGAAGTAATAAAGCCTATAATATGAAATGAAAAACACTTTATTAATCCCAGAAGAGAAATTGTCATATTGAAGTGTTTTTTTTGTTTTGATTAATAAAAAATAATTATAATTAGCAGCAGACCTGACTAAGCCACTTACTATATAAATGATACACAAATTAAAAGAAAGACTTCTATACTAAGGTGATTGAACCCTAATGTAAACTCACTCTTAAATATCATATTTCACATCCACTAACTGTGTGTTCTGCTAAATGCCGCTGCAAACCACACATTACACGCAATCTGCTTTGAACCAATTTGTTCACTCCAGCTTGATGAAATGACTGTATTTCCATTAGTACTTGCTCTCATGGTATCACAGACAGAATTTGCAGATCCCTTTGTTACACCAGTTCCTATCAAACTGTGGCAAGTATTATGTCCAGGTGGGGGAACCAGGAATAGTTTCAGAAACCAAAAGAAGCAGTCAATTCAGAGTTTTAATGTCAGAGAAGTTCAACAGAATATGTAAGGAAAATGTGAAAAACAAGGCAATTACAGAGGCAATAAAGTAAGTAGTTGATTTCACGGGGGAAAAAAATCTTAGGGGAGAGAAGAGAGCTAGTATTACTTAGTTCTACAGTTTCATAAAGAAGGTGCACCTTCTCAGCGTTTAATGAGGGAATTAGTCATTGACTGAACGCTGCCTCTAGCTGAAAGCTGAAATCTACCAGTAGTGACAGAACCACAACCATGTACACTAGAGGAGACCGTATGATACCTTTTGGGCACAATACATTCAGTCAGTTTGTGTTGCCTGTAGAGGATGGTGAGATCTGAAAAAACATACCAGGGAACAATACAGGGTTGTCACACTTACTCCACCTTAAACAATTGCTAAAGACACATCAGGACTGCAATCACTCCTTAGTATGTGCTGCTCTGTGGGTTTGTGTGTTTACATGTTTTATGAGTTGAAATGTGTGCATTTAACAACTTGTACAATATAAGCCAGTGGTTCATACAGTTGGAGTCAACCTTTTGTGAGAGCACATAGTTTTCTATTTCTGTAAATAGAACTTAAAACATTTCTTTTTTTTGCATACAATGGGTAGTGGATCAATTTTCCTGTTCATGCCACTGGGATTTTTATCTGTTTCTAATTATCTTTCCTCTTTTGTTATGAACTCTGCTGTGACCAACTTCAGGCTATTGATGAAAATAAACCATATTGCTAACTCTAGTATATTTACATGAATGCTTGCTGAAATGTACTTTAATAGCCACTGTCCCTCCAAATAAATAAATACAAACATGCAAACATCACACCTCCACATTGTTCCTCTTGATAAAACCAGGGGTTGCTTGGCTTATCTTTTTCATGCATCCTGCACAGTCCACTACTACAAACAGGAAGTTTGCAGCTCGCTTGTCCATAATAGACTGGCAGCTTAAGAGCTAAATAGTTCCCTTGGGTCCCCATAATAGCTTTTATCAATGAAGAGGTCTAAGTCCCCCCCCCCTCCATCTCCAGGCTCTGAAAGTGGTTCATGCTGAAGGCCAAGTCACACAATCAAGCCAAAGTTTAGTTAAAAGCCCAAAAAATCTGGACTTAAGCGGGAAACAAGTCTGAGTCCCGGTCTCTATGTCATGTGCCTTTACACCTGAATCATTTGGAGAATACATCAAAAATCTCTTTGTTCCTTCCATGACCCTGCATGGTTGAACATTTGTAAACATTTCTATTCTGTAACAAACCTAAATGAAGTGGTCTCAGCTAGCTTACAATAAAATCCTGGAATGGTTTGTTTGCTGTGAAAATGCAATTAACCCGATACCAGAACAAATACCTGCTGTATTCATACTCCAGTAGTAAGTGAGGAGAGCACAAATAGAGTGATAGGTCAAAATGGTCTCGTAACTTTACACGCAGCTGAAGTTGCCTAGCAAAGTGGTACAAGCCCCTTTCGTTCCTGAGCTTTCTCATAAGCTAGTAAACTTCTGTATTTTTGGAAGGTCTGTCCCGTATTTGACAAATATGCTCATCTGCCAAAATGTCAAAGATGAATATGACCTCCTCAATGCTCCAAGTCAACCCACCACTCATACTGCTGACAGGTTAACTGGATAATGTTAGTATTAGCTTGGAACTCTCCATTGTGCAAAGAGCTAATTCACATGACAGGTTTTCATGTATGCAGTGGGAAAAGGAGGCCTTGGCGTAATGGCAGCAGACAGCTCTACAATACTTAAACTCACTTTATAATCGTGGTGTGCGATACTGCAAAATTTGGTGTTGATCCGCTATCAAGTAAATATAGGGCCAGTATTACTTGTAGTGATACCGAGTACGTAAAACGAAGTGTAAAAATTAACATAGAATAACACATAGCCACTAAAACTTATGTTTCTGTTCACCATGGAAAGTAATCAACTAATTTTTCAACTACAAAATTATATGCATTAACTTCTTTTTGCTTTGTTGCAAAACAGTACTTTTGAATGTTCATGGATATCAACAATTATTATATTCCAGCATTAAATGTATCATTTTGATCCAACAACTTGCACATACTGGTAAATTAACTATCGCAGAGGCGTAATCTTTAAAAGATCAGCAAAATACTGATAGTTTCAAGTTTCTATCTCATCACGCAAGTATTGATCAACACTGATACTTATATTTGTAGCGATATATGGTTATTTTAAAATTCTACCTACCCCTACTTTACAACATCGGTATTTCAGAGAGGACACATAAAGACCTGGGAGGGAAAAAGTACCAATTTATTATTTTATTATCTGGACTCCAAGTGTGAACACTCCCTAAAACTCAGCTAAAGAGGGTCTTAATTGTGCTCTAAATCAGCTGATGTAAACAGACCAATATGTGTGCAGATAAGTAGTTTTCTCTTACTTTGTAATGTGATTTGAGGTAGTGTTTACGGCTTGTTTTGTTGCTTCAAATGGCCAATATACAAATAAGTAAATACAGGGTTTTCTTTGGGCTAAAATTGAATCAGATTCTATTCCTTGTGCTGCCTCTTAAAACTGCTTGGGTCAGAAACTTTGCAAAGTATTATTCAGAACCTGTCTGTACTCGGCTCTAATGAGTAATTCCATACTGCGGCTGTGACTCCTCAAAACCCTGCTATCCTCCTCTAAAGCCCTGAAACAGCTGCAGTAGTTCACCATTATGTGGAAAAGAAATGTTCTGAGGCCCTGTAAATCCCTCTGTCTGCGCCAGCATTCGGACAACGCTCATAACAGCGATGGCCTCAAAGCAATAAGCCATAAAAAAGACACAGCCACGGGAAAAATGGGGCAGCATGTGCCTTTTCACAGTGGCCAGAGGGCTATGAAGTAAACAAGGAGCCACGGGTTGGGGATTAAGAATGGATGCTCTGTGTTTTGGCTGGGTCGTGGTGTCAGGGGCTAGTCTTGCTGTCTGAGAATATTACCCTCAGGATGAATTTTTGTTTTGTTTTTTTTAAGAGCATTGTCCACTGAGCTGTGTGTTTTCTGGATGGAGGGCCGTTCAGGGAGTATCTGCAGAGAGGATGAATCCACTAAGACTTATGAGGGAGAGCTGGGCATGGATGGGGAGGATGAGAGGGGGCAGGAAATAACATGAGCAATTTCATAAATGGAAGGGAGAGGCTGTGACTTCCTAAATCGTCTGTGAAAGACAGAGGGAGGAGGCAGCGATGGTGGTGATGGTGGTGGTGGTGGTGGGGGGTGAGCGAAGGGGACGACAGGGAAAAAGATGGAGGGAGGCCAGAAGGAGCGTGACGCAAAGTGTGAAAGAGACAGAAGAGAGGGAAGAGGAGAGAAGAGTTGAGGCTTGGTGGTAAATGGATATCACTGGGCGAGAGAGGCAGGGGCAGAGTGAGAAAGAGAGAGGCTGGAGAGATGAAAAGATGAAGAGGGCAGATTTCCCACCAGCTGAGTGAGCACCTCTATTACCCTTTCTCTCTCCCCCTCCATGCCTCCCTCAGCCGTCCCCTCCCCTCCTCTATCTCTGTGTCCTATCAGCCTCAGTGTGGCATCCTCTCACATCAGATTAGCTCCAGCCCAGAGAGATGGCTCAAACTCCTCTGTCAAAGTTATTTAAAACACATCTGATGCTGAGGCCACGCTCTGCTCTGCTCCCTCCCACCATCTGTCTTTCTCCCTGCAACGTCCTTGTCATGGCCCAAACTTGGGCTGAGGCTGGAGCTCCAGCCTTGGCAGCTCAGCTGGGATGCTCATCTCCCCATGGCGTAGAAAGTCACTATCAATCAAACATGAGGGTGTAGGGGAGGACCTAGGTGTGGCAGGAGGCAGGAAGGAAGAGGGACTGCAGGAGACTTGCATAAATCACCAGCCTGGGGGAAAGATGTCATAGATAAACATGACCTGGATATTTAGAGTCATATTTCCTCTTTGAGTGCAGATTAAAAAATGACCCTCCAGAGGAAAATATATCTAAAATGTGATTTTTTCTATCACAGCAAGATGAGTGACTTCAGCAGAAACTAAAATCAGCTTGCTTGGTATCCACTTTTTATGACTTTTTTCTTTGTGAATCGATAAAAAGCATGTTAGATGAGAGTGGAACACTGCAATCCAATAGAGCAGTTAAGAGGATCTTGGCTTTATAGAGGCATGTCTGCGCATTGACCAGCACACTATGGATGACTCCTGTGAGTGAGAGGAACAGATCACGCCATGAGACACTGTGTCAAGACTTCATCCCTCCTGATGAGGGAGGCCAGTTCAGCATGGCACGGCACAGCCCGCTGCAGCCCATTTTCTGACAGAGACGGCTGTTTGAGCTCTCCAGTCATGGCCTCGGTGATGAATGGCCTCCACTGCAGGGGAAAGAAAGGAAAAGGGGGCCTGGGAGCCCTCCGAGGATCAATACGTACGCACGGGAAGACCTGCTTCGCATGTTAAAAACCCCTGATCCAGCCCCAGCCCCCCTTGCTTGCCTGCTCCGCTGTCTCCTGCATTACTGACGGACAAGCCTCTGGGAGCGAGTGGGCGGGGAACTGAGGCTGAGGAGGGAGCACTTTAGCATGTGTGTGTGTGTGTGTGTGTGTGTGTGTGGGTGCATGTGTATCTACATGAAGTGTGTCAGCAGGTTTCTAGAGAGGCTGGCATGTCAGCAAACTCAAGGTCGGCACTGGCACACACAAGTGTAGAAGCACACAGATACACACGCTCACACAACTCTTCAAATCCACCCACTGTCGGTGCTCTGAAAGGGGCCACACTGTGACATGGTAATTCAGAGGTGTCTAAGGCGATGGATATCCTATTAATGAGCCCAAAACAATGACTAGACTAATGAGCTTATAATGGGAATATTGAATGCATGGGAATGGGATTGGGCCTTGTGTGAGCCAGAAAGGGGGACCATTGAATGAGAGCCAATGCACAAGGGCTAGAGGGCTAAAGCTTGAGACGAATACAAACTGCAAGGGGCGTAGCAGGGGCTGTGAGGGTAGTGCTGTGTGGAGGGGTGCACAGTCAACCCAAATCAATACACCCCTACCCGCCTTGCCTCGTTGGGTTTGTGATATACGAGAGCAGGCGGCTCCTCTGAGCATAAATAAAACATGAAAATGCAACAAATTATCAGGCCGAATGGACAAAGATCTATTTACTGAGTAATGTTGTATTTTTTTATTTGTCAGATCAGTCTGGGGTGGGAGGGACTGATTGTTAGCCTGCATCCAATTTGAGTCAGCCGAGTGCTGAGATGTGATTCAGCTTCTGTTTGTGAATTAATGAATTAATCAAAGACTGGCTGGTCGGGAGGGGGATGAGAAGCAGACCACGCAAACGAGAGAACAGCAAGCTGTGACGGGCTAATAGCTGCAAAAGGAATTACAGTCCAATTGCTCTGTCTTATTCTGGCCCTAATGCTGCCGAGGCCCTTTGCTGAGAGCCGGCAGCCCCTCCGTGTGATTTGATTCCATTTGGAGAGCCTTATTTTCCTCTTGATCTCACACATTAAGGACCTTGCAATCCACCAGAGCAGGAATAAAGGAGGAGGACAGTCAGAGCAATGGAATGGATTAGCACACAGCTGTTGAGACCGGGCAGGTCAATGTTTTAAATCTCTGGCCTTGTCCAGTTAAATCTGCTGGCCTGTTCTTCACAGACACATGTGGATCTAAAAGGGGGAACAGCTCTGAGCAAGATGGTTAACAATAAAGAGACTTTGTGTTTCTGGTGAGTTAGCTGCTGCCGTGTTAAAGAGGGGCTAAGTAAGACCACCTTCAAAAGTGGTTTCTAAAAACAATAGACTGTATATGGGAAAGAGCCTAATTCATATTTTAAAAGATCCTGTCAATTGTATGCTAAAGTTACTTTAAGTGACTGTAGGGAGAGCAGAATCCATTTGAAGTGGACTGGAATATGGATCGGAGATGAACGGATCTTACTTTTAACACTGCTTTGCTTTGTTCAAGAAAACTTTTTACCAACAAGTATTTGGAGCTGTTGTCTGAAACATGACAACAAGCTGACTTTGTAAGTTTCAACCACAGTTTAGTAGCTGGCTATGTTTAGCATTACTCAGCCTGGTGCTCTGAGACATATCGGTACTGTGTAATGTTAGTGATCCTGGTTATATCCTACCAGTGCTCATCTACCAAGCGGAGAAAACACAAACTGGTTCCATTTTATTGACAGACTCCAGTTTGAACAGTGTAACTGCTGTGTCACTGCTGCATGTAGGTTGAAATGAACATTCTCACAAACATATTAGCCCATGTTTTAGCCTTGTTTTAGCCCTCACACGTGTTTTAGCCTCCGGTTCGTGTTCTAGCCTTTAGCTCATGTTTTAGCTTTTAGTTTATTTTTTGCCTCTGGCTTGTGTTTTAGCCCCGTAGCACTTTCAGCCTCTGGCTCATGCACTATCACTCTTCTGTTTAGCTTTCTTCTGCTCGTCTGTCCATTTTCTGTCAGAAAGTCCAGCTGCTGTTTCTGCCATTTCTATTTATTCCCAAATAGATCACAGAAATCATTTTCAGCAGAGAAAAAACACAGATCTCTCTTTTAATTTCTAAACTTCATCAGCCGGTGTGGTGATGTCATAATGACTTTGGTCAATCAATCCGGTCCAATCCGACCCGTCCAGTCCCAATCAGGGAGCAGCATTTGGTAATAACCAACTTCAAGGCTGATGATCTAATTTCAAAATTGGGGCTTACGATCATTCATATGAGACTTTTTCGAGAACACGAAGAAAGTCCTCACAGCCCCTTTAAGGTATTCTTCAATAAATTCCCAATTTAGACTGCATGAAGTATGGAGTAACCAGCTTTTAATCTTGCGCTCTATGCTAATAAATAAGATACAATGCTGACCTTCAAGTGACAGATGTCTCTGCTGTCTGTGTGTGAGTGTGTGAGAGTGTGTTGGATGCTGAGGTAAGGGATGGAACTTTACCAGCAGTGCCTGTCTGCCCACAGCGCAGTCGGCCAATTATCCCTCTTAATTATCTATTGACGAGGTGGAATTGATGTTTTTGGAGCGCTGATTGGATAATCAGGAATGTTGGCCACAGTTATTCTCCTTGGCTGGTCTCACTCATCTGTCCAATCTGGTCTCCTTGTTTGAGTAATCTGCTCAGTCACACAACACAGTCCTGCTGAACAATAATTCATGGTCACAGAGAAAGGCAAAAGAGATACTTTATTGCACAACTGGAAAATTCGTGCTGCTGTGGATAAGTTTAGTTCAACACTCATAAAGCTTTTCTCACAATGGACCAAAGTCTTCAGAGGCACGAACAAGGACCTCTTCCTTTCTTTCAGTCATTAACCTCCACCTTTATCTGCAGAAGGGCCAGTGCTTCGTACAGGGGTTCCATTTCCAAAACAGACCAGCTCCAAACAAAAGAATTTAGTGACATTAATTTCTGTCCAACCTCCCCCTCAACCTTCTTTTTTCACATCAGCAGCCTGTTTTCTTCAGCTGGCACACGACCAGGCAGAAACTGAGTGCGAGAGAGCGCAAGAGTAGAGTGACACTGATTGTGCCTCCTCTAATTAAACCCTACCTGACCTCAGTGTTGGGACATCATTAGTTCTCCCTTGTAATCATCACACAGCAGCAATTACATTCTGTTTGGTCCCATTTGCATTTCACTAGATTTCCCTGAACAATCAAAGTTGGATTGGGAAAAGAGAGCAACGCCAAAAAAAGCAAAGAAGTCCTCGAAAGGGCAGCTCGGTTTGATTCAACACAGACCTCTGCAGTGGTCGACAGCACAGGATGAAGACCTTTTTTATAAAAATCTGTGAAGTAATGCAAGGGACATACTAAGTTAGCCAAATGTCTGTGTGAAACAATTCCTGACAGAGTGACACTCTGCACCAGGCCTTGTCCAACTTGTGAGGATTCTAGTTTTGATAAGCAACAGTTCAAAACACATTATACCAACTATTACTATTATATCTTCTAAATAAGATTATATTATAATAGCTCTATGTCCATTGTGCTTCATAAAACCAAGAACTCCAGTTGCAAAGTAATCCAAGTATTAGTAATGTGGCTAGGGACCGGTTCCAGCCCATGATGAAAATTACTGAGGATGCCAGAATGAACAAGTTTGATTCAGTGTTAAAACTGTTATTTTCATGTAAACAAATTCCTGTTACAGTTATTTTGCTGACTTCCATTAATTTCAGTGAATGTGTTGAGAGGACAGTGTTCGTGAAAAGCAGTAGGCCTTAGAGTCGTTATGGCAAACAAGGCCTTGCCTGTGATTAGATCAGGGGTTCCCAGACTTTTTCTGCCCGAGACCCAAAACAGAAAATGGTGTCCCCCTGGGACCCAAACTCCACCTCCCTTTGCATCTGACCATTTAAAATCCTCTGCACCTGAACAGCCGCACACACAAATATACACATTACATCACAGCATCTAATCAGAATTACACCAGAACAGCCATACACAGTCACAGCATTTCATCATTAATACAGCTGAACACTCACACTCACACACACACACACACACACACACACTCACACACACACAAAATGTTATCATTCAAACACCTGAACACACGCAGCATCTTATCACTGTTCACCTGGACACACACACACAGCATCTCATCACTGTTCACCTGGACGGACACACACACACACGCAAACGCACGCACGTACGCACACATATCGTCAAAGACTCACAGGCACGCGCACAACTGTCCGACTAGTCCGTTAGCGCTGTGGGCTAATTAGCCTTTAGCTCGAAGTTTCAGACTTAAGTATGACGAATTCACGAAACACCCCTTTTAAATGCAACACACACAAACACAACCTGAAAATTTAAGTTACTCACTTTTCCGCTGTCAAACACTTATTCCTGAATGATTCTTCTTGAAAACTCCTCTTGTGTATTGTGTACTGAGGCTGCCTGGCATGAAGATAACGGTCCAATTTATCAAATTTCATATTCTCAGGACTGAGCACCTGGACACAGAAAATACATCGACGTCTGTCCTTTCCATTTCTAATGACTTTTGTAAAGCCAACTTAAATGAAATATTCTTTAAGTTAACGTTTAGTCATCACGAATGCCGCCGTTGGGAGAGGGAAACCCTCAGTTAGTGTTCCTCCGGTCAGCCGGAGGGCACGCGCTAACAACAACGGTCACAGCGGCGGCAACTGACAGAGAAAGAGAGAGAGGGGGGGAGATATAAAAACAATATACAACCAAATGAATGTTCTCTGGTTCTCTGAGTTTGGGAAATTCATTTACAATAGGGTGACCATGTTCTGTTTCTCTGGAAAGAGGACTCTCATGACCCGGACGAAAACAGGGGAACTTTTTTCGTATGTCATCAGTGAAATGGCAGTTGCGTTTCGGCATTTTCTTTCTGTTCGAGTGTTCTCTCCGATGTGTGCCGACCATGGTGCCGACCTGCCTGTCAGCCTGAGTCAGTGAGTGAGAGTGGAGCGCCTCTGTACTGATTTTTGAATGAATGAATACATGTTCCGGGGTTCGGCTCAAACTCCACCTCTCAGAGCGTGTTTCTAAAGGAACCATTCAACGTGAATGATAAATACACTGTTCTGTGACGCGCTCAAGCAAGGCAAGATAAAAAACCCGGAGATTTGAAGGATTTTATAAACCCCGACCGGACAGGCCGGACAGCCTCTTAAAAGAGGACATGTCCGGGCAAAAGAGGACGTATGGTCACCCTAATTTACAAATGTGTCACACATTTTACTCCACCAACTGGCGACCCGATCAAAATCGGTCCGCTACCCATAGTTTGGGAAACGCTGGATTAGATGAAGGTGCAAGTGAGAGCTCTGAGGGGGTGCTTTTAACTGCATGCTCTTATTGCACAGAGTAGTCTGTGCTATGCTAGAGGTAGCTCATGTAAAGCTGGTAAACAGCAGAATGCTAATCACATAATGTCAATCATATGGGAAATATGAACATAACTAGATATCAATAAATCATTTTATCCATCGCTTTTACAAACAACACTAATGTTTTGTTTGTAATGATAAACTCAAGGTCTCTGTGTCTCTTCATTCTCTGACTTTTTCATTACTTAGCTGTGTGAGCTAGTCAGTTACGGCGGGCCAGCTGCACAAAGTGAGGGTGTTTCTTGTAATAATTTGTGCATAGTTGGACACCAGGTTAGATTTAGCCTCCCTAAAGATTTTTTCAATGATGCATCGATCTTTCAATGGTGAGTCGTGCTTCAATCCGATTGGCTCATATGGGCTCTTTTTGGCAAGGCAAGGTGAAGCTGACCCCGGAACTCACATACAGTACAGAGGGCACAAGACATGCAGTGCTACACACAATGAGGGCTTGACAAGTGAGGCGCTATTTCACGCATTATGCTCTGCAAAAGCAGAAGTAATTTTATATTTTCTTTCTTGCAATATTTGGAAAAACCACCACTGCTAGAGACACATACAAAGATGCAAGGGTACAAGTCATACACAACACCAGCAAGAATCACACACAAAATCTAAAACATGCCAAATCAAAGAAATTAGTTTTTAAAAGCAGTGACAACGGGCCAAAGTGTGTTCCAGAGTTTAGGGGTTGGTAACGCAGAGGCCCACTCACCACTTACGACATTATATACATATCTATATATATACATATACGAACTGTCCGTCCTGTGTGTCAGATTCAGGCATTCCTATTCCTTTGACAAAATATATAAAACACACACAACTATAGTCATTTAAAACACCTGAAAGAAAAAACAAACAAAGATGCAAACAAAAAAACAAAACATCTCTGACCCTCTGAGGGTCTTACATTCTGATAAAAACCTGAAATGGGTTTTTTACAGAAGTACCAGCCTCACTTTGGTAACAGAGAGGAACAGGTGAGGAGAGAAACTCAGACACTAAAAATAATCACACTCCAGCATACTCCACTGCAGCAGCCCTACATCTTTCCACTTGCAGAAAGCACACTTCTCAGAAACACACACGAGCACAGGATAGAGCCATCTATGCAAGTACATACTTCAGGGGAAGTGCACAAGGGCAGATCCTCCATCGGTATTCTGGGTGACAGAAATGTGCGCGCGGGTAGCGCTTCTCTCCCTGAGATGCCGTCTGCACAGACACAGTCATACGTCACAGACATAAAAAGAAGGCCCTTTGAAAGCTCATACACACTGTGGGCATACAGACAAGCCAAAGGAGACATTTTCCTACCAGTTCGTCTCGTGCCTATGCCGTTACTAAATCTGACAACAACAGCAGAGGAAGGTCGTTGTGTTAAGAAGAGAGTGACGCTGGCTAATACCCCAAGGGCATTCTGCTTTCTAGGCTATAGATGACCAGACATGCATTCACATCTCCAAAATGCAGTAAAAAGAAATGTTGTCATTAAATATGAGTAAACCATGCAGCTGGAAATAATACACAGATAAAACATACAAATTATATCAGAATGAAACCAAGGAGAAGACAGCATCTTAGCAGTTCTCTTTCCTGATAGGCTACATCATTCACACTAGAATTCAAAGATCAGATAAATAATCTCCCCCTATGCTGATGTGAAGCCACACTAGTGATGTTCACATTTGTATCATCAACACCTCAGAATATTGGCAGGTCATTTTTTTTATAATTCCTTCCCATGTGATGCCATCAACTGGCTTTTCTCTCCCAAACCAATCTCCACTCAAGTGTTTCTAATCTCTGCAAAGTCTGCTGAGAGATGCTGCTGTGAGATACACTCTTAGCTGTGACTTTAAACAAGATTATTGAACTGATATACTGTGAGGAGTATTTATTTGTGTGGAGATGGAGTTTGAGATTTTGGATTGTAGATGAAGATATACCACTTTACCACAACAATTGACACCATGCAATTCAATTACATACCTCCTGTGGGACAGTTTAGTGAGTGTTATGCAGGAATTTTGCCACTGATCTCAAATGAAAGAGGGTCATTCGTCAGTCAGTATACAAAATCAGCATATGACAAACATCGGCCATTGTCTGATGTCTCTTACCTTTTTTGGTAAATGTGAATAAATATAAATCTATGCAAAGTTTTCAGACTTTCATTTCACTTACACTAAATGCATGCATACATAAAAAAGTTCTGAATATTTCCTTTATCAACAGGGAACTTCATGAAAATACCACTGTGCTACCACCTACAAGCTAAGCATACAGGTGCAGCTTATAAGACTGACATCAGAGGGCAACTGCATCACAGAAGGTGGAAGAACACTGCTTTGGATAACAAGAGTCTTTACCGACCTTCAAACTAAATCAAAGGAATAAATCACAGGTGTTTCTAAATTGTGTGAGTGACCAACAAGTTACACACTTCAGAACTTCTGTGCTCTGAAACATGTGGATCCTATTAGGATAAAAGGGACCTAATATCAATATTGTAGAGGGGGGGAGGGGGGACAGTTAATGCTCTTAATTTCTGCTTTTTTCAATTTAAAGTCATACACTTAATTAACAATAATCCAATAAATTTTGTTATAACAGAGTCTTAGGTAAATAAATAGTGAAATAATAAAATAAAATACTACTACTAATAACCTGGCCCAAAATTCGTCACCGCAAGTTTATTGTCATAAAACTAAATTGTGAGATGCTTCTTAGATTTATTAGATCCACTATTATATCCTCAACTGAAGTCTTTGACAGATTTTCTATTCTAGCAGTAGTCTCTTGCCAGTTTTCAGTATGTGATGTTAACAGCAGAGCTCACACTGCTAATAACCCACACAAACATACTAACACTCAAAGACACAGAGTGCCTCTGCTAAGTCCAGATTCCCTGAATTATGTGTGTGCCTCCCTTTTTTAATCACTATCACATGGTCATGGGGCTGAATCACATATTGCATGCAATCTTTGCACTGCTCTTCTGCTAAAGGGTACACATCCCAAACACCTACACACTCAGCTCAAAATAGACAACTTCAAAATAATCAGTCAGCCCAATTGCCTCAGGAAAATCGTTCTATGTCCTAACTGTATGTTCACCAATTGAAAAGAGGGACGGATGGACAGTTTGTGATTTAATAACAAAAATATGATAACCCAGAACAAATGTGGAAAATGTTGGTTTCTTCATGTTTGAGTTAAGTGTGATGAGCATTACAATGAATTCTATCTTTGTATTTTCACTTCACTGAGCCACTATAAGCTATACAATAAAAGGAGCCTCTCTTTGGAATTGCAATTACTTCTGAGGAAATTAATCATATAAAGGAACGGCATGATAAGAACTGCTAACAGGTTATTACAGCAAGCCGTGTTCATCATGGCTAAAACCTTACCTCATACCATCAGGAGGGAACAAAGTGCATTCTGGAGCCAGATTTCACATTAAGGCAATTTAAAATATTCCAGACTGCCTAATTTAGGGGTCGGACTTCTGTGTAACTTAATTCGACAAGATTAATTATACAATTAAATCCAAACTTCTCTCAATTATGTGGAGAAATGCTGCCTGCCTGCTTGGGTCGACCCTTCACCTTTGCTGAGGCGAGGTACCTGATAAGCATAATTTCACCAGGAGCAGGAGAAATTGCTGCCTATTTTGTTGCCGTGCTCGACTCAGCACATTATAGTTCTTAATTGCTGGCAGACTTCGTAGCTGTGCCCTTGACAGCAGAAGGCAAAATGTTATGCCATTCACTCGAACATTACAGGACGTGCAGGAGCTCCTCTCTGAGTGACAGGACAATCCACTGAAACAAAAGACTTAATTGTGAGTCAATTGATTCTGTAATTACAATTGGCAGGCTTGCCACTTCAGTTTCATTGATTTATCATCTGTGACGAGTGAGCACTTAATGACATAATATGGTGTCAGCACTGTAGAAGTCTAATAAATCTCTAAAATGTGTGGTCAGGGGGTCTAGGATGGTGACCTACAATATTTTGGAGAGCACAAGTTGGCTGTTTACGTTCAAGCCTCCTCTCTTTAGAGAGTTATTATATTTGCTTGTCCTTTTACAGACTATTGTACCTTTAAAAGCTGCATGATGGAGCAACTCACATCCAAAATACAGGACCCCCTCCAGCCACCAGCACACTCCTTTCATGTTTATATACAGTCTATAAGCTGAACCAGCAGGACTGAGTTACAAAGAGCAGGTGGGCTCATCCTCCTTGACAAGCGACCATTATCAACACAGTTCTCGGGCTGAAAGAGGAAAACCACCTGGGATAGGTGTAAAACCTCTTTCAAAGACCTTCAAAATCCCAGTTCCTCCACTCAATCCCTCTCTCCCTCTCTCTTCCTCAATCCCTCCCTGTCATCATTTTATTCGCCCTCTCTCTGCTCCTTCCAGAGGAGAGGGGGGGAAAAGGGGGCTTGTGGGGGGGTTAGGTCTACTTGACCTTAATCTGCCCAGCAGTGAGTTTCAAAGAGATGACATGCAACCTCGTAGGTAAAGGGCAATTGTTTCTCTTTCCCTCTTCTGAGAGCCAATTTACAGCCCCTGGGGACTTTTTTCTAAGGCTGGGAACTATTTCAGGTTCTGCCACATTGTTTCTGATTCACTCAGCTGGAAGGAGCTAAAACAGCAAGTATCTTCTCTTTTTCTTTCTCCCAGTCTTCCCTTGGCCCATTAAACTTCATTCACACATGCTGTAGCAGAGAAGGGCGTATAGCCTCGTATTTGAATTTCATAGATATGTCTTGTAATGGAAAACGTTTTACAGCTTGTTGAAATGGCTATAAAAAGAAGTCAGCAATAACATTAATCTTGAGGATGCCCATCAGCTGAAATAGAGAATATAAACCTATAAGGTAATAAATCCCATCAGTGATATTCTGTGTATAGATACCCTCGGGTCATGTATCTCCAGCAGAAAAGGGCCAAACATAGCCAAAAGACTCGGCAAGAAAACATTCAGAAAAGTCAAGACAGCTTCATTTAAAGACTACACCAAGCTCACTGGGTATCATCTTACAACGCTTTACAAGGTGGCTCAGGGAACAGTGGGTTATGTTTTGGTTATTCTGGTGGAGCCAGCAGTCAGGGATAAACTGCTTCCAGCCAAGACTTCATTAGCTTCACTGGATTATTTCCACTCCTGTTAGCAGCTTAAGAAGTGACCAATTTTCAGATAAAGTGAAGTGATATTTGCTGTCTGTAAAATGTATGCCTTTATTTCTTAGCCTTTTTCATCCTATCGGTACCTGTCCATCCGTATTTTTGGGATGGTCTCAGTTTCACTGCTAATAGTAAGTAGGGACTTTGCCCGCTGATGTCCAGGGTACCAGTAAAAAAACATTTTTTTGTGTGTTTTACTTGACATGTTGATGAAGAAATATTAAGTTCCATATCTGTCAAATAAGTAATAAATGCCATTTCAAATTAAATAAATAAAAAAAAAAAACCTGTTTAAATAAATGTAGAGAATGCAAAATCTAAATTGAAGTTGGCTCAATCATTTCTGGCACATACCAGGAGGCCTGGTCATCCAAATACTGATTGGTTTTATGAATCAGAGTCTGTCGCAGGTTACACCTAATTAAACTAAAAACATCAGGAAAGGACCGCTGGGTATCTTTAGACAGTGGTTAAAGGAAAGTTAGGAAGTACCCTCGCCGCTTTCTGAACCAAACAAAAAAGAAAGAAAAGAAAAAAAAAGCTATTTCAGCTCTCAACAATAAGACAAAGGGAAAGACAAAAGATGCACTAAAAGTCTTCAAAGAGAGTTGCAATCACCTGTAATGAGTGAGCTGTTGATTCACATGTGATATTAAAGTCCCTGTGAGGACTTTTTAAGTGGTTTTGAAAAAGTCTCATTTTTAGATATATGCCTGATCGTAATCCACAATTTAAAATAAAATTATCAGCACCAAAATATATTATTCTTTACTACTTCTCCCAATCTTGTGGGACAGGACCAGATGTGCAAATTTGGTTTTAATAGCAGAACATGTAAAAAGGTCGACACACAAGCTAGAAATACTTAAAAAGCACAAAAATTTGCCTTTTTTGTGTTGTATTTTCTGTTCGCCTCATTGTGCAATTTGGTGTCACAAAACATGTTATATTGTATTGTGAGTTATGATTTCCCCCTTAGAACAAACTGACAGCATCATCAATTAGCTCATAACGGCACATAAAACAATGACAAACACTTAATGATGCAGGCCTGAGTGTCACTGACTGTATTTCTCCTGCTTTTGCTCTTCATAGTTTGGAGAGTGCTCAGTGTTCTTTTTCAAAGATGAAAAAAAAAAAAGATTTCCTGAGAAATTATTTTGCACTTTTGATGATACTTATATTGTTATTATTTTATTTTTTTTTACTTTGTTTTACAATTCTCTCTGAACTTCAAGAGTCATGACCTTAAAATCAAAACCATGACAGAAAAACATTAGATTCCAATCAAAGGATCTTATTGACAAGCAAAAATGACGAGAATAATTACTAGAAGTGATCCACAGGCTATGTCAGCAAGCCCACATCAGAGGACACTGCTCCTTTTGCTTCTCCAATTGTAAACAGAGCATTCATTTACACTGGAATATTTAAATCAGTTTGTCAACAGACAAAACTGCAGCTCAGATTTTTCTAATAAAGCTACAAAGCTCTGATAGATTTGCCAAGTGCTCATACGGAAGAATCGAGAAGTAATGCATATTTAACAATGTATAAAGGCAGAGAATTAACCATGAGACAAGTCCTGCTGAGCCAATGGGAGCCATGAATTAATAATTCGGACTGAAGTTATTAAGTTATTTGTTAACAGTAAATATTCTGTATGTGTCCCTGAGAGCATGACTTTTTAATAATTTGGAGTTTTTAAACTTTAATGTTTAGCTCCGTTCTGGATATAATGGTGCTTAGCTGTAATTGATTCTTCCGGCGTGAAGTAATTATGATGGCTATGTCGAAGTGAGGCCTGATCTACTCTGCCCTGGGTGATAGGAGAGACAGAGAAAGACAGAGAGAGAGAGAGGAGGAGGAGGAGAGGAGGGAGATTTAAAGACATGGAGGATAGACAATGTGGAGACTCAGATATGTCTCTTGTTGGATTGCCTGACAGAATTGGGGGCAAAATACAGCGTTCTGTCGGGAATAGCCTCCTACCCTGAGCTATCTATCTTCTTATGCTCGTGTTTTATGCCTCAAACACTTCATTTTTACTGTTCTTGTTTATTTAGAAAGTTATGGAAGAATAACACCTTTTTTTTCCCTTTCCATCTCTTTTTATTTGATATGCCTCTATTTGCTACTTTTGCCCCTGACTGTTCCTTGCAGCTAGCGGGTCACTATGCCAACGGCAGCAGACAGAGTCAATCTCAGCAGGGTAGTATTTAATCCATCAGGGCTCAGTGTTAATTACTCACACATCCACAGGGCTCTGTAGTGGGGCTAGGTTGATGTACCCTGGCACTGCTCTTTAAAGAGAGTGATCCAACCACCATGTGCACAATCTTTGTCCAGGACTCCATCCCTAAGCTTAATTAATGCGTAGGATATCCTAAACACAAGCCTTGACCGGTGAAGACTACATCATTTAAAGCACAGGGCAAGACAGAGGAAGGTAAAACAAACACACATGGCAGACCCCCACCCCAGGTAAAGGTGTATAGTCATCTGCGACTGATGGGACTTCCCACAGGTCAACAAGACAGCGCTTCATGGGGACCGCCAGGAGAAAAATGCCAATTGTCTCTTGGGTCAAGTCCCTATAGCCAGCACACACAACACACACTCTGGTACAGGCACACAGGGTACTGTCTAGAGTGGCATAGCAGGCCCTGGTCACAGCTGCTCTCCCCCGCCTCGGGAGGAATTGCTTCCATTTGGCCTGTCACTTTGGCCAGGGCCACTGTGGCTTTTCTCATTTGTCAGAGAGCGGGGGCGATCCTCTGGCTCTCATGGCTAATCTGCAGCCGCGGGCTACACTCTCCCTCTCTCACATGCACACACACATACACAGTATTTTTTTTCTCATCTGACTGACATAGGCTTTAGTTCACAAGGGTCATTTTTACTCTTCCTGTTCAGCAGGAGGAAACGAGAGCAACAAGTAAGAGACAGACAGAGAGAGATGTCAGCTGTATCAAGGTCGAGGATACGATCTCTCGTGGAGCTCTATTTGAGAGATTTTCTCAGTGTTCACACAGGCTGAGTAATGATGAGATTATATTTTCACAACTCTTGCCAAATCCCTTTCGCGACTGACTTGAAGAACTACAAACAACACACAGAGGTAATTGGACATGGTCTCTGTAATTATCCTCTGATGGAGGTACAAAACATTGCTTTTAACTGTAACACCGTGGAGTGTGAGGTGCTCGTTCTCTTGCATGCATGAGCGCTCAGTTAGCACTTGATTAGGAGAGGTGATGATTCAGTGAGTCTCAGAGAGGGATATCCAGGTCCACATGAACATGAAATTGCCTGTATTCATAAACAGATGCAGAATATTCCTTGAGCTTAACTTTGTCTTTCCTGATTTTATTACAGTATATTGTGGAATAATTACAACATAACAGCCGAGCAATAGCAGCTAGTAACATTTAATAGCACTGAGGGAGCGAAGCAGTCCAATTAAAGAGCTGTCACATGAAGCTTTGAGGGAAACATGGCCAACGTGCTGTGCCGAAGCCGATCCTATCATTAGAGGCTGCCATTGCTTTGAGGTAAAAGCGCTTTCAAGTCTCTCTTCCGCTGCAGTCAACAGGTGATGGCTCTACTTGATTATTAGTCTGTCTTTAAGCTACTATCAATATGCAGCTACCTGTGAGATCCATATTGGAATGAAAATGTTTTTGGATGATCAAAAGCAGCTAAAAATTGGTTTGTCTCTCACGATTAAGTCATGTAACTACTGAAAGACGAATAGGACAAACCTGTGGGACCTAGTTAGTGCAAGAGTTAAAGGGATAATGTGATGGAAAAATTCTTCAGAAGCAGGTTTTACCAGAAAGTTTTGATCAGACAATATTGTTTGTTTTGGTCCAGTTTGACTTGAATGGTGTGTTAAGGTCTCAAAGTGAGGCCGGGTGTTTCACACGTTACATTTATTTTTCAAATTAATTGTTAACCATTATTTTTTGATCACTTTGATAAGGCTGCATGAGAAGTAGATTTGTTGAATACTTATGAACCTTGTTGTTGGTTCTTGTGTGAAACAACAGAATGCATGTGACAAGATTTATTTTGGAAATTTCTATTGATAGAGTGTTGTTTTTCAGGCTAAGGAAGAGTTCTGCACATGTCACTTACTCAAGTCAAGTCTCAAGTCTGGGGTTTAAGTTAAATTTGTGTATCAAGTCTTTGGTTCAGAGTCCAAGTCAAGTCTCAGGCCTCTGAGAGAAGTGACAAGTCCCTGTCACGTCTTGTGGTTTGAAAAATTTCCTTCTAAACAAAAATTTTGGTAACACTTTACTTGACGCCTATGTTGATACCACATTATAAATACATTTGAAATGTCTTATAACGACATTATAGTACTGTATAACTAAAGTTATAAACACTCATAAGTTGCTATAATACTTTATAACAATAATAATAACACACTTTAAAGCATTTACTCATCACTTATAAGGTCAAGTATTATAATATGTTATAACTGTTAGCAACTCACTGACAATGCCCACATAGATAATGCATTATACAGATATTTATCATATTCTTATAAACATGTATAACTATTATGATGAACACTCACAAATTACCATAACTTTTTATAACCATGAGCATAACACATTCACACACTCCTTCAAAAACTTTTAATGACCACAATGAGTGGCTATGCTGATCAACAAAAGACCTTCAAAAACAAACAAAACAGAAAAATACACATATTTTTGTCAATGCAAGAAGAACAGATAACATAGCAAAACTTACTTTTATTAGTAATTGTGACTCCTTCAAAAAAACTTATATGGCAACTATGATATTTATAATACTCTTTGATCCTTGCAACAAAATTTGGTGATCAAGGGACCAACAATCATCTTATAAGACATTATAGAATGCTAAATAATATGTTATGCATGCATGTTTATGAAAAATATGATAAATATCTGTATAATGCATTATCTATGTGGGCATTGTCAGTGAGTTGCTAACAGTTATAACATATTATAATACCTGACCTTTTACTAATGAGTAAATGCTTTATAGTGTGTTATGATTATTGTTATAAAGCATTATAGTCACTTATGACTGTTTATAACTGTAGTTATACAGTGCTATAATGTTATTATAAAATATTGTAAATGTATTTATAATGTTGTATAAACATTGGCGTCAAGTAAAGTGTTACCAAAATTTCCTATTCAAGAAATGTAGAATTAACTTTGGGTTAGTCTTTGATTAATTGTGCTATATTGTTATACACTGCCTGGCCAAAAACAAGAGTCACCACCTAGATTTTGCTAAACAAATTGGAACAAGCCTCCTATTGGATATTATGGCGTAGTTGTAGTCTTGTCTGGAATAATTACTTGTCATTTCACTGTTTAACTAAAGTTTCAGTTTTATACAGGAAGGTATCGACCCTGTTTTCTTTCAAGATTCAGGGTTTCACCACAAGCCACAAGGAAATGGGGAAAATAAGCAATGCACGGTTACACATTTTACAATTGTGATGCAAAGCGCAGATTTTAAAGCTCCTGTGGGTTTTGGTTGATTTTGGACAACAAAAGTTTGCACAATCTAATTGACTACATAATAAATGAACACAGTCTTTGAGACACAAATTGAAGCAAATCATCAAAATAGGGCAGGCCATGAGCCTCCACACTAACAATTAGAGGAACCCGCCTGCCAGTTACCTTAGCCAGCCCTCAGGTTTGCCCAACTTGCTGTCTTAAAATCTTCTTAACTGCTCAGTTAGAAAAAAAATTCACCCCTGTGCTGTTAGAGAATTTAGTGATTCAGATGGGAGACACTTTTTGCCTCATAATTTTAGACAGAAAGTTGCTGCTTGGATATAATTCAGCAGTGGCAGCAGTTTTGAGTGTTTAAAATTTGGATTTTAGAAACAACTAATTTGTCACCAATGGTCTTGTTTACTTTTGTGTCTCAGTCAGAGGCATCTTCAATAATAGCAGTCTTTATAATGACAACCCAAAAACTCTTCACAGTAGCTTTAAAGAACTTTTATAAGATAAGATTCAAATAGTTTAACCAAATATTTCTGATCTTCATATTTAAAAAAATATCTGCAGTAAATATGAATGGGGGGAAAAGTGCAAACATGGCCTTTCCTCCCTCAGGTTTTGAGTATTCATGTCAAGTGAGAAGGCATGGCTTTTATTATCAGACATAATTTTTCATTTCAATTGTTGCTCATATGAAAATTAAAGTTTCAACTTGCTTGAAAACTCTTCTACAGCCTGTTCCTGGACTTGATCTTCCAGCTGATGCATTAAAGTGGAGGGGAAATGGAAGCTTTACCAGTAATGAATGAAAAAAAAAAAAGTGACTGGTGGTCAATTTAAAGAAAACAACAGAATTAAGTACCTGTGATTTAGTGAACCCATAGACGCTCTTCCCTCTCTTCCCTGACTGTCAGCATGGACATGTTTGTTCTCCTGTCTAAAAGTGCTGTAAAGTGGAGAAGTTAAAGGTAAGGGAGTTTATTTTCTTACCTTGAAGCTTCAGAAGTCTGCATTTACCATTAGATGCTGCTTCTGTGGTTTTTGTCACTAATAATTATAAGACAAAAAACATAGGTGCAGATGTAAGTTGCTAACTATTCAGTTCTTGTCACAAACATTGATCAAAGCCTCAACTTTAATTTACAAATCATTGCAAAACATATTAGAGAAAACATCATTTGAGTGATGGTCTCAACTTTTTTTAAGTATTTCTGACAGCCTTAATGTATTCCCAAGTTTAATTATTTCTTAATATTGACATTTCTAATTAAGCAGCATAATTGGAAAGCCTGTGTGCAGTGGCAATCATTTAAGCGGGCACTGAAAAATTAATAAAAAAATTATTAATGAATACTACCGCTTTTAATTGCTGTGTACCCATATTCATAATTGCTGCCGCATCCTCCTTGAAATGACATGATGACAAATACAAGTGTCATGTCAGCGCTTTCCTTCTTCATCTCACACCTCAATCAAAGCTAATCCATTTCACCTCGGAGACGAACAGTGAAGCAAATTAAAGTCCCATTTCATTTTCAACCTTCATTAATGCATCTTGTTTCCAAGGTTACAATCATTTAGTAACTGTGGAACAAATAATTTCAAAGAACAGCAGCTTTGATATTTGGAGAGGAAGACGAGGATGGAGCTTACTGGAAAAACAAATCAGCCAAGAGTTTTAATCCTCCGGCTCCAAAGAGTTCCGCACATGTTTATCACAAAACAAAGCCTTTTTCATCTGAACAAACATTTTAATATTAGATTTTAGAAGCTTATGCCCACACACTAGTGTTCATCATTCAGACTCGGCATTGCCAGTGTTAGAGTAGTAGGTACATCCTGTATTTAACAGTGCATATCCAAATGCCGACAGGAGACAGCATGAGCAGTAGATGCACAATGTCATTATAACAGTAGTGTTTCTTCCTGTGGTGTGATGTGACAACACCAGACACAATGACCCAATTTGGCTGAGTGGCTATAGGAGGGTGCCAATGGTAGGTTGTATCATAAATTCTGTACAAAGACCATCTTACAGGCAATAAACGCAATTTCTAGTGAGGAAAGAAACATTGTAATGTAAAATGTCAAATTTTGAGAGTGTTTACACACTGCATTTTCTCCTTTCTTGCAAATAAAGAGACAGGAAAAAAACAGAGCCTAAAGAAATTAAGGGGCTGGAGGTGGTGGGGGCAATGATGAGTTCTCCGACTAGCCTCTTTGGCATGCAAATCATATCTGAATTTCTCATTAGCATAAATGCATGAGCAACTTTAAATGCTTTTAATTTTCAATCTCGCCAAGCAGAGGAGTAATTTGTCACTGTCAGGATGGGAGACTAAAAGGGGGGGACCAAAGGGAGCCAAGGACTGCACGCTAAACTGAAATCACAGAAAATTTCTGATTTACTAATTGACTGATGTGCAGTTCAGTCAAGTTGCCTTGAAGGTGTAAATAATTCTGTGTATATTCAAATGGCAAAAAATGAGAGAGTGTGGGGCGGATGCGGAAAAGCACATTAGGCTACATGATGCTTTTCCCCAGGCCGTCCTTTTTTCTGGTGATTCTAATTCCCAGCCTTTTACATTTTCTCTCCCTCTCTCTTTGAAAGGCTGCAAGTCTGCTGTTTTAGTGCATAATCACAGATAATCAACTGGAAATTAAAAGAAAATGTCACATTTTCTTTTACATCTCTTTGCCATTACACGAAAAAGAGGCAGCTCACAGCTATTCAGTAGTAAAGCACAAAAACATTCCCAACAGCTTATCTCGTAGGCAGTTTCGAGTCGCTTCAAATTTTATCCCCATTCTTTCAAGATGTAAGATCAATTGACACTGCACTCAGAAGTCTAAACCACTAATTCCTCATTTCTTGAACAAAGCAGTTCAGGTTCAGGCAGACCTTGTTTGCTAAATTTAGCTGTAGGTGAAAACAGGGAAAAAAGATTTAATAAGCTTCCCATTTAAATGACTAAAACCAATTATGCAAACATAATTAGTATTCAGTAAGAAAACCAAAGACAGCTGCAGCATGGGGCTAGCTGGTTACCATGAATTTGAGCCCCATCAGACAAGATCTTGTGGGATGTTTTGGTCTGAGCAAATGCTGGCACTGCGGATGATAGGCGAGCCCTTGGCCATGCACGGTTATCACCTCACTCCTCTTGTCCAGTTATATGTTAAACACCAGATTTTATAAATCTAACCATAGACCTCAGAATAGACCTGAATTGAAACAGATGGGCAAAATATGACATTTGCAAGAGGAAATTAAGTTGCTGTTAAGGTTATAGACATATATATTGAGCTGCACACAGTGTATTAAACCTGAGACACAGTAAGTAATATGCAAGTGTTAATTGCGCCCTACAGAATGTCTTTTTATAGGTGAAGTCTGGAGTCACTTCTTCTCAGCTATATACACAATATAAACATTTTTTTATCCCAAACAATGTTTAACTTTGATAACAAGCTACATGTTTAGCATTACAAATCTATCATCCACTAAGCTGAGAGCACACATTGAAGATTTAAGTTCTATTGAGGCTTATCTCAACCTTTTATACATGCTAATTGGGAGAACACAGCAGTTACCTTCTCTGAGCTAATACAAACTTATATGTGACATAAACTCAACACTTGCATCTGCTTTAGTATTTTCTAGAGGTCTCAAAGAAAACACCAACTGCTTGGAGGCTCAGAGAGGCTTCATATTTACATTTACCTCTGCACTGACATGTTAACTGAAAAAAAACCAAACTAGTAATATCAGCCCCTCGCTTCTCTGGTACAGTTTCACTTATATTAGAAGTTTTAAAACATCATACCTAACATTGGGGAAATATTTCTGATGTTTTCCAGGTCACTTTACAGATAAAGGACGAGTTTTAACGCTTAAATATATATCAAAATATGTAGCTAGCAATGAGGCTTACCAACTCTGTAAGTATAGTTCTTTGATGTACAGGTGTTAGTTAGGAGTGGCAGGGCATGACATTTGGATTAAGGTGCTTCATTCCAGGTTTTATGTTAAATAAATAGTCATGAAGGCACATAACTTTTTTTTCTGTTTACATTAATAACCTGCAATGTCGGGTGCAAGATTCCTTAAATAGTATACCAGGGAATTGAAAAATGCATACAACTTTTACATCACATTTGAGAGGAAAATGCAGTTCTTAGGGAATAAAAACTGTTATTTCTAATTTCAAAGTTCAGTAGCTGATGTTCATAATAAAACTGTTCTGAGGGAAAATTACACTCTCTGTAACATTATTCAAATAAGTTCAAATTTCATTTTCACTTGAAACAAAAATTAGATCAATTCAAGTGATGTACATAAAATTGCATTTTCAATACTGCCAACACCTGACTCACTGCACTAAAATATGAACTGAACTATCCTGTTTTATAAAGTTATTCTAAGTGATGTGCCCTAAATTAGAACTAAAATAAAAATTTACCACCTATACTTTCTAGAAGTGTGGTAATGCTCACTCCAGTACAAGGTTTATTCTGGCATTACTAGACACAGTTATGATAGTGTGGTTTTGATTTTACACACTGGCTCATACTGCCCTCCAGTGGTAAAAAGATGCAATTATTGATACAAAAAGCAGGGAGACATGGGAAGCAACAAATGTTCACAGTAAACCATATCATGAAACAGCAAAGCAAGTCTTCACCCTGTTTTCCAGACAGAAACAGTCATGGTGACATAATGTAAAAAAAAATCCACTAATTTATAGTTGGTAAGTTCTGTTAACTACAGTATTTGGCTAAGTTGGAGATGAAGATCACACTGATCAGTGTAATGCTTCTAGAAATACCTGATGTCACAAGCATCCCGGTTTATTTTTTTCTGAAGATGAAGAAAAATCTCTTTTTGCTTTGGCAGCTTAACTGTGTGATGATGATTTACATATGTTTCAACAATAAACCGGTTTCTACATTCCCTTGCCACTTCAATTAATTGTAAAAGGATTGGAGTGATTGACCAAATACTTCTGCAAGAATTCAGATTAAAGTAAGAAGTACTCACTTTTGTATGCATTCTGTCTGGAGATGAAAAAAATGAACTGCATTTGGAGCTTTTCTGTTTTACAAAAAAAAATAAACACAAGCCTCAAAATTGCCAGGGTTTGGATTTGGTTCAAGTTTGCCTCTCCTGTTACCTTTTTGAGAAACAGCCCATTTGAGATGGTAAGTAAGTGCAATAGATGTATTTTTTCCCTCATTAAACACTTAGTGTGATTTGCTAGTTTGACTGTGATCTACCTATTTAACTTAGTGCCTCCTCCAGTTTGGTGTTCTTTCTGGGCTGCACTGTCTCTGTGTCATCACTATCAGGGTTATAATTTGGACATTAAAGCATATAAGGGTGTCAGAGTTTGGTTCTTCGGTTTGGCGCAAAGGTCAAAAATGATCTCTACAGGATAAAGCAAACTTATATGAACAATGGTTATATGTCTTAAAAATAATAACTACATTACATTTACAATCATTTTGCAGACTTGAAAATTATTTGCTAGCATTTCTAAATCTATCATGTGGTTTATTTACACTGTACATTGATAAGTCATGCTTTCCATCATAAAACACTCTCTGGGTCATCTCAACACTAAGATGAACTACTCATCAGGAAACTGTAGGCTTTTTCTGGAGTGTGTACAACATTGGATTGACTGGGAAATTATTTGCTTCAGCAGGTCAAAAAGAGGCATTTGTGCACATGTCAATCTCTTTTGTAATCAGATTATAAAAATACTCCATACAGGAACTTTAACATGTGTGTGATTTTATTTCCAGAGTAGTCTGTATCAATGAGTTATGAAATGTTTCTTAAATTTACAGAGTAGTTCCCATGACACACATGAAACAATTTTATACCTGCACTCAAACAAAGTGAAGAGGGAGAAAGCTGCATGGATTGTCTTGAGGAAAGCCCTTGGTCTGGTATGACCAGCAGCTCATGTTTGAAAACTGTGTGCTGTCAGTGGTGTGCTTTTGTAGCACTGACAAAAAAAGCAAACTCACCCATGAGAGCATGACTGTAGTTTCATGGTTTTGTCTCTGGTCTTCAGGCTTGTCACCTAATAATGATGTCTGACCTTCCTCATCTTCTTTGGTTTTTTGGCAGTTGGCAAATAATGTCAAGGTGCATTACTGCCACCCACTGGAAAGCAGTGTGGATCAGTTGCTGCAACAAAAATCTATACCAGCTATAAATTACTTTTCTTTGTAGAATATGCCATATTTCTAGATTGTCGCTTAGTTTCATTATGAATCATTTTTCCCCGAATCTGAATTCCATGCTGTTAAATATTGTGTGTCAAACTTGTAACATGGATATCATGATTTTTCCTTTGCTGGATCTTGTGTTACTCCTCATTTTACCTCTTTTCCTGTATTCATTTAAACCATCTTCCTGATCTCTTCCCATCTCTTGTGCCGTTTCCCATTATCTCAAGTTTAATAGATGTATTGAATTAGGTTTAACTGCATAGGTCTGTTATTTAAACTCTTCATTTTTTTTGCAAATCTATCTGGTGCCTTATTTCCTTTCATACCCATGTGAGCTGATAGATAATGTCTGATTATGGAGAATCTTGAGAAATGAAGGAAATTTATCATGCCAATGTGTTGTAATTACCGCGTGTAGCCTTAGGGAGGCTATTTGTGGCAATCCCATCCCACTGCAGTCTGCGTAAATCACAATCTTACAATCTTATCATAAAACCAGTGTCTGGATAAGAATACAGCTTTGTGCATCACACCTTTCTTCATTTTTTTTAAATACAGGCATGACATGTGGCAATTATGTCTCACCAACATAACTCATGTGTTGTTCATTTTCCCTGTAAATCAAGTTTTTATGCATTTTTTTGTTTGTTGTCTTAATATCATTTAGAAAGTGAATAAGACTTTTGTCTTTGACCTTCTGTTACATAAAGAAAAACCTTTATATGAGGTGTTGGTTGAGCTTTGTTGGTTGGGGCAGATTCTTCATGCACAAAGACTGTGGTCGATGCACTGGTCACAGGCTCAATTACAGGCCCTGGTTACATTTCCTGCCTCTTTCCTGTTCGGCACCGTTTGATCTCAGCAAAAACCCAACGTTCATCTTAAAAATGATGAATAAAAAATCTTTTTTTATCATCCCTCCAATTGGTGTTTAGGGGCACTTCAATTAAAACAGAAATATTTGCTGAAGCTATTTAAGTTATAACCAGGTTTCTCATAATAAATACTTCTTGCATTGCTTTAAACTTGTCAATATGAAATTAACCACCATGTGGCGTACATTTTTAAAGAGAATATGATGACTGCAATACTCAAAGGAGATCAGATACACTGCCCAGATGAAAAAAGTCACCACCTGAATCTAACAGGGCAAATAGGTACAAGACTTCCTGTGATGAAACCTCCTTTAACACAAAAAACATGAGGTAAACTAGTTGGAATGAGTAGGATCTGCCAAACTGATGTTACATTAGCAAGCTAGTGAAGGCTGCTGATAGGAAATTCATATTGTAAATGTTCCTAACATTTACAATATGGCCACATTCATTGCAATGTTAATATCATGTTTGCATCACAGTATGACATTGTGCTGTTACACTTAACATCCACAAGATGTCAGCTCTGGTCAAGGATATAAACTGTGCAGCAGTATGCTTTCATGCTTAGAACATGTCAAAGAAACCAAATCAGTCAGACACAAGATATTTTATTTGAAGCACTTTATCTTCTCTGTTATACATTATCCAACAGCTAATTTGTTGGCCCACTCTTTATGCCTTAAATAGGAAGCCTTTACTGAGCATTGCATCACTTCACTGTCCATCACAGCAGCAGATCCACATCTACCAAACCCATACAAAATAATCACAAAAATACAGATGGCAGCCAGCAAAATATTACATCACATCCATTTTGCCATGTCACATTGACTGCTTTGTGACATTTCTATAAATGTTATCAAAAGCAATCTGTTCCAAGAATATATTAGCATTAGCTACCGTACAAAACTCCCACTGTGTTATTGCAGCAAAAAATAAATACTGTGACATTTTCAGAGGAAAGTTTGGAATAAAATTGTTGCTTTGATGGAAAAAGAACTCAGTTATTTTCACGATGACTGGTTTAACTGTGTAAGAAACAAAGGTCATGACCTTGACCTGCTGCTGAACCCAGTGATTTGAGCTGACCTTTGACCTCAAGGATCAGTCTGTTAGGAAATATCTCTGCTGCTAAGTGTGAAACTATTGCTCTGTCTTTGAACACATCAAGCAAAAAACAAAAGATAGTCTCTGAGTCTAAATGGCTGGAAATCCTTAAACTTTGAAGCTGGTGCCTCCTAGCAGCTTACTAAATGTCCCCCATCACAAAACCTGTTGCAATAGTTTCATCCTGACTGAAGTGCTATCATTTAGAAGTTTGATCCATAACATTTTTGATGTCAGTCTTAATAATCAGCTTTCTTAAAGACTGTCTGAACTGTTATTCATCTTTGGCAGATGTGCAACAAGCAGAAACAATGACATCTGTGATTATGCACTATAAGCAAAAGATCATTTCCTAAATCTAAAAGTAAATGTGACCAATGAATTCTTTCAACAGTCTGCTTTCCTACTGTGTCAGCAAGTTTTCAGAATCATGTCAGGCTGTCTGAATAAAAGGCAGCACGCCAAAGCTGCCATGTAAATGCTTCACAGAGAGAATATATGTGTAGAACAATAAAAGTTGCTTTTTAAAGCAAGATTTGCCTTAACTGTGATTCACATGAGGCAGTGCAGATCAGTGATGAGGTACGACTGTAACATTAACTCGGTCAAGTTTTAAAAATAGTTTTATAATCATTAAATCTCATTTTAGTTCTCCAGCATATAAGCCAAACATTGGCTGTTTTCAGCTTCTATAAAGGGGATTTCAGGCTTTCCTGTATAATATATCATAATTACGATGATGAACTCCATCTTTGGGACTTAGACCTTTGGTCTTCTTGAGGTTGGAAAAATATATTTCCCCAATAATCTGGTAGTTTGTTGACCAAACACAATTTGATTGATCCCAAAAGTTATAAATAGGACATTATATGCAGCTCTATCATCTTTCCCCTTACATAAACTGTTACATAGCATCATTTCAGGCCAACCTGTATATTCTGCCTGTTTGCATAGACCTGGTGACGCATCATTCATCAAGCAAAAACAACTGTTCCACTCTTTTTTACTCATCTTCAACAAGACTTTTTTGTTATCAAACCTTTCTAGTTATTTTCATCTAAATATCTATGCTAAATATAAAAGTGCACTAAACAAAACTGAACACAGGAAATACACGAAATAACCTACAGTCTCCGTCATCATGACATTATCTACAGTCGGATACAAGTATTGTCATTCATTCAGAACTAAAAAGAAGTTTCCATTTAAGGCCGCAGACACATTAAAATTGCCATGCAAATACACACATTCCACTTCAAGCAGGCTGTGAGACACTGAGCTGACATTAAGGAGTGTAAATAAGGTCTTCTGCTTCTTCCAGTTTTCTCTATGACATTTATTGAGTTATTCTGTGGTTCTGGATCACACAGACAAAAAAGCACACACACACACACACACACACACACACACACACACACACACACACACACACACACACACAAACACACTATGTGACTCTGTCAGCCTTTTCAGGCAAAGTGAGAACAAAAGGAAACAGAACGCCTTTGGCTTCCAGAGGCGCCCTGAGCGGCTCCTCCACAAAGTAGGCGTTCTCCTCCTCAACTACAAACTGAAGAGTCTGGCTTTTGTTCACACAGTAGATGCAGTTCCCGATAACGGCGCACCTGAAGGGTAGATGACTTCCCAGCTTCTGTGATGCGCAATCATGCCACATTTTCACTATGGTGTTGTATTTGAATACGTTGATCCCCTGCTCTCGGTTGACATCAAAGCGGTATATGAAGCTTTTCAGTGCCACCATATCTGAGGACTTCTTCCTGCTGTTGTTGTACGGACACTCCTGCCACTCATCTCTCTTGGTGTCGTACTTCAGAAGACGGTAGAAGAGAGAGCCTCCTGAAACATAAAGTTCTCCGCTGCAGGTCGTGGCTTCATGGGCGACAGCGAAAGCGCCCTTAGGCAAGGGGGCCACTGTAGTCCATCGGTCCATGCGGGGGTCATATTTTTCCACTGTAAACAAACATTCTCCTCCAATGGCATACAAGTAGCCATCCATAGACACAAGCTTTAGCTGGGCACGGGCCTGGATGAGAGGTCTGACCTCGCCCCAGCGGTTAGTTATGGGGTTGTAACAGAAGACCTTGTCGGAAACCTTGCCCTTGTCCCCGTAGCCCTTTATCCCCCCTGCCACAAATAGGTAGTTATACATGGTACAGATCCCACAACCTTTAGTGTTGATGTCCTCAGGCATGGCAGTCAAAGCTCTCCAGTCATTCACCGTTTCATTATAGTAGTAAATCATATGACCCTCCTCCAAAGACCCCACAGACAACGGGCTCTGTGGCCGGCTACCACAGCGGCTCGGCGGCCTGCTCCCCACGCGATCAAAGACATCATTGATTTCTGCCACCATCAGTGTTTTCTTTCCCTCCATCCTCTTCTTCAGGATCAGATCCCGCTCTGATCCGTTCAGGCGACCATACACGGCTGGGTCTTTGAGTATCTGGAGGAAGTTATCACTCATGAAACCATAGGCGGTCTCCTTCAGTTCGCTGAGTCGCTGCTTCTTGGCGATGGTGAGAATCTCGTAGCAGTTTTCTGCAGTGACTTGTGCGGACATGGAGTCCATGGCAGCCTGTACAGCACAAGGGATCTGGAGGATCTTAGCCCCTGTGATAACATCTACAACATTGTCCTTGGACACAGTCATCCGAGAGGTGTAAATATAGTCTATCAATGTGGACAGAGTCTTGTAGCTGACACCCTTCACTTTGAGGATGTCTCGTGACAGCCGTGCTTTGAAGTAGTCACTTTTTTCTGCCAGGATAGACTTGTGAGCATTGATCTTTTGGCCGCCCACTTCAATCACTAAATCAGGCTCTTTTTTAGTCTGTGTGTTTTCCTGGCTGCTGTCTCTGCGTTCAAGGTTTGAATTTAGGACTGACCAATCAGTTTCCTGTTTGGCCAGGCCAGGTGAGCAAACAGAGGAGTCTATGGTGGAAGACTTTTTAGCTCTGGCACCATTGTGGACGTCACTGCTTGTACAGTTTTGTTGCACGTCTGCAATGTGATTGGTTACAGCAGAGTCAGCAAAAGGAGAGAGATCAGAAGTCCCCTTATTGTTTGGGATGCAAGAGCCGTTACCTTGGTGATGATCTACATGGTTATTCTCCATCAGGCTCCCATCCAACAGGTATTCTTTCTCAAACACAGGAGGGGGGCTGAAACCCTCAGAGTCCTTGGACCTTGGAAGACCTTGGACATAACCTGGACATGGACTCCCGTCTTTATCGGGGGGCGTGACGAGGTCGGGGTTCACGGCATGAAGGATGACATCAGCCTCCACAGTGATGGCCCCTCCTCCTTGCCTGCTGCCCTGGCTCATCTTGACGTACTCACTCCTGACGGGAGAAGGTGTGTTGTTCTATCATGCTGAGTGAGTGGGTGGGAAAACTTGTGGTTTGTCTCACTTCACCTATATAGAGAAAACACAAGGATGTAATTTAGCTGAGAGAATGAGCCTTCAATCCAGAGTTTCCCAGCCTTATTTGACTGTGACCCCATTTTCACATCACAATCTTCTAGAAACCCGGTAGACATTTTCTTTATAAGATTGATGTCTCAGCATTAATATGTGGCCTTATTGCCCTACCAATGATACCTCCAAGACGTTTTCAGTGCCCGCTCACTAACTGCTATAACCAGTGGCGTGCACAGACAATTGAGGGGCCAGGGCAGCGTCCATTTTTGGCCCACAAGCATCACTTCAGCATTTGTTTTGGCTCTAACAAAGGCAGTTTAGCACACATTTTGCCTCCAAAGATGGACACTTTAGAGTGCATTTTCCATCAACAGCCCCCCGGCCCCCCTCTGTGCACACCACTGGTATCAAACATGATTTTTACATTATCAGTTGGGGAAAAAATGAACATCTTTTGTTGATCAAACAAAAAAGTTTGAGTTTTCTTTCCTGAAATTTTGAGTCTTTTCTTTCTTCATGTAGCCCAAAGGCGCTGTAGTCATAGTATTTGAGTTCCTCTTGAAAGTGTCTTAATGAGGGCAGGCAGGTGAAGAAATCTTTCTATTTGTTTTTTGTTTTTCTCTACTGACGACTTCTTTGTGTTTATACAGGTTTAAGTGAGGAAACTCATGTAGCAGTAACTTCACGTCATCATGGGCATCAATCAAGCTGAAGTTTTCTAGACTGCATCTTAGTTAAACTGGATTAATATTGGAGAAGGTGAATGTAAAGATTATAATTTGTTAAGATTGTGTGTGTTTTTTTTGATTTAACAAAGAAAAATACTTACTTCAGTCATTTTATTGACCAATTAATATATATGTTTGAGGCAACCCCATTTGAATTGCAGGGTACCCCAAGGTTGAAAAACACTGCTTCAAGCTGCAAAGTGCTCTGTTTTCTCTAAGGGGCGCCCTTTCTCTAGTAACTGCCAGCTTGAGAACTGAATTTTGAAGGAAAAAAATTACTTTGTGGTTGTGCAACAGACTCCTGTATCCATGTGTCATCAATACCTGTAGTCCAACCAGCTAACGTTCAAGTGTGCAACAATGACTCCTTTTGTTACAGAGCTGCTCCAACATGCAGCTTCTTGCTGCTGTGAACTACGTGACCCGCTGCAATAATCACCCAGCCTGTCCATTATTTGTTAATCTGGAGTCATTAAAAGCGCATGCGCACTTGCTACTGAGCTGATAGACGAATTAATCTCAAACATAACCGTATGTACAGGCACTACTTTACACATACATAATTCCTATAACTATACTATTCGCTTAAGAGATGTTTTTGTTTATCCTTCATTCAAACTATGAAGGACTTTCGTGCTGAACTCATTGAATGATATTAGCTGTGGCGTGAATGATTATAAGTGTATTGACAGTAAACTGTGACTTACCTGTTTATCCCTCATGTAATTAATCAGCTCGACAGCAGCAGTATCCCCAGCAGGTCTTCCCACAATGCTCGATTACGTAAGGAAGGCGCAATCCTCATAAAGCAGTCTGGCTGTGCTCCCCTGGATGACTTTCCTTCACCGACAACCGCAGCTGCTTTGTCCCACTCGTTCCCCTTTCTCCATCAAACCTCTGTTATGTTCAATCAGACGCTCCCTTACAGACGCCTCCCTGCATTCAGAGACGGAGGCGATGCAAATGAGCGATCAAATACTCATTCCAAGTCGCACCTCCTTCAGATCAGCCGTCGCCTACGAATTTCCTCCCGTGAAAGTGGGGAGAGTAAGCTGCGCACGTTCAAGCCTCTTTTTTCCTCCAGTCTGATGTGGGTGGCAGAGAAATCAGCACGCGGACCTTCCAGGAGTGGGATTTTGTTGTCTTTTTTACAGTTGACTACAGTGAGGTGGTTGTCATTGATCTAAACCACGCCCCATCTGTCGGTATTAACCCTACACTCAACAGCAGGAGCACGAGGCTCCATCTGTTGGGCGCGCGCTGGATGCTTCCAAGTGATGCGACATTCCTTTACGCGTCATCCCTGTCATGGGTACCACGATCCGTGTGGGGGGATCAGAGGATGGGATTTAAGGAAAAATCCCCATCACATGTCATACCAACATAAACCCAACCATAAATCCTATATCACAAACTGTTCCCTTTAATGTGAGATACGCCTTCAAAATGAGGGTGACCATATTCTTAACACCCCAAAGGAGGAAACCCCACCCAGCCTCTAAGAGATATTGCAAAAATATGCTAAGATCCTCAAAGACGACTGAGAAGCTTCATAAATTTGTGAAAACACTTTTTCTGTTTGAAGCGAAGATTTTCGATAATGTAAGCAGATAGTGATTAAAACCTCATTTCTGCCAATAATAAAAATAAAAGATGGAAACTGCTTTGCTGAGACACTTTTCTTTTGGCCCATATTCAGTCAAAATTTTCCAGATGTAGAGTGAAATTAATGGTAAATAATAATAAGAATAATTTTGTCTTTTTATCTCAAAATTTTTCCTCATTCCTCATTATTTTGACATTTTTTGTTCAAAATTTTCAACTTTTTATTTAATAATTTTGACTTCTTTCCTTGTAATTGGACTTCTTATCTACATTTCAACTATTATCTCTAGGTTAAATTAATCAATAAAAGTTTTTGCTTTTCTTTAAACTTCAACTTTTTATGTAATTAAAATTTTGACATTTCATCTCAAAATGTCAACTTTTTTCTTCATTTTGGCTTGATATCACAAATTTTGACTATTTTTTCTTATCAGTTTGTCAATTTCTTTCATATTTACTTTGTCTCTAAATTTTGTCAATTTTTCCTTATGATTTCAAAATTTTCTCCAAATTTTATTTTTTTTCCCCTCATAGTTTTGGCTTTTTATCACCAAGTTTTACCTTTTTCCGACAATTTTGTCTAGTCTCATAATTTTGACTTTTTCCTCATAGTTTGACCTTTATTTCAAAGTTTTGACTATGTTTTGACTTGAAATTTTGACTGCTCATCTCAGAATTTTACTTTTTAACCCCAAAAAAATTTAAAAAACGCCAAAATATCTTTTTTTTTCTACTGGCGAAATGGGCTTCTGTAACACTGCCTCACCACATGCTTAAATTAAAAAAAACATATATAAATCTATTAGTTGTTTCAACAGTGGCATGGCACCCATGTCTTGGTCATGACCATGACGAAAAGAAGGGTACTACTAAATATCTGTATTTGGTCTGTAAAAATGTGTTATGACTTCAGCAATTTCTGTCTGAAAGCGTAGTGCAAGCAGTCAGAGCATGTTTTCCAGCATGCTCCAGATCTTGACAGATTGGTGCACCAGAATAATGTGAGCAGCCTTCTACAGACCACACCAATGGTCTGTAGAACGGAGCTGGGCAAAATCCAGACATTTTGGAGAATTCTATAAAATCCCCCAGACATAATTTTACAACTAAAAAAAGAGGACATGTTCGGGCAAAAGAGGGTGTTTGGTCACCCCATACAAAATAAAATACCTTTCAGAAATGTTCACAGATGCTGAAACACATGCAAATAAAATTAAATACTAAACACTCTGACCTCTAAAATGGATTTCACATTACAGTAACTCTATTTGAAAATCAATAATGATTCCATTAGTTCACTCCACCTGTTTGTTCAAGACAGTTCATCACAGTATCCTTTAGACTTGACTCTGAAAGGAATTGAGTGCTCTCTAAGAGGAATCTTAACCTCAAAACAGCCTGACAGTGCCCTAGAAGTATGAATCACACTTCCCTTTTGGCAGTAATCCCACACTGTATCTTACTAATACACAAGCCTGAGGCATAAACAGAGCAGATTAAGGCACATTTATGAGGCAGAAGCAACAGTGATGAGACTTGTGTGGTAAAGTAGCCCTGGGATTGTTAATGTTTGTGTTGATAATGTGATAAAAGATGCACCCGCAACATATGCCCTCACATATGAAAAGGCCTGATCAGAAATAGCACAACCCCTCAGGGCAGCAGCAGCAGCAGTAAACGTTTTTTATCCAGCGTCCGTAACCTCTACACCGTGGAGTCTGCCTGTCGTAACAACTGGCCTTCAGATATAAAAATAGAGGGGAGCAACCGCAAGGGCATCAAAAACCTATCAGCCCTGTGAGATTACAGAGCGTTCAGCTGGGAGGTTTTAATGCTGAGTATTCTGAGAGCAAGGACTCACTCAGGACTGATATACAAAATGAGTGGTCTCCCCGGCAATCTCAGGGTCAGAGGGAAAACAAAAGGATTCCACTCAGAGCTGTTCTGAAACAAATGGCAACACCCAGGCAGGCTCACTAATCTCAGGGTTACTTTGTTTGTACAGTGGGACTGAGGCTTTGCTCTGCTTGTAGTCAATAAACAAGAACTAGGGATGTTATATATTATTTTAAGCTTACGTCAAATTGTTAGCTACCCAAAACAATCAGATGAGATAATATTTTGGATTGTAGCTCAGGAGCAATTTCACCCTGGAGTCAGCTCGTCTATTTTTGTAGGAACAGATAACATAGTGAAACATGGTTGTGCAACAGAGAACGTGGGCGTCAGAGGAGAGAAAAAGCCTTGACCCTCTCTGTTCAGCAGCAGGAGGTATGAGCAGCAAAATCCTGGAAGAGAGGTATCAGGCTCAGTTCTTGCAGCCCCTCAGGCACATTGCTAGTCCCAGCATGTACTGATGGCTACACACAAGAAGAATGGAAAAGGAGGCTGGTTTGCTGACACTCCAGCTACATCTACAGAGAAGTAGCAGAAATTGGTAATGTGCACTCCCTGGCAGCAGTCATTAACATCATGAATTTTCAGAGAATAAGTTCCCAATAAATCGGTATCTCAACAGACAAGACTCACATATCTCCCAAAACTGCTTACATAATTCAAAGAAAGTCCAAATGAGGTACAAAGGGTGGTCAATAGAAGTTTATGAAAATGTTAATACAAATAAAAAGAAGTACATACAAATAGTGACAAATGAATAAAGCTTTCCATGTTTTTTAAATATCCTTATGTGAGAAAAAAAAGATGCATTATGGGAAACAAAAACTCTCCTGCAGATAACAACTCTCCCATCCCTTTATGAAAAGCAACCTGGCCAGCCAGATTCTCATAAGCCTCCTCTAACTCATTCAGTCACTAGTTCACTTTTTTTCATCCATTTTCTATCAACAGCTCGTCCAAAAACATCTTTTTTTTATAGAAACACTGAACCTTTCTCTGACACCAAAACTCATACACATATAATCCTGAGTTGTTAAACTTCATATTTACAACTCTGACCCTTAGTGATATCTTAAGTGATCAAAACCTTCTCCTAATCTTAATAAAACTTTCATGTAACAGATTCAAAGACTCAACATTACCACATTTGCAAACACTATCATCTGCTAACCTCATTTCATTCAACACTGTTTTTAAATACTGCAGTCCAATACAGACACCTTGTAGGGCGCTAACACTGGAGAATTATGTATTAGCCATGTTACAGACAAAAACTGATTTCAATGGCGAGTGAAATTTAAGACCTTTCAGTGTTTTTTTTCTCCTAGAGAAGCATGTTCCTTTAAAGTACAGTAGATCTTTTCACTGGTCTGGAGGGAGTGTTTTCCACCACTGCTGTGGAGCATCATGATTGAATGGTTGTATTGATTCACTGTGTTTTCATGGCAGTAGACATCATTAAAACATCATCAGAATACTGTGGGTGCTGCTGGGTGCACTTCTGGTTTCAAAAAGGCATTAAGTTGTTCTGATTGATCCCAAATGTTCTCTGGACTGAAGCAAGTCGCCTCCATGTGCATTTTTCTTCAAACCTAGGAAAAGAGAGAACATGTTAGACTCCTGTTAAAGTAAACATTTGAACTGTCAGTTGGTTACAGATTAATAGGAGCTTACTTGCGTTTAGCATCACATGTTAAGCAAAGGGATCTGCCAGATCATGATGGTGGAGGTGTTGTCCTCATGCCGAGACTGTTTGGTCTTTTTGTTTACCCTGCGGTGTCCTAACCCTCCGGACACCACCAGCAGAGAGCTGACATCCACCTTGCTGGACCTGCGGCCCCTCTGGTGATGAGCAGGGTCATGGAGCATGTCATAGAGAGCCCCGTCCTCTGGCCCATGCTCCAAAGAGCTCTGGGATGGAGCTAAGGAGCCACAGGAGGAGGATAGGGAGTCCTGCAGAGCCATAGTGGTACAGCCCGCCTCCCCCAGCCACACTCCCCGTCCCTGAGGGGGAGTCAGGACTGGATCTGAGGCGGGCTCTGTGTTCTCCCCCTCCTCTGTCTCTGCGGTCTGGTTTGAAGAGGGAGCTGTGGGGGGTTGAGGGCCAGGTCGGTTACACACTGCAGCAGCAACAGTGAGGAACTTGACTGGTCCATTGTGAGCGTGTAAGGACACCATACCACGACCTGAAACACAGACGTTCCTTTAAGTATTCACCAGATGACTTTTGCACACAGCCTCTGCACAAGAAGCCTGTCCCTTTATCTGAAAGAACCACACTTTAGACGGTTTCTGTACCAGGCTGTAGACATGTTTATTTCTGCCATGAAAACTTCTGTTTTTGGTGTGTATGTGACTGGTACTCTAGTGCTTCCAGAGCCAGCCTCAAACGGACATTCAATGATCAGCAGATTTCAGCACTGCTGTGTATTCTCACGTTTTTGGACTAGACGTCGCCGCTCGATATCTGCCTCAAAAAACCGACATCTTGTCCTTGAGATTTTTTTTATAGTGACAGATTTCTCTTTTCTATTTTCAGGTAATGTGGGATTAATGAAAAAAATGTTGGAGCCCCCATAGCTTGTCTGTGCCAGGAACATTTATCAATCACTTGTTTCTGAAAATTTTTCGTCATCATTTATTATCATTTAAAAGAGAAAATTCTTGAGTATTTTCTAGTTCCAGATTGTGGAAAGAGACTTGCTGTGTCTCTGTTTTAGACACATACATTCCTGACTGGCCTGAAAAACTGTACGTCTTAGAATCAAACAACTCATTACTTTAGGGCTGTAAAGGAGAAACAATGTGTGTAAGGAATGGCCGAGTGTTACCTGTGACTTTTGGGATCCCCTGCAGTCTTGGAACAGAGAGGGCCACAGTTACACCCAGGTTGGTTCCTACCAGCAGCAGACCATGACAGACCAGCAGACTGCTCACTGATACTCTCTGGTTCCCTTTAGGGACAAAAAAATGGAATATGAAATTAGTTAAATCTTGCTGAAATTTAATTTACTTCAGTGGAAATTTCAGATTAAAATGTAGAAAGGCTCAGCTGCGGAATATTCTTAGCTAACACACTCTATCACTGCCAGTTTCAAACCTGACCTGTGAGCTCTCCCACTGACGCATGGCACTCATGCACAGTTCTGTATCCTAGAAAATCAGAGAGAGCTTAGCTAATAGACCACTTGAATACAGTGAGTGGGAGGATGGGAGGGGGTGTATTTTTTTATTTGCGAGTAGGGGTATTTCTGCAGCAACAATGCTGTGCGATTATTCGTCTCCAAGGGCAACGTTAAGAGGAGTCTGAATAAAAGCAGCTCTTTCAAGTGTCTGAACACAGAAAAATGCCCCATTATGTGTACTTTGAGTCAAACAAACAAACACAAAAGTCTTATGTAATAGAATGAGTGAAGCGTAATGCTGTAATTAAGCAAGGAGCTCTGCCTCTGTTGAAGCAACAAAAAGACAATCAGACTTGACCTTTTTCTTTCCCCTGTGGTTAGAAAAACCAGAGGGCAACTTTGCACTAGCACTTTGCACTGTAAAAGCTCTGATTGTTCAGTTAACAGCACCTTTCAACAAGGATACAATAAAACCAGGCCTGCTGACATCTTCTGTTCACTGACTTACTGTGCGGAGTTTGGCACTCATTTCAGAGGTCCCCACACAAGAGCTTTGTCAGGAATAAACCGTGCAACAAACGGTATCTGGTGAGACATTTTTATCATCATCTTTATGACTGTAATAAGAATCTGGGGTTTTGCAAAAACAGTCATTTCAGACCTGCTATGTGGGAGGCAAGACTGTCATGAGTCATTACTGCTGCAACAGCTTGACTTGAATTTCCTCTCTCAAAGTAATCCTCTTGGGTTTTAAGGAAAAATCACTGCCAGTCTCTCAGTCTGACCCCGCCTCACTCAGACTGACCCTGTGCATGGGGTGCACACATGCCATACTGCCACACTTCCAGGAATCATGCCAGATAAGACGGCAGGTATACTTGATGACTGGGCCCTGGTTCCTGCCCACATGTGCTTCTAATGAGGGCCCAGAGTTAGCAGAAACACACGGGCTGCCAGTTGGGGGCCTTGCTCAACTTCCTTCTTTCATAATATTTGGAGTTCCCCACCCAGAGGGTGAACTAAAATAAACCCAGAGCGAATGTCAACATGGCCCAGATCTGGCCCTGATCCCACACCAGAGCAACACTTTGATCTGCACTTAGTCCTGACAACCAACAGCAGGAGGGAGGGGCTAATCCCAAATATTACAATAATACTCTGTGTCAGCCATTCAACACCACGACAAAAGTCAGATCAGCACAATGTGAGTAATTGTGCCTATGGTTACTATCCCTGGAATTAACTTGTTCCTTTTTTCGTTGACTGATTGAAAACAAGCTCAAAATTTTCTTGTGAGGAGAGGGAGAGAAAACATGTCATCAGTTTCCTTACTGCAAGTGCATTATGCTTTTTTTCTCATTGGCTGATGTATTTCTGTATGGCAGGACTTTGTTAGCAGCTTAAAGATAGCTGGAATAAGCTTAAGCAAAATGCTATTGGTAAAAAGACAGATGCTGAGGAAAACCTTGTTCATGAGAAGTTTATTAAACTATTTACAAACTGTAGTTGTTTCCTAAAATTTGAGGCTGCGTCTATGGTATTTTATTGACGTGTATTTATCATTATTGTGCCCTACATCATACTTTCAAATTTTCAGGAAACAATAAACTGAACCAAATAGAATACACTGTTGATGTAGGCCTTTTCAATTAGGATGTTGACCATCTATCAGAGGTGGGCAAGCGTCATTTTCCTAAAAAAAGTTACTTAAGCCATTAGCTTAGGGGTGTGATGAATTATCATAACACAACTCATAAATAAATAAATAAATAAAACTAAGGTAGAAAATATCAGTGAATGCCCAAAGTCAGAGAGCTTTGCTGTTTCTTGGCCAAATTTTTATACCACTATTTGGCATAAAATTTGGCCAAAACGGTATAAAATTGAATACAACAGTTACTTAGATAAAAATGATTGGAGTTGTGACCACTATTCCCCCCCAAAAAAGCTGCTAACACCAGAGGTCAGCAGGGGTTACCACCATTTGCTGAGTTAGATAGAGAGCTAATCACCTATAATAAAAATGTCAAATTTATCTATGAATTATTTACTCTCACCAATCATGAGGAATTTCATCTACTTTGTCCCCGAGGAGTTTAGATTTGGACAAGTTTTAACTGGAGCCTCTTCATGCAACAGCTACAGCCTGTTCTTTACTTATATGCTGTCAACGCTGTCTTCTATCTCACGTCGAGGAAATGCTCACTCACAAAAAAGGTGTTTATCACAGACTTGACGTACAAAATGATGGTGGTAAAACAAAGCAGAGCTTGAGGTGTTATTTACTGACCCCCCTCCTGATGTTTGTCTCCCATTAGACCATGCATGGCTACACATTTAGGTCACAGAGCAGCAGACAAAAGCCCACTAGACCCTCAGCACAGCAGCCAGACAGCTAACCAGCAAGCTAACGTCCCCTGAGACATCACCATGGTCTGATGGAGGACACTTCCTTTTGAAGTGTGTAGAAAGAATTTAACCAGGCCTATCTATTTTCATTTTAGAAAATAAAATCAAAAATACATGTGTTAAATATCCATACCCAGGCTGGTTCAGCTGTGCAGACCAAAGTTATTACCAAGCTATTAAGGATAAATTACTTTAACATGAGCCACAAAGGCTTCTTCAATAAGCACGTGCTATGAGTTACAGAGAAGAGGACTGCTATTAGAGCGTATTAGCCCACTGACTGATACGTCTGGACTCACAGAATTGTTCCAGCATGCACGAACATGAGAAGGATCACCCCACCTAAAGCACCACCTGCATTTCAACACAGCACCATTCATAGAAGCATTAACCCTCACAAGACAACACCCCTTGTCTTCCTTTGTTTGCTGGAGTGTGTGTTTTATGGACAAGCTCAAATTGAATCAGGATCTGTCATGAAATACCTCCTCACAATGCTGTGAACTTCCTGGAGAAGAAGCTTATCAAAAATCACAGATCAAATTTCAGAACGGTGTTGTTTCCTGTCATCTTCTGATAAGCTTGTGCAATTTCTCACTTGAGTCTCAGTGAATGTGAATGTGAGGAGGAGGGCAGTGCAGATGAGAGGGCAATTGCATTGATTGAATGCTGTACCTCCTGTCCAAACTGTTTGGCTGGCACATTCAATTACATCAGAGTTTGTGCAGAAACAGCACATTTTTTGGTCTCATTTTGTTCCGCAACAGAGGCCAGCAGCAATAAAGCCTGCAGTGGACTGTTCTGGAAGCTTACAACAGAATGCAGAAAGAGGATCACATAGGTTGACTCCATGGAGCTGCTTTAATGATAGATCAAAATCAGAACCTCAAACTTCTTATTTTCATGCATACAGAGAGAAACATCATGGAACGACATTGTTATCAGAGGAAGTGAGCTCTCAAAAGCGAGGTCCAGATGAAGAAGAGCTTTCATGTGTTTGTCCGTCCCAGAACCAGCTTCTTCTGTGGTTGCATGGATTCTATTAGCTGATATGGGCAGAGTGATCCTAAAGCAGGCAGTTTATTATTCACATCTGCCTTCAAAAAGAAGGTTTCCATTTGTAACTCAAAACATTTGTATCAGAAGGAGACTAAAAATATCCAGTCAGGGTTGGAAACTTGAATCAGTTTGTAACATTTGTATTGGGAGACTTCAGCTTATAAATCTTGAGTTTGTATTTCTGCCAGTGCTGCATATAAATCCTCACCTGAAGCTGTGGAATTTTTTCATCATTGTGCCATTACGAAGGACTTGTAACCACGAATGTGACAAGTTGTGAATGTATGTTGCAGTTTTGCGGCTGCTCCAACAACTTCAGAAACATTAAAAACTCTCTTCTTGAGCTGTCACACAAAATCTGAAATTTAGTTGCTTTAAAAAGACAATAAAACGAGTTCCTTTGTAGCTGAGTATCTTCTTGAATGTTATTGCTACCTTCTGGCAATAATAGAGAAGCCCCTCTGAAAACTAAATGTGCACTCAGTCTGGGCAGAGCTACGCTAATAACAGCACAGCTAATGATGCTGAAGATGAGATAGCACAGAACAACTGCAGGCTAGTCATTAACTGCAGACTTCAACGTGCGCACATTAAACCACGGCTGTCTTCACAAAACAAAACTCCCATCAAAACCTCATTTAAGTATCGAAACTCAGCAGCATCCATCTTCAAGAGGAAGGCAAAAAAGGCCACTGTCAAAAAGTGTTCATGTGAAACTTTGAGAAAGCCATCGTACAGAATTCTCCTTGAAGTGCACGCGAAACTCGAGCTGTCTGCATGACTCAGCATGAAAGGAAAGAGACTGAAAGCAGCGGCAATGGGACTGAACAAATCCTGACTCCTCACCAACAGAAGCAGTCTCTGCTTCGTGGTAATCATTCTTTTTGGCTGCGAGTTTTGGGGTCAGGCTGATATCACGCTGAAGATTACAAGATCTGAAGCAGCAGGCTGCTATGGTGACTCCGGTCTGGGACGATCGCCTCCCCCAAAGCAATTTCCTTTGACCTGAGCATCCTCTGCAATAATGTTTGACTTACACACACATGGCAGGTGTCTGTTACTTATTCCAAAATCACAAAACTAATGCCCCTGATAAAAATAATGATTAATAACAGCGGGGTTACATGCAGTCCCTTGTTATGAACACACATTTAGTAATCAAGTTTTCCCATCTTTAAATCTTCTACTACAAATATTTATCTCCCTGCAATAAAATCTGGTCTGGTGTTACATCAGCAGTAAATGTGTCTCATTTCCCCTGCTTTAGGCTTAGCTCTGCACATTTTACAGCCCAGCAATGACAGGTTTACACTTGCAGTTACATCACCAAGGAACAAAGGTGAGCCTTCATGGGGAATGATGAAAGTCAGGTAAACAACTCTTATGAAGCTGGAAACTTTGTTCAGATCAGAACTCACTCCTGGTGCAACATCAGAACGCAGGAAGCTTTGTCCAGTTAGCACAAAGGTCATGTCCCTGCAGTTAATAGTCAGTGCTGGCATTGCATCCTGAGGAATTGAGGTTTTAGGATGGAGAATGATAGTAATAAAATTGCCAAGCCTCCTAAACAATCTAAACCTTCATATCTCTACTATTCAAACTTGATGATGAACTGTTATTTGTGATAATCTATGATGCCAACAATAGTGTAGTTCAGATGCTTCAGTCCTGTAAATGTAATGTTTCAACTGATGTATTCTAAATTATGATAGCTGTCCCAGATAATGTGCTTTTCTTCTTCTTCTTAGAGTGTTGAAATTCAGACTGTATTTTGCCCAGACAACACCTGCTGCAACAGTTTCTTGGAAGATGATTTGAAGGGGTCAGGTGGTTTCTTTATGCTACAGAGAGAGAGAAAATGAAAGGTTCCTGGTTCATTGTTTAGGCTACAGGAGCCTTTGAATGACAAACCTGCCATAACAAGAACAGTCTGAGGAGCACCTACACTGATGTCAGCTAATTACTGACTGAGGTCACTGGACCTGCATCAAAGTCTACAAATGCTGGCCTGTGTGTGAAGGAGTGTTTGACTTGGTGATCACAGAATTATAAATCCAAGGAACGAACATATGCTTTACTGGTCTTCAAAATCTGACACTTAACAAAAGGTGTTAGACACACAGTGCCTGTCATCTCACATCTCATCCTTCAATGACAATAAATAAAGTCATTTTCATAAAGGCAGAACACAGACACATTTTATTTTTAATCCACTGGATGCTTCTTCTTGTGGATATTTTGCCTTGAATTTGAAATTCTGTGTATCTTACCAGGCAGCGTATTGTGGACAGGTGTGGCTATGTTTATGTCTTGTAGGTGCTCCAGAGTCTCGGTGTGGAAGAGTCGCAGTGTGGATCCAGAGCTGAAGGCGATCCAGATCCCCACCCCTGCCACCACCATGTGGGACACCACCATGCCCTCTTCCTGGTGGGCCTCCAGCTGTCTCTGCATGGGGGTAGACAGGACAGGGTGTTAAGCTGTGGCATTATCCTCCTGCACATTTATAACACATGCAGGGCCGTGGGAGGACAGTTATTTTGTGATTCTAACACATCAGCCAGATTGATATTTAATTTTGATATTTAATTTTGATATTAGTTTAATGTAGTTCTGTAGCTCTTTCCTTGTTTTTCTAACCATCCAAAGGTTTTAACACACCACATTCACACACTGATGGTAGAGGATGTTATATTGGGGGAGTATCAGTATCAGTAAATTTCATTCACACACATTAATATTCGAGCCAAACAGCACTTGAGTAAATTACTAAGAGAAGCTGGAATCAAATTGCCAACCTCACTCTTAAGAGGGACTAAGCCACAGCTGTCTAATACACAAGAATTCAGCATGGAAACCTTTAAGTTCGACAGGCTTTAACAAAAATAACCCACCACAATTGTTTTCAATTTGATAAACTCAGGTTTAAAATGGTGTGAAGCAAGTTAATGGTGGTCTTGTGTTGGCTGTTGGTGACCACAAACAAGGGGAAAAATGAGGAGGCACATTTTTTTTTAGGGCCCATACCAATGCTTATAGTTGGACAATAGTTCACTGTTGTTTGAGAATAATCTAAACCACATGGTGATCTAAGCCAATAACATGTTTTTAATTAATTCATGACAAACAGACTTCGCTAAGAAAAGTATTTGAGAACATGGCTGATATTTATGTTGGTAAAAATATTAAACTATATTATCTTATACAGTATAATGGAATATATAGAAAACCCTAGCTAATGACTGTTTTAGATTTGTTATGCTGTCACCAGGCCAGTAACATTTCTGTCAACATTATTTGGTTATCATTTAAATCACCTTTATAGGTGCTGGCACTGGCTGAGCAGATTGTTCAAAGTGCCACAAATCGGCTCAAACAAGTCATCAGTTCATTTCTTGAAATACTCGAAAGCCTGGGACACAAATCAATCATCAGCTTGTCTCGGTTATGACTTGTTTAGACAACAGCAGCCAAGGCGCTGCTTGTGATTGTTTGGCTCAAGTCTACGGTGTTCTGTTATCTTTACTGAAGAAACCAAAGAATAAGAATCACATTTATGTTCAGATGACTGAATATAAAATAAAATATGTGAACACAATTATACATCTGAATTGCACCCATGCATGGAGACCTATAAATAAGGCTTCCCTTTCTATTACCACGGGTTACATAATCATACCACACATTACAGGGCATGTTGGTGGAGTTATATTTAGCTAATGACAGTTCATTCACAGGGTTCCTCTACAAAGTGGTGATAAAGGAGCATGAAAAATCTCTGTAAATGCTTCGTGCAACATTTTGTTTTCAAATGATTTTATCTTCAATGTTAGATTAGGGATTAGAACGGTCTTTGAACAGTTTCCATGCTCTGACTCAGTCCTACACTTACAGACAGCACTCCAGACTGACAGCAAGATCTTCAGCTAGGAGAAGAGAGCGAGCCAGGCAGGTGGTCCAACATAATAAGCTTAATGAGGCTAAACAGATTATGAGTGAGTGCATGTCAGAGGAAGGTTACTATTCCTGAAACAATGGCAGGTGCTTCTATTCCCTAAACAAGGGCAGAGCTTATACAGGAACAAACATCCATATTTCAAGACATGGTTAAAAGAAACTATGATGAAAAAAAAAACTTTTGAGGGAGTTCATATATTTTCATGCTTGAACCACAAACCAAATTCTTTATCTTCTTATTTCTTTGTCTCACTCTCCTGCTTTGTTAATTTTTAAAGATTACAAAAATCATCCTTCTTATACTGGACCAAAGACGATGTAATATTATTTTTTTTTCACTCTTTTAAACTTCCTTGTCCTCAAAGCTCACTTGTTTGGTTTTCTTTTCAGAACCAGTTTCCAGAAAAGCACAGATTTTTCCACTTGGCACACAATTAAGAAAACAACAGTTTTTTAAAGATGAACAACTGTTATTTACAACACACACACACACACACACACAAGCACATGCACGCACACACATGCTGCTCATTTTGCTAACATGACGTGACAATAATCCACCAGCATTAACTGGGCAACGTACCTCCACAGAGTGTGTGTGGCTGCTGATGATAAAGACCTGCCCACCAGATGACGCCCAGAGGTGCTCCTCTACAGCCAGCATGGCCTTGACTGGCAGAACTCCCAACTTCAGCACTTTGGGTTTTTCAGAGCTCCACAAACCATCTAAAACATAATCCAGTAAAACATTAGCTCCTAAAACAAATAAAAGCACTGTATTTCAACAAGTAACTGATAAAAACAGTAATTCATGCAGACACAGAGTGCATATATGTGACTTCTAGTAAAGTTGCAGGGTGATGAAACATAAGCTTTAAACTTAGAAAAATAAACCACAGTAATTCTTCTCTTCTTTGAGTGTAACTGGATTCTTTTTAAGAAAGTAAACTTTCATGACTCTTCCTGTAAAGGTTAAAGAAGAATGATTTACAAGTTATATAGCAGACACAGTTATGGACGCTTCGTTTTTATAACTGTTGTCTGAAAAGGTCATCTACATTTATATGACACTGCTTATGCTGGTGGAGTGGCCATTGATGGTTTTCACAGCTTTCGCTATGAATATAGATGGGCTGTGAAGCGTTAGTCAGAGCTGAGCTCCATCCCACACAAACCTCCTACACACTCTGTTCTACATGTGCCTGGGCACCTGCAGTGCCAGCTCTACTGCAAGTAACACCACATGCAGTGTCATTATAAAAAACACATTACATTTCTGTGGTTATCTACTGGCTTTGATTTCAATCAATATGGAAGATATCATAGATTTAGAGGAAATGAAGGAAAAGTTTCTAAATCTGAACATACTAAGCAAGGAATGTGCACGAGTAGAAATGGTCCTGTGGCACTGAGTTGGGCATGAACTTCATTTCCTCCAGATACCACATTCCCTGAGTTAATCTAGGCCAGGAAGTGAATGAGGCCTCACCAGTGGTGTTTGTTAAGAGACGGCACAAAGATGGCCATTGAAGGAGGAGGTGCCATGCAGGGAGAGATCTACTCTAGGAGGTACAGTATAATGACTGGGGAAGTGAGGGTAATCTATCTCTAAAGGAGCAAGGTGGGGTTTACATTCCAGCAATGCTCTGTGTATGTTATTTTAATAATCATGTTGTGTAGGTGAATGCTGTGCACGGCAGAATAAGTGAGCAAAAGTAGAAAAAAAAGGAGAGGTGGAGATAAGGCACAGAAAGCAGGATTGCCAGCTTGAAGTCTTACATAAGTCTGCCCACATCTCTCACTTCTTCAAGTGCGTTCCTTAATGTCAGTGTCAGCTGCACCTTTCTTATTATCAGAGTTCAAGCTAATCTAATCACTGATACAGGAGTTAGAGTGACCCAGTTCACAGTAATGCAGTAACCTGTTAAGTTGTGTGTACGCTGATCCATTAGCATACATTACCAGCCGCCCCCACATCCCACTCACCCCTCCAAAATAAAGCCTTTCCTCTTCACTCCTTCCCAAGAGTGGCCTCTACAGCAGTGATGAACGACATCAGCTATTATTTTACAGCACTAAAGGTGAACTACTATTGGATTAATAAGCATGTGTCAATAGAAAACAGCCACAGTGCTTTATGATTGGTCTGTTTGAACAGCTTTTATGTTTCTGCTAATGGTGTGCATATTTTTACAGTAATTACTGTAATTGTAGTCATAACTCCGTAAAAGCTGCTGTTTGTTGTGACTTAGACTGTTTTTTCTTTCTTTCTTTTTTCTTTCTTAGACCTGTTTTAGCACTGATAATCTCATTTTAAATTGGGGCTGATGATAAAGCATAAATCTAGATGTCAGACTTTTTAAAGATCACTTCAAAAGTCCTCACAGTCCCTTTAAAAACCACTAAAAACTTAAGTATGACCAGTTTCATCACAAACATTTTCCAGAGACAGAATGTCAATAAGGGCTGGGAGTGGAGTTGTTTGTATTTCTTGAGTGTGTTCAACCTGATGATTTCTAAGTTTTTGTGAGGCAGGCAAGTCAACAATGATGAAAACTGTATGGCAATTACATATAGTCACTTTTATAAAGGGGTTCAAAATGAAAAGTAATCAGTATATTTTGTTATTATATTAGTACAAAATGAGAGTTTGCTTTCTGCCATTTCTCAAACTGATAGATTTCAGTCTGTCTGGGAAGAAAAAAAAATCTGACCATTTCCTTGGAAAGGCCGATCATTTTTCAATTTTGACAATGATTCAACAACACTCAACAAGAAAAAGTGCGTGACTTATGATGGCAGCGCAGAGGAGACTAATGTTCTGACTGTCTGGAAGTGACGAGTGACCTTTGTAGAATCACTGCCTCCTCTGACACGGTCTGCAGCAGAGGAAATGGCTGGCATGGCAGAATGAGGCTGACCGGCAAGCTCAGACACACTGCATCTTCTGGAGGATAGCATTTCCGTGTGGGATTAGTCAGCAGTAATGGCTTTGAAGACAAAGCAACACGCCAGACCCTTCAGTTGTTTTTGAAGCCTTGTCACCATTCACTGTGAGGGTCCACTTTGATCAGCTGACATTTTAGCATCAAAGAACATAAGCTGATCATTTTTCCTTGCTCTGCTGGCTTTCTTCTCCGGGATGTAAACCATAGGCTCTACTTCGAATGCAAATGGTGTAGAGGCTGAGGCTTCTGCTGTGACAAAATACTTGAGCAGCATTTTAACTGAGAAGCAGGGACCAGTTTCCCCACCAAACTATCCAGGGTGAGTCATCATTTTCGCAGTCGGCATCATGTTCCAGTGACAGTGACAGAGCCGTTGATGGAAGGGAATCAAACAAGTTGGACTCAGAGGATTTGAGGCTAGGATTTCCTTCTGGGGAATTTATTTGACAAGCCCCAGTGGTGATGAAAGATGAAAAGCATCTACTGAAACTGTTGGAACATTCAGTTGCACCAGCAGCAGCACACTGACTGTGCCAGGCTCTAATAATTGGTGTGTTGAAAAAGAAAGAGAGAGAGAGAGAGAGAGAGGTGAAATGTGCATCAAAACAAGCTGTAATGAGCAGCTCAACAGTACATTCCTAAACGGTTACATACACACTACAGTTTGTTTCCCCGGGCAAAGTTTAGCTCAATGGAAGAATGTGTGAACACCTTTGTTTCTCATCTCAGGCCACTTTTCTCTCTTTTTGTTGCTGATTCACTCACCTCTATGCAATACAAAAGCTAGAAACTGAGCAATAACATTTCAATTAAATTTCCCTGCATCTCTAAGGACAAAGAGGGAATGAAGAGGAATGAGTATGTGTCGCTGAGGTTATTAAAACACACCTCAAGCAAGGGCTGCATCAGGGTGGAGCTACTAAAACTAACATTAGAGAGGTAAGATTTAGCCCTTTAAAGGTAGGGTTTGCAGGAATTTTTGTCACTGCTTGTAAACACAACAACCAAACTTGGTTTCTCCTTTATGGCCAGGTGCCAGCAGTCACATTACTTTTCTAGGTTGGAGAGACTCAAGAGCCATATACCTGACTTCTTGTAGGTCAGTGAGGTATGCTGCAAATATTGTATCATTCTATCCTTTTTCAAGTCACTTGTGCACTGGGTGCGCTGTGATTTGCAGGTCACCATGCCTACTCTCCACCCAGAAACGCCCAGAGACAACCAAACATCAACATACAGGCAGAGAAGGGGGTTGAGGCAGACAGACACTGAGACACAGGTATGGAGGCCCATGAAGATGAAGATTGAGCAGTATTTTTTCCATAAAAGATGACATTTTATTTTTTAGGACAATCCTGCAAACCCTACCTTTAATGGACCATTTTGGCTTGGATTTGAATATCCAGTCTTGTAGATTCTGCGGGGTGTTCAACATTGTAGTCCTTTTGACTAACTCATCATTTGACCAACTGATTTGATCTATGGTCTTTCCAGAACCATCAATATCCCTGAGCACACTGTCATTTTAACTTTTAAATTTATATCGTCACCCCTCCACGTGTGCTAAATAAAAAACAATGATAATAATAAAATGAAAACGTTAAAATCAGTTGAACTGCTGAGGTTAAAATTTCAGAGTGTTACCTTAAAAGAAGGCCAAGCTTTTGTGTGTACTCCACAGGGTTCAAGAATTGTATCCTGATCAATTTGGGTATGCCTTTTACAGGAATTTTTGGCATTTGGGAGAAGGTTAAGGGGTTAAAGTACTGCTCTAAAGTACCTAGTTTTCTTATCACATGCTATGTGACTCATAAGAAGCAGACAAAGACTGAGACAGAGACAAGGAAGCACTTTGTTTGCACTGCTATGAAAACCAATAAGAGCCAGAACAAAACGGAGAATGTGAAATAATGTGAGAAGGAAGTAGCCCTGATACTTTCCTTCAATGTGACTGTGCCTGTCAGGAAGAGACAGACTTTAAATAGGTCGCTGCTAACAGATCGGCTTCTCCCTGACAACTCAGTAAATGGAAACAAACCTCGACACAGAGCAGAGGAGACCCCTGACCCCAAGCTATACATACAGACGGCAGCACAGTGAATCGCAGAGGGAAAATAGCCGTTGGAGAGATGCAGCACAAATTGAGTTTGCTTGGATTCAACCGAGAATAACTCTTTTCATTCACAGTTGGTGAGTGTTTAGCTGTGTCAGTGCAGCCTAAAACATTTACGTACTGCAACATGACTTTCTGCTTATAACTGGGAAAAGTTTGAAGATGCTAATCTACTTTGCTAAAAGATGTCAGCAAGAGACGGTTAGAAGTTGCCTGGTTTAAAAACAAAGGTACTAAGTCTGTCATCAACAGTGCATCTATTCAAGAGAGAGGCCAATTATGGTTAAGGCAGCGACACACTGCATATTAGAGTGAACACTGTCAGCCTACACATTTGGAAAACCAAATCTAATTAACTAAGTGAATGCAGTTTCTGTTGCACACAATAACAGTAATTTAGCCTCCTAATTGCCCTGATTTGAGCTATTTAGGAGAATCAACAAATATTACGAAGGTTCAGTTACAACACCTTAGATAAACACACTCATAACCCTCTCAACACACACCTTGTGATCCAGAATAGATGGCCACAGAGCCGCTGACCAGGCCGGCGTACAGGCAGTGTTTCTTGTAGACAAGGCTGGTGACAGTGGACTTGTCAGGGGTGAAGAAATGCTGGAGACGGACTTTCTTGGAGCGTTGGCTGCTCTTGTAAACAATGATGCTACACAGAACAAGAAATAAACCAAATACAGTCTTTACATATTTAGGAGGAAAAACAATTTTGGAGTTCATTTTGCATTTTTAAGGTGAAGTAAGTAAGTGTGTTCTCTCTTTACCTGATGCTCGTGTGTTATTCAGTGATTCCCTGTAATTACTAGAAAACTTTCAACTATCGAGTATACTATATCCCATCTAGTATTTTTTTTATACAGCCATTAACTTAGGAGCAAAATTTTCTTTCAACTTGACCCTTATTGCTCACATATGACAACTTTATATTAGTCAGAGAGATTCTGAACTCCATTCTGTGCCGTACCTGCCCTCCTCCATGCCCAGACAAACACTTGGCGCATCGCTGGCCTTTGTTGTGGGAACATGGTTGCTTTCAGGGCTCTTCTCGCCATTCTCCTGAGGCTGATCTGCTGGAACATAAGCCATGCAGAGAATACGGGACTCCACATTGAAACACTCGGTCACTTTAGGGCTCGAGTTTTGCATGGCCACTATGGATATCTGTCCCATCTGGTTGGTGCAGCTCGCAACCTGAGCAGGGATAAAGACACATTGTGATGTTGTCAGGTATTTATCGGGATGAATATTCATTTAACGGCATTCTTCTTTTAAGGTATCCAGAAAAAAACTCAACTGAATCCAAAACTATAACCAAGCAAGAGAACAAAAACAGCAAATAGAACTGTAAAAGTGTTTGTTTTATCATAAAAGATTACATTATCTCATATTATAAAAGACCAATTTAAAGAGTACATTCATTTGACAGTGAAACTCAATATTTATATTTCAGATTGACATCTTTTAACAACAGCTTAAGTATTACCTCACTGTATAAATAACCAGAGAGGAGTGTTTATAGCTTCAACAGAACAAAAGTTTACTCTGATTGTCAAATACAATTCATTAGCTGTGATTACCATGGTCATGACAGCCTTTGTATATTTTGAGAAAGCACTTAAGAATCATTTTCCAGCCCTCAGAGGGGACATTTGATATTTTAATAAATAAACAGCAGAAAATTACCACCTGCTCTATCACATTGTAGAGCAAAATCTGCGCTCTGCAACCACCACGAGTCGAACCTCTTGATGGAAAAATGGTGAGGCTTTCCAGTGAGTTGCTTGAAATGAACATCCTGCAAGATGATTTGACAAATATACACATCTAAAAGCCAACCAATGTCTCACCCAAACACAACCATGGCCCACGACAGGGGTGTCTGCTGTGCTCTCTGTGTTGATGTGAGGCTCTGGGTTATGAACAGCACATTCCACCTGCAGCAGAACAGAAAGAAACAAGAGAGTCAGCTAGCTTTAAGTAAATATGCTGGAATTCACAGAGGAAATCAATGTATTAATCAACTCTTGTAAAGGGTAAAGGCCTAATAGATCTACAAAGCTTTATCCCTTACACATGATCCAAAATTAAATATACAAATCTGAACAGAATTCTCTCAGTTTGGCCATTAAAAAAACACAGTGGGGTAAATTTATATGACACAAAACCTCCTGCAGACACATATCAACAAACACTATAGAAGGTAGACCTTTTCATTTGGTGAATAATCATTCTCCACCTTTGCTGGGAGAAGCTTAGAAAAAAAGAGTGAAAGGACATATTGAAGCAGTGGAACAATCCAAAGTCAAACACAAATGCCCCATATACAGTCGAGAGAAAGTAGCTGTTGCAACAGATCTGATATGAGCCTTGTTCTTATCTCAAAACTTACTGGCCCGTACGGGGATCGAACCCGCGACCTTGGCGTTATTAGCACCACGCTCTAACCAACTGAGCTAACCGGCCATGCAATGTTCCGCTAACTTACCTCATCAGATTCAACTCAGGCATTTGTGCAGTCTATGGCTATGATTAATCTATGAAAAATAATTATGACAAATGTTTCGTAGAATAATGCAAACACGCCTATATATGACAGTGTAGAACTTTGCAAGTATGACAGACTAAAGTTAGTAAGTTCAACTGGGCAATTCCCAACTCAACTTCCTGGTGACAGCAGACATGCATGTGCATAACATTTAACCTGCTTGTGATCACTAACAAGACAGGAGGAAGAAAAATAATCCAAGATGTTCCAGGATAATGTCACCATTTCCAGGAGATTTCACCTTTTTTTAAATTATGTTTATTATTATTATTTAATTATTATTACGTTTTTCATTGTTTCCCATAACTGAAAAATTGGTCAATCATTTCCCAGGTTTTTCAGAATACATGGGTACTGTGATTAAGGCATTTACTTAAAACCCAGTTAAAAGATACAGTTGAAGATGCAATGCAGTTACAAAGTCTATCTTCAGCTGGCAAAATTTCTGAACATGGTCACTGCTGAAGATATACCTAAAAAAAAAAAGTTAATGATGTCGTCAGGGTTTATTAGGAGACAACTCACTGAACAGGAACTAAATGACATGTCTCACATAATACTGTTAGAGCTGCTAAACTGTAAGCAACCAAATGAGCTGACTGACCCAGGGTTATCTTTAATTTGCTGACACTTAAAAAACACACAAGAAAGGGAAATGTCTGACCTTGAACTCTTGTAGTTTTGACATGACCACAGGCATTTGCCGAAGCAAGAGAGGGTGCTTCTGCTTCTTGATGTGATTTCCATCATCCTCTGCAAAGAACCAGCCCTGGAGGTTGTCTTCCTCTGAGGTAAACAAAATAAACAAATAAGAAAGTGCCTATTAAACAACAGACTCCAAAATAATCACTTGTATCACAAAATTATGGCTTTATAATCTTATACTTAAATCTACTTATATCCAATCCGAACAATACAGTACCATAGCAACCGCAGTACTAGCCAGTATTGTAAGGATTTCTACGCTCAAAGACAGCAAAATAAAGAGGGACATAAGGCAGCAAAGTAAGCCAATTTTTTGGAAGAAAAAAGATATAAAGATAAAATTGAAACACAATTATATTACAAAAGCTGGTGACACCAGATGGGTTTAATACAGATTTGGGGTCTGATTTGCCTTCACAGTGATCATAGGGGGCGTGACCTGATTAAAAGCTCTGCAGAATGGATTATTTTTCCAGATAATCCTCAAGACTAATGTCTATACAACTATTTTACTGCTCCCAGAGGCTCTTGATGAGTTATCATAAATGTTTAACTTGTTTAATATTCAAGGTTTCTCATTGGATCATCTCTGATGGAATATCAGCAAGAACTGAACAGAGGTTACAGCTCATAAGCAAGGCAGCAACTGTACACAGATGTAATGAAAAGGAGGACAAGATCACCCAGAAGATGATCAACCCTTACTGTTTGTTCATCCTTTGATTGGGTATCTGCAGGTTTCAGAAAGTCAAATTTAAGACTTTTAAAGACACTTTGAATGAAACTGAGAAAAAAAGGGACTAAATATAGGCGATGGTTGGGGGTTCCCACTGTATTACAATCAAAGCATAGTATGTGTGTCACTCATTCAAGTGTACTTTTTGTCTGTTTGTTGAACATAAAGAAATTCTCAGTGCTCTCTGGTTCAATAGCTGTATAGCTGCATAGTCCCAAACTTTCTTACTAGCATGCTGATAATTCATATCAGTAGTTAGTAAGAAAGTAGCCTCTTCACATCTACTTCTCACAAGGTCCCTCAAGACTAAGAAATAACATTAACAACTAGTCCTGCCTTGACAAATTTAAGAACTTTGAGTAATATCTTTAAAACCAGTATACACGATTACTTGAATTTAGGACTTTTTAAGGATCTGCAGACCTGTTTGATGTCAACTTTGATCATGCAAGCCTCTGTGAGATCTCATGTCTATGGAATCACTTCAAACATTAGTCGTTTGGTGTCATGGCACTGACTGAACTGTCTTTTTCAAAGAAAGTTATCCAGTGTGTGCCTGGCCTACAGCGGGAGCATTTACAGCCAGAAAGTGCAATATATCATACCTAGTGCCAGCTTTGCCATCTGCAAGTTACTGATCCATGACTGCTTGATGGCTGGGCTGAGAGTGTTGAACACCGCACTGAAGTAAGTGGGTTTACCCGACCTGCAACAGAGAGAAAATAAATAAATAAATGAGAATTGATGAGAAACATCAGCCGTAATTCAGGCTCAAGTGTAAATATCATACATATATCATGCATGAATTTTGGTATATGCTCTGTTTTTATGTTCTGACCTACAATTTGTTTTTAAGATGCAGTGAATTTCAGTGAGTCTGTATGAGTGAAGCTTTAAAAATATGTTAATGAATGAATCATGTGAGATGTGTCAACGCTTCAGGAACCACATAGGCCTGCATTTGCATGAACATTTTTCTGAGGAGCCATATCAATGGTACATTTTTATGAACACCATGGTCAACTATGAGAAGTATCTTTTATAGTTTGATTTCAAATTGGCTCCAATGAAAAGAGCTTTGTCCTGTTCGAATCCCAGCCTTAGGGAACATGAAACAGCCAGTTCAATACTGACTGACTAGACAGACTGTGGCGGAAATGTGATACACGTCAATGTCAATTATCACCTCTACCAGCAGCTCATGAGCACAAAATGTGTGTGTTTTCTAGAACGTGTGACTGTGTGTGCTGGTGACGGAAATGTTGATATTGCATGGTGTTGTGTTTTGTGTGTTTTGGGATGGAGGGATCAGAGGAGGAATGACTGAGGCGCAGCTGTGTTTCCAAACATACCCGTGGATAATCTCACTAGCTAAGTGCTGCAGAGACAAGGAAGTGGAAGAGAGAGAGAGAGGGGGAATGTGAGAAGCCAAGACAAGGTGCACCCTTGGGGGACCACGTGCAGTCTATAATAGTGTGTGTAATGAATGTGTGACATGATTATTTGTGTTCAGTAACAGCTGCAGTGAGTGGGCAGCCTCTGGTTGCAGACACTGATGCACATTTGCTCCCTTGAGATTCATGCCTCAGATTAGAGCTTGTGGAGGAACTTGTTTATCCAAATATCCAAATGTACTCAAATAATCTCATATACAGCTGAAAGAATGCACAGCAACTGGGAGGACAGCAGGAGAAAGCAGGGTAACAAGGGATAAAGACAAACCTAGGATAAAAACAAGTCATGGGTGGGGGTTTGGACTGAGACTGGGGGCTTGTAAAAAATTGTATTCACTGACTGGAAGATTGGGAAAATAGATGCACCCAACCAGAATCTGGAAATATGCAAAACACAAACTTGTCATGTTTGCCAGGCAGCTGGAGCTGAATCCGACACCGGTCAGCTGCCCTGATTTCCTCCTCCTTTTTCATGATGAGTCTTTGGAGGCCTGATACCCAGTCCTGGGACACTGTCGAGTTCACATTCTGAAAAGGTAAAGGATGAATGGAGAAAAAAACAGAGAGAAATGTTAGAAAGAGAGTCATTCAATTAGACCAAGAGATCAGGGCCTCATGATCCCTTTGAATCTTTGAGTTTTAAGCAGGAGGTTTCAGAAAAGTTACCACAGGGATAACTGGCTTGTGGCAGCCAAGTGTTCATAGCTACGTATGATTCATTCAAAAGGAAAACCTGTCACCTGAGTTCAGTTTTTGTGATGCACACATGACAAAGGAGAGGAAAAACCTGGACACCCGATCCTTTGACTAGTCCTGCTTCTTCTGATTTTATTTATCACATTAACCTCAGGGGTCATGTAGCAAGACAGAAAAATAGCAAACTGATGACACATTTTCTCATTTCTATGGTTTTATGTAATATTTAGCTAGTATTTTTGTTCACACTTCTAAAATAATAGATTCAAATCCACTTATTTCACACTTTTCTTGAAAGACCCTTCACAACCCTGAAAAGGCAGCTATTCATATACATATACTCAAACACCTTCGAAGACACTTGTTAGATTTTTTTCTTTCACGGCCAAATTTAGGGTTTTTTGTGATTTATTCCTGAGGTTAGTGGTGTTTTTGTAAATTTCCCCATTGTAGGATACCTTCAATCTCTGAAATCTTCGTAGACTGTGTTATATTTGGCTATACATTTAGTAAAGACTGTCCTCACAAGACTTATATGTTAGTTCTGTAAACGTGTTTCTAAGATCTCTGAAAAACATTTCAGTATACATTCATCTGTTGTAAGAGCACTGTCAGTGTTTTTTTTGAAATCTGGTGTTGGCAGCGTACAGCTCACACTTCTCAACCCTGCTTCTTTCCTTTCCCATCCTCACACATCTCTCTGAGAGCGCCACTGTTCCTTAGCCTCCCACTCTGCCTCTGACAGACCTACCAGCACAGCATAAACACAGCCTCACACACTCACGCTGTGTTCTGCAAAGTAAACCTTCATCCCAACAGCACACAGGCTTGTGTATATGAGTGGTAAAATGACATGACAGGCTTGAGTGGTGCAAATCGAGACTTAAGAGACTCCTGGACAAATTGCCCACGCTGGCACATTCCACAGCTTGAACATTATACGCCTGCATAACAGCCCAGCCCTTCTGAATGTCTGAGAGGAAGCACCATGGATGTGATTCTTTAAGACCTGAGGTACAATGTAGGAACATTTGTCAAGGTCAATTTCTGTCAAGCTTTCAAAAATATTAACAGACAGAATAACTAGTTCAAGATGTCAGATTTAGTGAAGTAACGTAGAAAACATGCTCTCAGTTATTCTCAAGACATTACATTAATGACTTCTCGACTGTTCTGAATCAGACTTGACCCCGTCAGACCTGGTTACGTGTTGTTTATCTGGAGTAAATACAGACTACATACTACTATTATGAAACATCCTTCATGAAAACTTCTGAAAAGAAGAGTTAAAATGGTGGCACTTAAATCCAGAGCCTGAACAATGTATTACCTGGTAGTTGCCTTTGAGGCTGCAGATCATGCTGGAGATCTGGTTCACCAGGCTGAGGTCATGGATCAGGTTCTGCAGATCCTGATACAACTGACCGGGGCCCATGTATAGCTTGCCTACAGAGAAACACAAAAAATAAGTTATGCTGTGCACTTTCAACCTCGAATACTTGATAATGAAAAGCTGAAATCGCACTGACGAAAAAGAAACTTTGAGGCCTGTATAAGAGGCAGTGTCTGTAAATCACTACAAAAAAAAAAAGGCTGAATTGCTTGTAAGGACTTTGAGTGGGGAAGGATATATATTGTGGCACCTACCTAATGCATACTGACACCTGCCAATTGCTCAGTGACACTAACCAATTGCCCAGTGTAATCAACCAATTTCCTAGTGACACTCACCACTGAACAACTGGTAGGTGTCACTGAGCAATTGGCATGTGTCACTAAATGATTTGTTTTTGCCACTTTGGAATTGGCAGATGTCAAACAATTGTTAGGAGTCACAGATAAACAGCAGTTGTCACTTAACAAATGGCAGCTGTTACTTGGCTATTGGTGGGTGTCACTGAGTGATTGGCAGATGTCACTGGGTAATTGGCAGGTGCCATTGAGCAATTTGTAGCTGCCACTGAACCATTGGTAGGTGTTGTTTCAATTTGAATCAATGGCATACCATATGCTACTTTTAAATCTGGAAGTCCAACCTGTATTCACTAGTCCTGCAACCTCTAAACTAAAGGCAAATAAACCCAACAATCAACTTAAAAAATAAACAAGTAAAAAACTGAATAGATAACAGAAATCAAGCTGAGACATTAAGGTTTGTGTCTTTAAAGTGACATTCGGATACTCAGGCAATAAAGCTAGAGGACAATCTGATGAGAGAGGCAATGAAAATGAGCAAACAAAGACAAAGATCAATAACAGCCAATCAGTCAGGTTCCCACAGGGAGCTGTGACAGCTCTGCAAACTTGGCAGTGAATCTCACCAGTGTGCTCACTCATTTACAGGAACTCTGTGATCTCATGTCAATGTTCAGAGGCCGAACAAATAATGTGGTTTTGTTCCTGCATGTCAGCAATCATCATCCTTTCTGTTCTTTTTTGATGTACAAGTCCATGCAGGCTGCAAGAGGTATGTTGTGAGATGGTCTTCAACATATCTAACCTCAAAGTTTCTGTCTGATGTGATTCTAACTGTTCCTGTGCTGTTATTCTGTTTTATAGGGAAACAAGGGCTTACTATGTTTGCATTTTTTTCCTCACATGGCTATCAAAGGTTTGGCAGACTTCTCTTTTCTTTGCTCAAATCAGTTTACTTTTTCTATTCAAACTGGCTGGAAAAAAACATTCAGCAAAAAAATCCAAGGAAGTACTATGTTCAGATTAACAAATGAAGTGCTTGTACACTGCGCAATGACAATAAAAGGATTCTGATTCTGATTTTTCTCAACAAGAAGGATCATATAAATGGAATGCATGTTAGACAGACACATCTACCGAAGAAAAGTTATTGAGGTCATTTGATCAAATGGTTCATTTAACAAGTACAAGACTCACAAATTAAACCTTTGCTGTAGAGATTCTAGTGATTCAGCCATCCAGAGTGAGGATCAGGGAATAAAGAGTTAAATTTGGTTTGAGTCTTTGGCACCAAAATGACTCTTTGCTTTGGCCATTCTATTTTCTCTTCTTTCCTCCTCCCCCTCATCTTCCTCCACAAAAGGCACACACAGTCTGCCGGGTGCTTCAATGCCATGACAACCCAGCGACAACCCTCTCCTGAAGGTCTCCTTGACTGGGCATCCAGGGGAAACTTTTATCCCTGTTTTTGCAGCGCCGCAGCTCGTATTTGTAGGTGGTCTCCTACTCGAAAATGTCCCCCTCTGGGTTCGTACAGAAGAGGCTGCCCACAGACCGAGCTCCTCATTCTTACATATGCATTAACACCACCAGACAGAAAGGCCTACGGTGTGGTTTATGGGTTTTTTGATTCCATTGATCTTTTCATGGTCAGTGACCTCGAGTGGTGTTTTACTCATGTCAATAGATCCGATGATGGTCACCCTGTTCTGCATCTAAAGCTATTTGGTATTCATTTAACTACTGATACGAGCAAATGAGAGTGTATTGTGCTCTTTGGTTGCAATCTTTCTTGCTTATTTTGATTGTCTCTGGTTTCTAATTGTGCTCTATGCAATTTTCATAGCTCATCTGCTTTGGAGAGGCTCAGAAAGCTTAGACACAGGGGGCTGAAATCAGGTCAGGGTAGAAACGCTGAATAAACCTCTAAAGCTTGCTCTGTATTCTGCTACTACAGAGGTTTATCAGCGCCGGAATATTATGATACAGTGTTGTCAAGACCCAGATCTTTTAGATATGATTGATAAATGAATATGTTATAAAACTGCATATTTTAAAATATTGATCTGCATGACTGTAGATTGAGTCAAAATGCCAAATCTTTTGAATCTAAGTTCTTTATTTTACTATCCAAAGCTTTCTGCTTTTACCTCCTTAAACAAAAGCTAACTCCATAAATCTATAAACATCATCTCTTTGTTGTCTATTATCTGTGTTGAACAACTCAAAGGAAAAAGGAGGAATAGAATCCAGCCATGACCAAACTGGATGTTCCCACAGAGAAAAAACCTGGCTCTGTGTAACCCATTTCAATCTGGATCCAGCTTCTTGAATGGCTCTTTGTGTGGGTGCCAAATGCCACGAGGTTCCTAACAAAACAGACCCTGGAAGCATCACAGGAATCACACCAGTCATCTCTACAGTTACACACCACCTTAAATAACAAAACACAAATCTACAAATGACACGCGAACAGAGCCGGAGCGTTTCTTGAAATGACCACTCTGCATGGAGATCTGATTGCAGTGTGAGGAGGCGAAGCAGCAAGCAGAGAGATGACATCATATTCTGGAGAGTCCTTTCATTGTCTTTGAGCAGGCTGGTCAACGAGCTGCTTCTGGCTGAACACAGTGGGCTGGGAGACAATCCTTTCCACTTGTCAAAAGTTCCTTTGGCAGTGGACTGTTTTTATTACGCACACATTCCCACAGACCCACACGGGGTTGACGATAGTTAGGGAATAACTAAATCAGAGTGAGTAAACAGGGTTAGGCACACTAACAGCGAAGGTGGGTACAGCTCTGTGCTGTGCCCCTATTCTATGGGAATTTTAAACATTATCCATCATATACAACATCTAATAAAGCTAAATGATATATGATTATTGTATCCATATCGAGATATGAACTTTCAAGATATTAATATCGCAAAATCAACAATATAAATTTCCCTGCTTGCCTTGCATGTACTGCTAAAGGAAGCAAACCACAAACCTCATTTCATGCTTTCCATGGATCAACAGCTAAAGCCAGCCAATGGCAAACATCTCCACACACACAAAGTGGGGAAATCAAAAAGAGAAACAAAGGGCTTGTGAAGAATCTGCACATTGGACAGCAAAAATTTAATCACTCCTTAACATTTGGATGTATCTCGAATTCAAAAAGATGATACAAACCAGAGCAAGGTGTTATGAAGGGTTGTGCTTGGCAAAAAATTGCTCCTCACTAGGACAGGGTAATAAAAAATAGATTCCTCAAAATAAAATTGATTATAGTTTAGATTATAGTATAGTCAAAACTGTGGGTTCTTCAAATAAATATTCTTTCCTGAAAGTCTGGCTTCTACCAAACGCACCATCATATATCAATATCGAGATATCTGGCATGAATATCAAGATATGAAATTTTGTTCATATCATTCAGCCTTAACATCTATTTCCTTGCACTGCTGCTTCTTCCCACATTAAGGCCATGTCGACCTTTGACAGGCCTTTGAGAGACTGCATCTACACTTGCATCATAACACTGAGTAAGACTTAGTTTCAGCCTAAGGAAAACCCTACAGACAGACCAGATGCCACTCAGGTCTGTTCCTGCCATCTGTTCATTTAGTCTGCTGAAGTATCAGAAGGAGTCAGGTGGTCTGGCAGGAGATGGGTGCAATGGAGACAGCACAAAATGTGGCTCAGCAAAGGGGGAGAGGAAATAAAAAGTAGAATAAAATCTAATTAAAAGCTGAAATTGAAAACACCAAACACTTTCAGCTTGTAGATGAGGACACCGGTTTGTAAATGCAAAAGGATCCAATTCACATGCTGTGATCTGTATACTAAAACTCTCTCAGCAGGGGAACTAATGAAATAACAAGAGCACTGTGCAACTTCATTTCACTTTTAGTTGTGGCTCTAATATATTGTAAACAAGGGCTGAGGTGTTCAGAAAAACTGTCCTGGAACAAGTATAAAGCTTTACAGGGTTTATCCAATGATAACTGTGACACTGTGACACCTGGCTGAAAAGGACTCAATATTATGTAACAGTATTAGAGACATTAGATTAGAGAGAGATAAAGGGGGAGCTACTGAGTGCAGGATGTATCTCTGTGGAAGAGATTTCAGCCCATTACTACTGCAACTCATTGAGAAACCTTTGACCTCAGCTTCAATACATACAACTTTTAACAGACCGGGGAAACACTGTACCAAAGCACTCACCAGCTCTATAATGTGCTCTTCCATTAACTGGACACAAACACGCATACAAAAACAAATATAGAAACTGGAGCGCTGTTACCACAATCATACACCCTCATTATGCCTCCTGTGTGTCTCATCTGGGTCTTTAAAAGTGGCTGAGCAGCTGTCTGCAACAGAGGAGAACCAAGTGGAAAGACTGAAATCATCTGAGTCGGCAGCCAGCAGAGGAAAGAAGAGGGCAGCAAGAGGAAAAAATACAGCCAGAGTGGCTCGATGGTCTCTGCACGGCTGACACCATTTTGGAATGCAATTTTCTATGTGTTCACAATGTTTCTGTTCCTTTCTTACAAATGAATAAAATACTGATATTTACAGCTCCACAGTGGGGTACTGAGAGTTCTTCAAAGCCCATGAAAACCACTCATCTTCAAGCTATAGAGTCCCTCTCAAGTGCAGAGATGCTCACCTTTAATTAACCTCCAGAACTTAACTGTTCAATCATCAAGCAAAAGCAATCCACTGACCAGCAGTTGTTAACTCCACTGCCACAGAGAAAAGCCCTCATGCCCCGCAGAAGGATTTAGCTCCATCTACTTGACACTCTCTAACAATTTAGTCAGTTGAACTCTCCCGCCTCTTCTCCTGGACCTTTTGTCCCTCATTAAATGAAAAGAACACAGCTACACAGTCAGATGTGTTGTAATAAAACGGAAATGAGCTTGTGACTCTGGTTCATACTTGGCTTAGCGTTGATGACCACTTTCTCTCCAGAGTGGGGTGCTGGGTAGTGACTGTTTTCGGCCATGTCCTCGCTGGATCCAAACTCAAGCACCTCCACGAAGCTCAAAGGCACGCTCCACTTAAGGAGGAACTTCTGGTCAAGTGGGACGGTGCCATTCCCACTCCCATTTCCATCCTGGAATCTGGACAGAGCAGGAAGAAATAAAGGTATGTATTACGGCTGAGCAAAATATTTTAAATATTTTACGTATGTTGGTATCTGTGCATTTTTGTGCCTAAATAACATGAAACAGACTTGAAAGGAAGAAAAATAAACGTTAACATCAGAGTATGTTGAGGAGGCCCTTGTGTTCCATGTTTGTAAACTCAGGGCTGAATTTTTTTGAGTGACTGCACGTTTCCCACAGGAAGTATGTGGTGACCATCATGTTACAATTACAGGACAGCAGCCGAAAAAGAGGCTCTCCATCACTCTTGGCTATAGAGCAAGCTTTAGTGGGTACGACTCAGTCCAAACCCAGAGACGCAGTGTGGTCAAAAGTCACTCCCAGGACACCAGCTACACAGTGCTTACCATCTGTCTCTACACTTGGGAGTTTCTTTTTAGCTTCAGCTAATTCTAGTGAATGACGCTGCTGGGACTTTCACTGGCGGGAAATTCCAGTTACAATTCTTACAATGGACAAGAGCAGAACAAGAACATACAAATGGTAAGAAGACTCTCAAATACTTAACCTGAGAAAGGAGTAGGTGTCATGCAGAGGAAAGTTGTGTGGGACTGGTTTCTAGTCACTCTTACCGTATATTGGGTGTGGCACACATGAGGACGTCATTCAGCAGGAAAAGGCGTCGCTCCTTGGTTTTGATCATTTCACCACGTTCGTTGTACACCGTTTCTACCATGTCGTCTGAGCGGATAAGGTAGCGGCTCCCGTTACTCAGAAGCTAATGGAAAGGTATTATAAGTCAGAGTTATTGTTAATGACCCTGGTATGAGTCATTCAGCATCAAGGGGTGATAATGTGCGAGGTTTTGCTTCTTAGTTATTTCTGTTCGTTTGTTTCCTTATTGATAAGACTGATTAGGGCTTTTATTTTGAAGACTGGGTTCAGTGTCAGTAGTGCTGGAACTGTGACAAAAACAATGCGGGTGAGTACCCCTGCCGGTGTTACATGGGCTACAGTGGCATGAATCAGTACCCAGATTAGTGTCCACCTAAGCTGGGAACAAGGTGCTAATTTTATTCTTTTCGTGGTGTTTGATGTTCGAGTAGTTTCTCGTTACCTCTGTGACTGGTGACATCAGGTGACTTTGCTTTTTTTGTTGTTTCTTTGGCACCTCTGAAGTTCATTTATTAACCCCACAGGGCTGTTTGCTTAAAGATATGTTTTTTTTAACTTGCCTTATATATGTGTTGAAAATATTTCTATTTTGCTCTGATAGGGGATGGATCGTTTCTGTTTGTTTGTCTCATAGCTCCTACAGTGTGTATGTGAGTATGTCATTTTACAAATTATCTAAGCGCACAAAACTGAGCAGTATGCTGACCTTGTTGAGGTAGCGTTCGTTCATGGCCTTAGCAATGTGGCGGATCTCACAGCGCTGATCAGCCTCCCTCTTCTTCTCATTGAGCTTCTCTGCCAGTGTCTCCAGTTCAGTCAGAGCCATCTGCAGGGGTAGACGGTCTGCATGACCCACTGGTGTGTTCTTCAGCATGTCCTGATGAGGATGCAAAGAAGAGTCATACATTGGTCAGTCATTTTCTACAATGATTACCCGTCTCCTGCTGTTTTAAAATTGTTTGAACACTGGTATTCAAACACTATACCTGTAAATAATAAATGTCGATAAGGAGCTGTGGTATCAGAAACTGCTTTTTGAATTTGCATCATCAGTCTTTTATTTCATTATGCATATCTGCACTCAAAGATGAGTGACCCAGTGTCCTATATTTTTCTGTGAAAGAAACAGGAAGAGTAAATATGCAAGGGCAAGATTAAAAGAGATCTGAGAAAACCATTTCCCTTCAGAGCCCTCCCCTGGTCCCCCTTGAGGTAAGAGGTTTAAAAAACATGGTGCCTTGATTTATGTGAGTAGCACTCCCTCTGCTGGTCACTCTTTAAACCACTCAATATATTTCTGTAGTCAAACTGTTGAGCAGGCTTTTTATCTCACCTGAAGGAGCAGAATGAACTGAGGAAATCTCTGGATAGGTTTCATCATTAGGCCGTACAAAGTCACACGGTCGCCGCTCGTTTCCTGACGATGCTTTGGGTGAAAGGACAGGTTAATGCGAAGTTGGCTGGAGCAAGTGCAAATTGTTAAGACAATTGGCTTGATAAACTATTAGTAATGGGATGTAATATAACAATATATAACTGTAAAAGTATTTATTGGTATATGTTTCACAGTCATTTGACATCACATTTGTTTGGCTTTGTCATACCTTAAGAAATTCTAGGAAGCCAGGTTTGGAGGCACACGTCTTCCTTACAACTGCCATCGCTGTGCTGAAGTTGTTCACATACTCGCTGTAGGCATCAAGCACCATGGACTTTGAGAACTGTTTGAAAAACAAAGATGTTTTCACGTATTGATACTTGACCAATTTGGATTTAGGGCTGATAGCTAATTTTTCGTCCTCAGTTAATACAAGTTCATTGCACATAAAACAGTTTACAACAGATTTGGAATTTAAAAAAAAACAAAAAAACCCTAAACATTTTCCAGCCAACAGTGATGGCAGGATACTATTAAATGTGATATTCAAGAAGACAGAGGGCTGAATAATAAATGTATCAATGAATGCATTCAAGACATCGTTTCAAAATGTGGCTCTATGCATCCCATCATCTGCTTCACATACTTCTTGTCTTCAAAAAAGGTTTATCACAAGTTAAAGCACAGGTGCATAAGGTGCTACCATCCTTCAGTATGTCTTTCTGTGGTCACATTAATTTCATAACTCTGTTGTTTAAATGAACACCCTTGGAGAGGGGACTTATTCCTATAGCCAAAACAAGCCCTTTGGGTGTGGGTCCTGTTGTTTTCTGACGACTACTGTGGATTTTGGGGTTAGAGAGGGCAGTGAACAGATTTTAAATAGCTCTCCTATGAGTCTCATGCTTTTCTGATGTCATGCCAGGGGTTGATTTTGGAATAAAAACAAGGAAGTGAAAAAAAGTGAGCATGGATGTTGCAGATGTGGTCTTTTGCTTTGATGTTGCCAAGCAGCCAAAAAAATAAAAAAGTGAAGGTTATGGTAGGAAACACAGAGGAGCAAAGTTTGACCCTCTGAACCTGCCTGAAGGCTCTGGTATGACAGGAGTGAGGCTGAATTAGCCACAATCAGACAGGCCCTCCATTTCAAACTGATTCAACAAAAACATTATATTAAAATTTCAGGGAAACAGCATCCAGTGTATACAACCTGAGTCAAAATTAGGACTTACTGACGCCACAAACACATCCCCGATCATCTCCAGGCTGTCCCACTCAGCCACACGGCTTGCCAGGGCAATCTGAAACAGGAAGTGGCACTGCAGGATCTCGCGCACGCGATAGAAGGTCATCTTCAGTTTCCTGTCGCTCAGCAGCCTTGGCTCAATCTGGGACAGAGGCTTCTCATATTGCTGATGAAGCAGAGAAAGTAGACTGTAATAACAAACCTTTGAAAGTGGATTTCCCAACCACAGCAATGCACTTCCCTACCTCCAATATTCTCTTTAGAGCATCGAGATAGTTCTTCTCACTTTCCAAAATAGATCCCAAGATACATCTTCTCACCAACTGTTGAGGAAAAGCAGCAAACCATTACTCTCACCGTGTTTGGCTCCAGTTCAGGAAAAAAAAGTCATGCAGGCGTGGGATAACAGTCATCAGGCATGTTTGTTACCTGTTGCTGTGAAAGGCCCTCTGGTGCTGGACACAACACTGGCTCAACATTGAAGCAGTCCACCTCGATGAAGAGTTCAGACTCCTCATCCTCAAAACAGGCTGACTTCCTCTCTGTTATTTAAAGATTTAAAAAAAGCTGTGAAATCTACTTCCATTAGGGGTGTAACAGTATAAAAAAAGTCCAGCTCTCAGCTTTAAAGTCCAGGTTTGGTTTTTCAGCGCAGTAAAGTTAATTAAGCAACATGTAAAACATATTTTTTCTTTGTAAGAACGTTGAGGAGCATTTACACATTGTTTGAAGAGCAGCACCAAGAGTTCAGACTTTAAGGCCTATCCAAATTTCTACTTTCATGAAATTTCAAGTTAAACATAGAAAAAAAAACATTTTGAAAATGATTGACATGACTAAAAATAGATTCACCCAAGATCCAAAATTGACCTCACTGAGCCCCAAATGCAGACATGCTTGTTTTTTTATTTCAAGGCAAGTCAATTTCAGAAGTCAATTTTATATACAAAAAGGATTTGAATTACCTTCAGCCCTGTTTTGGTCCATATTTGCTCTGAACCATAATAGGGTTGAGCAAAAAGGCTTGGAACAGATCTGTGTACCTACACTCCAAATTTCATGACCCTTTATTTGTTACTTTGACAGTACTTAAAAATAAAAAGAGGTCCAGGGGGGATATTTGGAAAGGGAATCCTTGTATGAAGACAAACAGCCTTAAATGAATCACATACCTTGGCAGAAAGACTTGGTTTTGATGAAAGAGCGCCCTTTCTTCACTGCAGCTTTGGTTTTCTCAAGCCCATCTTTGGTTCCTTCCTTCGCTGCCTTCATCAGCTTTTGCATCTTTTGTGAGACAAAATGCACTTTTACCTGCTTTGCATAAGTGACACAAATCTAATATTTTTTTTCATAGTTACATGGTTAAGTTTACTTCAAACAATCCAATGGTTAAAAAACTACTGAGTCGAGGAGGATAGGAGCAGTGTTAGAGTAAGAATGGAGGTAAACATACGGTAAATGATAATGTAAAATCAAACTAATGCTTATTAAAACACATCCTTAGCATTATAGCTCCCAATGCATACACTCATAGCAGAATAGGTAAGTGCAGCAGACAAAGAGCTGATGAACTGTATGCAAACCCATCACCAGTACCACCACCAACACAAGCCATTCAGATCAGAGCAAGATGTCAGTGAGAGACACCCAGAGTAGTTAGCTAGACTGAGAGCAAAGGGATGGAACTACTTTGTCTAGCACAGACAGATGAGGTGAGCCTCAGGTAGTTTACCTTCTGCTCTTGTTTCTGTTTTAGCTGCTGCAGCTCTACCGTTCCCACTGTATTTGCCATTAGATCTTTCATCTTTTTCTCATAGTGTTCTTTCAAGCGTGTCAGATCTTGAGAGAGCTAAACGAAAGCAAAGCAGGTTACTGGTTATGGTTTTGGAATGAGCTTTCACCTTGGAAATTCACTGTTGTCCTGTTGTGTACACCCAGACTGTTGATGCATTCTGCGATATCATGCTACAACTAAAACAGCGTTTGAATCAATATAAGCTGATGTTCACTAAGAAGACAAAATCCCCTATACATCCATATAAAATGTTGTCTGTAGGATCTCAAGTGAGAAGTTACTGTGTTTCTTCCTCTCCGTAAGAGATCAGTTACCTGATGCTGCTGATTTAAAATTGTTTTTTAAGCAAAGAATTCTTGACAGAGACGAAGAGACCTCTGCACTGATGTAGAGGAGGAAACCAAGGGCAATCTAGCGGTAAGTCTGAGAGGATTTTGTTTAATACTGGTTCTTGCTTGTTTACAAGAGGAGAAATGAAATCTTACACTATGGGGGTCCTTAATAGCAATGAATACCTGCAAAATGCAGCCTCAATCCAGAGGAAATGCATCAGTGACCTGTTCATTTAGCTTTTTGGAAAAATAAGAAACTGCAAAATGCACTTGTAGTATGTACGACTGTGTACTACTCATCTATAATACTATCAAAATGGAAAAATGGCTTTCCAATTACAACAGGGACGTTTTCTTAAAGTTCAGAGGCAACCTGTGTTTGTAAAATCTAACAGGGTGCACTAAATACAAAGTGAAGTTGAAATCCCAAAACCACAAGCCAAAAAATTACAGATTTCAGCAAGCTGCCTAAAGCCAGCGTGATCATTCCCAAGTGTGCTGATGCAAACATTTGATTCAACATCAAATGAACTAAACTCTACCTCATTGAAACTTGATCCATAAATTACTTGTCCAAAGGTCTAAGCATAACTACAAAAACAGGACCTGTTCCACAAACATTTTTTTAAACTTCATAAAAACAAGTTTGTGACATAAAAAGTTAGAGGAAAAACACAAGCCCTCTTATGAAACTTCAAAAATAACATATTGAATGAGTCTTTGCTTGGGGATACTGCTGTCTCATCTGCTACAATAATGCTGACAAAGCAATCGGAGGATGACTTATACACACGTGTGTTTTCCTTTGAGGTGGCTTTCCTCTCATGAAGGCATGAGGCAGGCCATTCTCAGGGCGACCTTCCCCATCACTGGCCTCATCATAGCTCTCAAACTCACTGGAGCTCCAGCCATTGTCGAGGGAACTGTTGCAGCCACCCTCCTCACCAAGCTCAACATCATCGTAGATCATCTCATCTGGATCTGTATAAAAAGTGTACAAACTTAGACTGTAACTATAAATCTTGTTGTTTCATTTTCACTTTTCTTTCACAGGCTGTTACTGTGGACAATTTCACAAAAATGAAACAAAACAGTGAAAGCTCAAATGTCAGATATATTAAATAAATTCAACATTTGGACAAAAAACCAGAAAATCTCACATCTGAATTATATTTTCAAACAGTTCTTAATAAATAAATGTCAAAAATTCAAGTTCCAAAAAGGCAATAGAAGACAAGAAAGTGAAGAGAACTGAGAGATAGAAACTGCAACACTTCTTTTGTGAAGAGTAGGAATGAAAAGTAAATTCCACACACCTGTGTTGGAGTCAGAGTTCTCTCTGGGCACGTCATCATAAATTACCTCGTCTGGATCTAAAGAACAGAACTCACATTCATGAAAAACTTGCACATTATTCCTCACACGAGTCAACCGAGACTGTTCACACCATAAACAGGACGTAAAGAAAGGAGGGATCTAAAAGAGAAGCACACAAGGGTCCACTTCCTCAAAAGAACTGGGAAGGAAGTGTCTGGGAATTCAGTTGTCTTTAAAAAAAAAAAGATAATAGGACCCTGCAGGCGGGTCGTGTGTGCAGAGACAAGTGCAGATTAACTGAACCTCAGAGGTCTTCCTACTATAAAGATAGGTGATTGGTGAACGTGTATTGTGAATGTCAATCCTTACTTTCCATCCATGCAGTGTTGGCAGGATCTGACGCCCATTTAGTCAAAGCATCCTCCTCTCTTATAGCTGGGTAATCTTCACTGAAAACACTTGAGAAACATGCCAATATAAAACATTATAACTCTACCAACAAATTTACATTTTCACTGTTAGATCAAAGTCAGAAAGATCAGAAGAATTCCTTATATTTAGGCTACTGTGACATTTACAACTGTGTTATAACTGCAGCTCTTGTTTATAATATGTTGGCGTGTGAATGGTCAGTCATCTAAACTGTCAATGTGAATAGAGCATACATCCATTCTGTGTTTAGGATACAGCGGGAAATGTGTTTAAAGACTGAAATAGACAATTCCTGGCTGTGTATTACTCCACGTACCTGTCAGCAGATGTGTTGCCAGTCCCTACCACGGTAACTACGGGTTAAAAGAAAGGAAATATTACACACACACAAAACAAAACAAAACAAACAAAAACCTACACAGCTGTATCTATGATCTTGCAGTTATATAGTTACCCAGATTCAAGCAAAAGCTAGTTTACTAAGCCAAGCAAAACCATCAGTTTGTGGAGCAAATAATGCATTTTTGGGCATTCATCCGAATTACATTACTGATATATTTTGGACCAAAATGCATGTTCAGCTACTGAGATTTTAGATTCAGATTGGTAATTTTTATTATATACCACTAGGTGTCAGTAGATGTACCTTGACAATTATTGTATCTCTTGAACATATCATTTATTTAAAACACTACTTTCTCATAAATGCCCTTCCATTACTTTCACATGAATCCAATTTAAATTCAACAATAGGATAAGCCTTCAGCTTTCCAGGGAACATAAAGAAGAAGAGCGTTCACTATTGAAGACTCCTGCAAAAAATGGCAGAGACTTTTCATTTTACCAAAAGCAATGCATTTACTTTTACTTAAACAGAGGACTTCAGTGTGATTTGACCACTGTAAGGTAATCATAGTGTAACCAGATCTTCATTGTACCAGGCTTCAGGCTTGGACACAGCAACTGATTTTAGGGAAACCGGAAAATCTTCACAGCCAACAAAGATCTTTGGGGAAGGCTAAATTTAGTCCCTGCTTCCTCGTGGCAACGCTTTAGGAAAACAAGTGGAAGAAGAAAAGACAGGCTAGAGAGGCAGCTGAGACAGCATTTACGTGTCACGGCTTTCTAGCTCCATGTATGAGTGCAGGGGAAAACAGAAGAGGAAAGATTTCACTTGAATAAACTAATCCTCTATAATGAGAGCTCTTTCTGTTCTGGGTATTAAAAGAACATTGTTGAACGTTCAATCTACTTTACCATCTTCATCCACAGAGAGATGACGAATGATGACGGGTGTGGTGTAAGTTGGTGTGATTAGCGGCACACCCGAGGGAGTTGCATAGCCGCAGGGCACCGGCACGGCGTATCCTGAAGTGATGCCACCAGGGCCGATGTGGATATCCTGGGAATCCCCCGCTCCTTCCTTGGGCTCTTTTGGTGAGGAAGGGGATGAGGAGGGTCCATGCTGCTGCTCCAGCTGCTGCGTTTGAAGAGGAGTGATGTCGATCACAGAGTAAGGGTTTACTTTGCCCTGAGAGGAGCTCCTGGGAACAGCTGACACAGTTTGGGGGTCACTGATGAATGAATCCTGACCATCTACACCTGTTCAAGGCAGGACGACACAAAGAAACATCTCAACAATTAAATTCAATATCAAGCTTAGAAATTATAAAGGCACATCATAAACATACATTCAGCTCTCTTGTAATGACACATTAACTACTTTATAAATCTACTTTTTTCTTTGTATGGGCAAAGACTCACTACTCTGTCAGTAACAATGTAAATGGATAAGTAAAATAGATTTTGAAATTGACATTTGGACTAGTGTTGTCAGTCTTTTGTGCTAGACTGTTATGGCCCAGGCTAAGCTTTGGAAATAATGTCAGGAGCTTGGACACCAGAGGAAGCTCAGAGTACTGTGCTGCTGCTTCGCTTTAGAAGGAGTTGTTGAGGTTAAATCAGGTATTTGACAAGGATGCCTCACAGGAAACCCCTTTGGAGCAGTCCCAGGTACGTCCACCTGAGATGAGAAATCGTGTGGACTTAGAATCAGGTGAAGGGGTCATGTATGTCCTATTTGACCTGGTAATGCCATCGCCTCGCTTTAGAGAAAGAATATTAGAGAGGGGTATCGTGTCTTTTTCAGGCTTTATGCTGTCCTTTTGGTACCCTCATAATAGCTTTACATGATTTACAGCATTAACAGAAATCATATTAAACTTGCATTGGTGTTTTTATACCCCAATTTCGGCCCAAAATGTTTTACTTTGGCACATTTTTCTCTACCCTTCATCATGCGAAGAACCATATTTGGTACGTTCTGCACACACAGCAAATTGAAATTTTCAAAAATGTCACAAAAGTAACAAAGTCTTGTTATGTCCTTCAACAATACTATGGGGCTGAAGTTTTGAATTTCAAAGTATTTCCTGCAACATGCTACATCCCCCAAACTCCTCTAATTGGCCAGCTCTGTGTAACATGTCAGCAGCAGAGCTATGGGCAGACTTTGGTGTTTAAGGCCAGTCCCTGAGAATTAGTCAGGAGATCCCCATGCAATGACCTCATCATTTCAACAAGTCTTGTCAAGATCTCTTCAAATGAATAGTCCACTTTGAGCAGTTTACAGATAAATTCTGAGATTTATACAACATATGAACACGTAGCAGTTTGTTAATCAGGCATCCAGCATTGTTACTTTATATCCATGTTGAAAATGAGATATTTATATTCCCTCTTTTGAATAAAATTTATAACAACCTTATTAGTCATGTTGATCTCCCTTGTTATTGAATGTCATGTAAAAGAATCAGCAGTAACTTCAGTCTGTATTATAATCACTGAAAATCAAAAAATTAAACCATCAACTGCTGTTTGAACGAGGACTTCAGTCCCTGTACATGAGTTAAAGCAGTTTTACAAAGGACATCAATGTTTTTTGCATACATTTAAATGAGCCATTATGCATTTATTTCATGCAACCATCCATTATTTATTCAAATGAACCTTAGTACAAATAACACCTAAATAGAGTGACTATTTGGAGATGTTTTGTGCTTGAATGTCAATAGAGCAATTTGCTTCTTGAAGACTTTACATTCTTCATTAGACTCTGAGACCAAACAGATAGCTGGGGCAAGTAATGCAAAATCCCTGGTGCTTTTAGCTGCCACACTTTATTTTTGGTTCATTTTCTTCAACACGTGTTAAACTCTAGCATTATAGACTGGATAGAAAGTTAAAAAATCTGTGCTGTGTTTACATCTCCTCATACTGCCTCCTGCTGCTGTCACAACTTCCAGTGATGAAAGCCAGACATCCAACCAGAGATAAAAAGTGTCAAGGGAGGGAAAGACTAACTCACTTCTGCTTTTCACTCCTACCTGAACTGAAGTGCCTGGACAACGACCAGATAATGCACACAAACCTAACAGGAGAATGTGGGGAATTTCCAGTTGCTTTGAGAAATTTCCTGCATATTCAAAGACCTTCAACTTGTTCCAGGACAAATGCTTATTCTGCCTAAGGCTGCAGTAAAATGTTGACACTTATAGGATGCAAACCTGTTCTTCCAGGATCTGTCTCTTCATCATCATTCAGAGGAGGGGGTGGAGGAAGTGGTAAATCTGTCTCAATGTTATCAGTCCTCTCAGCAGCAGATGTCCCCTCTCCTTCTGCTGTTGTTCCAACTGCTGGGGAGGATTTGCCCGTGGTGTGTAAAGTGTTTGATGATGATGGTGGTGGAGCAGTGTCGGGAGTGGATGAAGGTGCTTGCAGGTCCGGGCTTGGAAGGTGACCCTCGGGGTAACTGGCCACAATGTTCTCCTGACTCTGTTCCTTGTTGCTAGGGGCCAGAGGAGGTGGAGGTGCAGGAGGCAAGCAGTTCGCCTCAGGAACATCATCACCGCTGTCATCAAATTCAAAGGCTTCCCCCTCATCCTCATCTGCAAAAGGTTCACCATCTGCCAACACTAGGAACAGGGATAGAATTTATAGTTACAGAAAATTCTAGATGACCTGTCTCCATGTCCTATTCATTCACAGAAATAAAGTCAAAACCCCTTCTGCTACAAGTGTAAACATGATGGGGAAAACAAGCAGCACAGCAGGGATAAGCAGGTGGAGCCATTCAGGAAAAATTCCTTTTAGAATTGATTTTAATCTGTCCACAATTTTGCCAACTCTTGCCAAGTGAAAAGGACATTAAACAAGAATGTTGACATGAGCAAGACTTCAAGTACACTCAGACCTTTTTTTGCCTTGTTAGAAAATAAGCACTGGTTTAAAAGGCTGAACAACAATAACACTCAGATAAGTAAGTTTATAAAGCTGGCATATTGGTCCATTCGATCCAGTTTTTCCTGAGGTCGCACTCAGTATGTAGCTATTCATCTTAAAAAAAATAACTGGTCCTCCCTCTGTGATATTAACTTCCTATTATGATTAAAAGTCCATCCTTCATATGGTAATCTAATGTCTCTTTTTTGTCTTCTAGGTAGGGTGTATTAGTTCTAGTGTTGATCTGTAGACATTTGAGAAAGTATACAAGTAATACTAAATGCTATATTGTTCTATTTCATTTTATGAAGCCGGTGGATTGGAAATTGGTGATTGGTGTTACTTTCAGTTGGCCTAATTCAGCCTAAAACACAAGGCTCAAACAAAGAGCTCAACATAGTGAACCACATGTTGTTGTCGTTTCATTGGATGAGCTCACAGAACAAATAAAAGACACATCCAGTGACTTTAAAGCAAATATTTTGTAAAAGGTATAAGGTAGTCTAATTTTTGGTCCATCTAAGGTAAGCACTCCATTGTACAGGATGTTCATGCAAATGATGTTAACATTTATGTATATTAAGCACAGAGCTGCAATGTGGAGAATGTGCCAGAATGATAATCTCTCTGCATTCACGAATCATCAACACATGGAATTCACAAATTCTTCATAATACATACTATTATCACAACACACAACTCCAATATTACTGGATTAACAGAAAAGATCTTTTTTCTTTCTAGCATTTCTTTTCACCCTCTACTCTGCTATCCTGTGCACACATTACAGTAGAAGCAGCACTTCTGGACCACAGTCATTTATTGTGATTTCTTATTTCTATTTCATAAAATAACTGCTTAAAAATAAACTTGAAATATGCATCCAGTCCACACACATAACCATCTATAACCACAAACTGTCTCAAATGTTCCAGACAGATTTAAAAACTTTTTGCGTATATTCTATTTTTCATTTCCCATCTGTCAACACAGAGGAGCCAGGCCACATGACTAAAACTGCCATCAGTTAGTAGGGGGAGCCACATATGTTTTGGCTGTACTTGAGATGAGCTGTCATGCCATCCATTATTTTATGGCCAAATTTCTTTCTTTTATGTTCCTGTTTAAATGCTGTTTTCATACTTTTTTGAACTGCATTTATGATGTTAAAACTGCACCACTTTCAGCACATTGGTATAGCACAAGTGGCACAGTATCACAGCCATGTAAATAGTTTTCCTTTCCATTGCCAACTATAACTTGCCCTGAAATAATGTTGTGTCTGTCCGGCCCTCATTCACGTTGCTGTTAAATGAATGAACTCAGACATTGAAAGAACATTTACAATACAGAATGACATGACTGTATTTCCTTCACAAAAATTACAAGTAGAACTTTGCTAGCTGTACAAGATGAAAAAAAAGGTAAACTTGTCCTCAGAAAAAAAAAGCAGATAAGTAAGAGTGATGACAACTTAAAGAAGGGGTAGTGTGCTTGTTTTAAGACCTTATACTGACCCTTGGTACATCCCCCCAACACACACACATTAGAAGCTCTACATGATTTACACTGAAAAAAAAATCTTGTCTGTTCTCACATTGCTTTAAAAAAAAAAAAAAACACCCTTATTTGAGCTTGAAACACATTCATTTCAGCAACTTAAAATTTGTTATTTTACATCCATGTTCAGGATAGAGGAAAGTAGAAAACTTTGGTCTTTGGTCAAAAAACTTTGTTGTCTGATCAGGTCAGTGATTTAGAAATATATAGATAATACATAAGAAAAACAAATTTGAATAAAAACAACACAAGGAAATAATGACTAAACTTCTGAGACTGTCTGTTCTGTTCATCTACTTTAGTGGTAGAGCAGGTGTACCCATTGAAATGTAAAAATAGCTAATTTGACTCATAGCATAAACAACAGCTACATCATCAAACAGCGCTGTGTGTCTTAGAGGATGTGGCTCAACACGAGTGATATTAAGGTAGGATTTAACTCAGATGGTCATATTGTTTCACTCAAAGACTTTTTAGGAGAATGTTTACAGACGCACTGTGGGTGGCAGATGTAGTCTTCAGGCTGTTAAAAGTTTAAAGACTGAGCCGAATACACTCTTATAATTAAGGGGTGGGGTTTACCACAGCACTGTGTTTTCTCAAAGAATTTCATACATCGGGGATCTGCTCTCAGCTGCTCTACTTTACAGAAAACACACCGAAGCAGAGCTACAAGCTATAGTTAGCATACCAAAGCTTCTAGTTCACATCATAGAAGTCACTTGGCAGCAGACAGGAAGGGAACAACAAACCTCTTTCCACTTTCCACTCTGCGATTAGGCCGACAGGAAAGAAAACTGTTTCTCCCTCCAGTGAAGAGTGCAGCCAGAGTTTTGGATTATTTCTGATCTGTTGAATACAGTGCAGGCCTGAGTCAAAGAAGCTCAGTTAGGTGATGGAGTATATTAAAGGATTAGACACGCACAACTCAACCCTCACTGGCGGGGTAAATGTCTTGGTCTTAAGAGCTGAAGCAGTGATATATCCGGAGGTTGAGGTAAAGAAAACAATCAAAACACTCAATTTGAATTCTATGTTGTGGAAATCATTTTAAAAAAGGTTCAGGGTGATTAAACTACTCAACCTGAAAGAAAGGAAACCTAAACTCCTTGGACTCTCCTCTGTGCAATTGATTTGACTGGAAAGCCAACAGTCAGGAGGTCTCCTTGGGTTCACAGCATGACATTCAATCTCTGTCACAAATTTCCTTGCAAGCATACCACGGATTCTTTGTGAGCACTTCTTCAGTCATCACAGCTTGACGTTATTAAGTCTGAGTCTAACATTTTATTTTCTTATCCTGTCTGTGCTCCTAAAGAAACCCAAGCAGGTTCCACGTTTACAGTGGGGGGTTTTGAGACACCAGCTGATGTCTTTGTCTTCACACGCCGAAATAGCTCAGTTGGGAGAGCGTTAGACTGAAGATCTAAAGGTCCCTGGTTCGATCCCGGGTTTCGGCATTTTGACCTCTCCCTTCCCCCCGCGGGTCTGCGCACACGCTTTCATTCTCTCATGCCAATATCCTTTGTGCTTCCCAGACATTTTCAACATTGTTCTCACTGCCCTAGTTTACCCTGAGTATTCTTGTGGCCGTTAAAACTCCACTGATAAGGTTTTTTTTACACACTACTACCATTAAAAGAACCATGTCCACTGTTGCAACACCTAATGTTTTGCCTCCAGGTTTGAGCCGACCACTCAAAGTGACCAGGTAAATCTTTACTCAGAGAAACTCCCAGTAGTAAACGCAACGACTTTGAAGTCTCTCCCAGTAATGTACACAACTCTAAATCAGCTGAACAATCCCCCGAAGCTTTGACAGGCAGTCGTTCCACCCTGCAGTCACAGCGTGGGGGAACGGTGTGTGACTAATGTTTCAGGTGAACTCTGTGACCCTGTGTCACCTACGCTTATGACTACCATTAGACTTGAAGAGAGGTGAGAGAAGTAATGCCCGGACTCAGAGATGCTATCTGTGTTTTTCCGTCTATGAAATAATGAATAGTGTGGGACTTTGAGATAAGGCACAGATCATTGGCTAATAGCCAGCAGCACTCCGGGACTTGAGTATGAATATTCATTGTCTTGATATGGCTTCTGATCTTCTCTCTGTCATGTTACTGTGAAACACTTGACTGCCAGAATAAAACAGAACATGATTTGATTGGATTTGGCAATTTGACAAGTTACAACTGCCCATTCAATAGTGCATCTGGAACTGTGTGTAGAGGAGTCCATTGATAGATCGCTGTATTGGAATGCATGCCCGCAGCCTAATTACAGTCTGTGCTGGATGCTGACCTCACCTCAAAGTGCAAGTGCGCATCGGTGTTCTCACATACCCATAAATATGCAGTTGAATGGGGACCTGGTAGCACTGCCTTCTGACTTTGTTTCACATCAGGATCTCTTAATTCATTTGAACTGTAAGGACTGGGTCAGTTTGAAAAGTGACAGCGCACACACACCTTTATGTAACATGACACACTAACCCTTCCTGAGGTGTCCATTGTCAATTCATAATCACAATATAGATTTTGTTCTGCACTGTGCTACATTATGATCTGCTCCAATGAGTCACCGGGTTACAATCCGCTCCAGCATCGCCCTGGCAACAAAGCAAGTGACTGGCCAGCTGGAGACGAAAGATTTCTCTGGCCTGTGTCTATCCCCGGAGGCAATGTGTGTCCGTTAGTTTGTGTGTTGTCTGTGTGAGTGTGTGTATGTGTGTGCTGCTGCCGGGTATTCAGCATAATACTGAGGCACATTGTCTGGTATTCACAGCGGCACAGCACATTTTAGCCTCCTTACTCCCTCGTTCCGCTGCCCACACAGTCCACAGCAGTAGAGGAATCTGAGTTGTTTACTTCTACTGTCCAGCTTTAGCAGCTTTCCAGGAAGTCAAGTGGCCACAAGATGACCCTCAAAAGCTGGCAGGTGATACCACTTGTCTATCACAGTAATCTTTTACAAAAAGCACAACAGGAATAAAAG